>OY856412.1:316837943-317195443 GCA_963693085.1 Alisma plantago-aquatica | reverse complement strand
TCCCGTCTTATGGACATGTTTAGGGGTGTACAACAAGCCCCTTGTTTAGTTATTGTCATGTTATTCTCTAAACTTTGTTGTCATAATTAGTATTTTCATAACATGTTCAACTTTGAAAGACACTTATATATAATGTTTGAATGATTTTTTTAATTGTCTTATCTATATGTGTTTGTGAAGATGGAATGAATGAATGTTTCTGTGTGTGAATATGAAAGAAGATGAAATGAATTAATGGATCTACATGTTGCTAAATGTGGGTGAATATGAAATGGAGGAATGAAATGGAACTATAGGTTTCTACATGTGCATGTGATGAATCATATTTGAAATTAAATGTGCTTATACATGTGTGTGAATCACATGATCCATATATAATATATATGATTGTACATCTTGTTAATATTTATAGGGTTGTGGCATGTTGTTAACTGAAATCAAAGGATGTTGCAAACCTATAGTTCGGAACTGAACTGCTGGTTCTGCATCCTACTGACCAGCCAGACAGCAAGCTTGGGAGATGATAAGAAAACAAAAACATCGTTGTCGGTTAAAAACCAACAACCGACAACAAATGCTTAATTGTGTCAGTTGTTTTCTAGAAACTGACGCCTATGGTCTGACTGCTGGTGCTTTGTAATTGGGAACGACTTTGTGTCATTAGTTATGTAATTGATGCTAAAGGAGCCTACTTTTAGTGTCACCCACTTGGGTGTCGCTTCAAAACGACAACAAAAGTCTTACTTAACCGACACTAAAGGTGTATCTATACTATACCCCCATCATTGGGAGACTTGATTGGGCCCTACCTTTACAAATTATGTGTAATTCTAATGATTTTTTTGTTGGTGCTATTCTTGGACAATGCATGGACAAAAAGTACCATATAATTTACTATGCATCCAAAACTTTAGATGATGCCCAACAAAACTACACTACCATAAAGAAGGAAATGTTAGACATTATCTATGTCTTTGACAAGTTTCATTCTTACTTAGTCAGGTCCAAAGTCATTATTTATATGGACCATGTAGCCATTTGTTATTTAATGACAAAAAAGGATGCCAAACCTCATCTCATTCATTGGATCCTTTTAATGCAAGAATTAAATTTAGAAATCCTTGACAAGAAAGGGTGTGAGAATGTTGTAGATGACCATCTTAACCACCTAAGCTCTTGTGATGATGATGGTTTTCCTATTAATGATTCTCTATCTGATGACCAGTTGCTCAAAGTTGAGTCCTAATACCCTTTGTAATTTTCTGACTATGTTAATTATCTTGCAACATGTGTCCTACACCTTGATTATAAAGGACATACTAAAGAAAAATTTGTACATGATGTCAAAGATTACTATTGGGAGACCAGTATCATTTTAGTCTATGAGTTGATGGTCTCTATCACACATGCATTACTGAGGAAGAGGCTCATGACAGACTTGAGAAATGTCACTCTGGACCCACTAGAGGGCACATGAACTCTCACAAAATGGCTAGGAAAGTTCTTCAATCTGGCTTATTTTCACCCACTGTATTTCAAGATTCCTATGACTTTGTCATAACCTATGATCAATGCCAAAGGTCTAGAAACATTTCTAAGAGAGATCAACTGCCCATGACTTGTAGCTAGAGATAGAGATTTTTGATGTTTTTGATGTGGATTATATGGGCCCCTTCCCTTCTTCCTGTGGGTACTAATATATCCTTTTGGTCATGGACTACATTTCCAAATGGGTAGACACCATCTCCAACAAGTCTTGTGACTCCAAATTTGTTAAAAAAACTTTTAAAAGAAATCATCATCCCTAGGTTTAGGGTGCCTTGCACTGTGATTTCAGCTGGGGGATCAATTTTTTTTAGAAAAGTTAAGAATCCCTACTAAAGATATATGGAGTGCACCACAAAGAGACCACTCCCTACCACCCTCATACTAGTGGTCAGGTTGAGGTTTCAAATAGGCAAATCAAGTCCGTACTGGAGAAAATAGTCAATCACACTAGGAAAGATTGGGCTTTGAAAATGAATGTTGCCTTGTAGGCATACAGAATGCCTACAAAACACCTGTAGGAACCACTCCTTTCATTGATTTTTGGAAAGTCTTTCCATCTACCCATAGATTTGGAACATAAGTTGAGTTGGGTCATCAAAATTCTACATTTTGACTTATCTATAGTAGGAGAAAACTATTTTATTCAAATGTAAGAATTATATGAGCTTAGAATGACCGCCTATGAGAATGCCAGAATATACAAGGACAAAACCAAATTATGACATGATGGCCATATTAGGCGGAAAGACAACTATGAGGGTGACCAGGTCTTAGTGTACAATTCTAGGTTGAGACTCTTCCCTAGAAAACTCAAATCTAGATGGTACGGTCCTTAACATGTCAAGTGCACCTTTCCACATGGAACTTTTCTTCTCTGGGATAAAGTGCATGGTGAAATCAAAGTAAATGGGCATAGGCTAAAATAGTATTATTACCGTTGAGGATTTTGTAGCATATGAAGCACATAAACTCTCATTTATTGAAGATCTTGACTTAAAATATCCTTCACTTGCTCCCAATCTTGAGCCTGAATGAGCTCCATGAAATGCTTATGTCAGGCCTTGGATATAAAATAGGGCACTCATTGGGAGGCAACCCAACTTTTCTTTTATTTTCATTTTATTCCCCTTTAAATTGCTTCACTAATCTTTGCTTTGTTCTAATTCAATTAGTTTTGTTTTAAAAAAAGTGAAACAAATGGTTGGATACCCACCCTGGAGACTCATTCTGACAAAAGTTAGGCATCCAAAACAAGCAACCCTCAGCTCATCACACGAGCCAACCATTTCACCCATCTAGATGACCGTTCCAACTTGGCGAGTGTTGTGAATTTCAAACAATGCAACACTGCTTACGACACTGGTCTTTCACTTAATTAAACTGTTGTTTTAAAGACCAAGAGGCATGATTCAAACATATCGACACCTCAAGAGTCAAACCGTCTTCTATGCCACCTATGACTAGCAAATTGATCGGTCAGAATTGCCCAAATGGTTGGCTCACCTTCGCAAGTTGCCTATAAAATAAGCCTCATAGGGGAAGATTTTGTCACACCAACAAGAATCCCCTCTTATTGCCATAGCCTCCACACCTTGTAACAACTACAAGTACTCTCTCTGAGGTGGGATGAGTGTTTGCCACCCCGACCCCCTAGTCCAAGCTTCCACACAACCCACTCAAGGTCTAGTCAGACACCTTGGATGTGAGTTGGCCATCCTGACGTGAATTAGAAACCTCACTACCTCAATTTCTTCACAGTACCAATGCATCTACCTCCCCCTCCTAAGTATTTCTTACTACTCCTCCCATCTGTGCCGTGACCGCCATCTCACATGCACTATATAGACGTCTCACGTGCTCTCACATCGTTCTCCACCTCCTCGAGATACTACTTCCTCCAATCAGGATGAGCTTTTTACAGTTAATATGGTCGCTTCACCACCACTAGCTACCTTTAATATCACCTCAACCCTTCATCACCGATGAATTGTAGGCATCTCTCGACAAACACAACAGTTGTTATGACAACCAACCAAGCAGGTCAGTCAACAAAACATGCATTTCACGTTGACAACCGTTCAGCTCAATTCACCAAACGAGAGGTTGACATCATCATCCCAATCGACATGTATGAGAGACGATCCTGAGGTGGCCTATTTGGCCATTTCTTCAAGGAAAAGCAGCCCCCAAAGCAAATTCTTATAACCTAGTTTTCCTTATATTTTATATAATTGAAATGCAATTATTCCAATTAAAAGGACATATTGGAAATTTGTGTTCATTATTTTAGAAGTATGGTTTTCTCTTACAAATTTCCCTTTATTGTGAATTTCATGGTTTCTACTATTTTTGTCGATCTAATAACAAATATAAGGAAAAAGGTAGGTATGAAAATCCAATATTAAAGAAAAGGAAAAAGATAATGGATAATAAGTAATACCCTTATGAGAATTGTGTGGAATTCTATAGAAATTTTATGGTTGACCACTAATGGATTGATTTTTTTTTCACATGGTTCCTAAGAAGAAAAGTAAGTAAAATACAAGATATGGAAAGGGTAGAAAGAGAAAAGGGTGGATTAGATGCCTTAAATAAATAGGGGGGGATTTGGTGACAAAGAAATGTGTCTTTAAGTTTTGTATTTTGGTCTCTAATCTTGCCCACACTTAGATAAAAGAAATTAATACTTTCCTTTAAAATTTGGGAGAAAAAGGACTTTCTACGTGGTGTGAGTAATTAATCTATGAATTTGCTATATGAGCAATGCTCGATTAATTATGTTATTCCAATAATCCTAAAAAAATAGATGTATATTGGGAAAGTTAAAAACGACTTATCCTCCAAATTGGGGATCAAATAAAAGTTCCTAGTGGCCTAGAGAAATTTGTAAAGATAGAAGTATCTAATTGAAATAAATGAATTTCACTCCTTTTGAAGAGAGATAAAAGGGGCATATAGAAATATTCTTTTGCCACCAAATCTTTCACAAACTAGGATTTAAACATTAAAAGATTTCCTTTAAATTTTGGAGTCTTTTGGATAAAAGGAGAGATAACTACCAATTTATTTAGATTTCCTAAAGTGGATGCATTAACTAATCTATGCACTTAATGTTACAATTATGTTAAATTAGAAACAAGGCTCCCTAGTTTATCGTGCATCTGGAGGACCGTTAGATTAGAATTCGATGATGTTTGAGTCGTCTTTCACCTCCTTCCTAAACCAGAAACCAATAATAATACTTCTTACACCCTATCCTATCTCTCTCTCTCTCTCTAATCAACAATAGCTCTAGGAAACAAATCCTTTGGATTCAGGAGGATAAAAATAGATCGACCTACCCCTAATTTCACCTACTTCCATATAAGGTTGAGTTTTCCCCAATCTCCATGATAGTCAAAACTTCATTGGAGACTGGCGACACCCCCTACCTATATATGAGGCTCGCAAACCCCAATTGAGGGAACATAGAAAGAGACTACAACCCCAACTTTGTGAAGGACCACTCTCGGTCTCCAAATCACCCCCAAGAACAAAACTGCATTGTTTTCCAAGGGATCTACCTCCTATTTTCTGGTCGACTTGGAGTTGGCTCCACCTCAGCCATCTCTCACTGCCTAGGGTGGGTCAAGCACCTTCGCTAGGTCAGGACGGAGGTACCTAAAGAACCAATCTCGTACCATGTTTCTAGAAACCCTAAAGTCAGGGGTCAACAGTGGAGTTCACCGCCCAAGGCACCAATTGCAAACAATGGGAGGACAGAGGTTGAAGATGATGGAGAGGGGAATTACTCTCTTTTCTTGACACAAATAAATCAGTGGTCCATACTCACAAGGAGTAAAAGAGTGTTTCTGCCTTAACTAAGCATTGTTCTTGTGTGGGGTGAGCCACTCACATGACAGATGCCCGTTAGCTGAGGCCAATCCGTGTGGAAAAGAAAAAAGCTCTGATTTTCTCACATGGCAACCCTCCACTAGACAAAGGTATTTTATCTTATAAAATTTGGAGAAAATAATTGGTAACTCTGTTTGGGGCAAGTAATATATGAATCTTAATAAAAAAATACAAGGATTTCAATGAATATAATCAAGACCTAGCTCTGTCTCCAATTGAAAAAGTATCTAAAGTTTCTATCTTTAATGTGTTTAATGAATGAAAACCCTAATTTCTAGTTTTGATGATCTTAATATGTTTGATTGATCTTAATAATCAAGTATTTATCTTTTGGGATAAGAAGGACAAGTGGGATCTAATTTGATCTTAATAACCCATTAATTGATGAATTAGGGTTTCCTTGAGATTCAATGTGCAAATAAAGATAAGATTAGGGTACAAACCAAAAGAACATGAAAAGTGGTAATTGAGGTATGGGAAACCAAAGCCATAATGAAACCTTAAAGTTGACCTCAAAACACTATTTTGGAACCCAAGTCAGTCTTAATGGTAAATTTTGAATAAAATAATAATACATGGGTATTATGCTTTAATTTCAGGATAATTGCTTGATTGGTTTCTCTTGTTGTCTTTTTCTTGGACATTGAGTACTCCTGAGAAAGGTATATGTTTACGCCTTTCACTAACCACATTAGTTTGTTGACATTTTTTGAGGATTGTCAACATGGATTGCAGATAAATGCTTGCTTATTTATTTCATGAAAATTATAAAGTCAGTATGGATATCACATTATGATGCATATAACTTTCTCGAACTGCTCATACTAACTCCATATTTTTGAGAATGATGGAGTCATAGAGTTGACTTAGACCAGGGCCTCAGATTGGGAAGGCCATATGAGGTCTGACCCCAGATTGGGAAGACCAACATGACACTTAGATCTAGATTGAGAAGGTGGCTTACCAACGTGGTACTTAGCTTTAGATTGAGAAGGTGGCCTACCAACATGGCATCTAACTCTAGATTGAGAAGGTGGCCAAACATCTACTGTAGGGACAAGACCCTAAAGGAGGGTATATTATAGGTTGGATAAAAATGGGATGAGAAGTTATGATGAAAATATTAATTTTGGTTATGTACCAATAATTTTTGTGAATATTTGTTACAACTAGATGCAAATATTTCATTTCCCACACATACCAGTATAACTTGTTATACAGACTGAGTTGTTTTATCAACATTTTAGGATATTCTTCTATCATGTCTAAATGTATGGTGGAAAATGGACATCCAGAGAAGAACACATAAAAAGAAAAGATTTAAGGTAATACTAGAGGATTAGATAGTTGGTATTTAGTTCTTGTTGCATACTCTAGAAATCCATATCATGAAATTTCTAAGTGGAAAATTTATCTTTTTTCTTGTTCAAACTCTTTTCCAATTCAGTGAAATTTATTAATTATTTCTGGTTACTTGATAAACCTCGATCCTATATTCATGGTAATAGCCCTTTCCCTCTCACTCGACCTGAATAGGGGATAACAGAGGGAGGGGGTCTTTACATTTGGTACCAGAGCATGGTTTACCTTTTAACCTGTAATAGTTACTAAATTTTATGAGCTCTGTAGAGCCCAAAGAGAATTATTAGAGTGTTTTTCAAAGACAATGGTGTCTAGAAAGGACCATGATCTGAGGATTGGAAGTAGTTTCCTCTACATGTCTATTCAGCCTACGAGAACTCCCAAACCTGTGCATCTGACCTGGCTAAAGTCAGACAATTTCACTCGAATAATACCTCTAGGATTTCTCATCTACTTTCATCACTTCTCTACCTCCTTCACTCAACAAACCATAGGTACTTGTAGCTTCTCTCTTTACCTATTTATGAATAATAGGGTTATCAATATTAGAGGTGAAGGCATGCTCTAATAAATAATAAAATGCATGTAAAAAAAATGTGATCAACATAATTTTATGATGCTTTACTATCCTAAGGATGAAAATGAGGTTAATAAAGTTAGCTTAAGTGATACAACATGGACCACACTAAGATCACTATCATCCTTGATTGCCAAGAGGGAGGCCCTCCTATTAGGAGAGAATGTATCCAAGGGGGATGACGGAAGATGAGACATCCAAGAAATAGAAGAGCACAAAGGAGCCACAACTGAGAAAGGTTTCGAGCCCAAAGTTACCCCCTTTGACATCTTGAATCCTAAGGTAGTCCAAACCCTAGGTGCAAAATCTATGATGGAAGTTGAGCCCAAGGATGACCTTGGTCATGATGACAGTCATGAACCCACAGTCAGGCAAGTTCATACCCCTGATGCTCTCTAGCTAGGACAACAAAAAGAACTCTTCAAGACTATCCGTGCACTTGCACCCAATAATGTTTCCAGAGATGAGAATGGTTAACCCTTACCTATTCACCCTCATCGTGAAGTCACTGTCCTCGACTTTGTCAAGTTGGGTATAGAAAATTTCTAGGGTGAAGAAAATTCTGAGGTGCAAGCTTGGCTTCATCTTTGGAAAAAGGTTTCCATATTCTAGAGGTGCAACCCAAAATGAAGATTCACTTTGTGACTCACGTGCTTGAGGGAACAACAAAAACTTTGGGGAGAATTACATCACCAAATGAGACCTAATCACAAAATTGATGGTGTGGAAGGACTTTTGTACCATCCTCTCGGCCCACTTCACCTTGGAAATGGAGTAAAACATTATGCTTATTCAGAACCTACCTGAAGGATATTTAGGGTTCCAGTAGACATTTTTGCCCCAAGGAATGATAATGGAAAGGGAAAGGCCATAATCACAAAAGGAATAGAAATGATAGAAAAGGAAAACCTCAATGCAAGAACCCCATACCCTCTTACCATTCCTGTGAAAAGAAGCATTATGGAAAATGTCTCTATGATAATATAATATGCTATTGCTATTGGTAAGAAGGACATATTTGGGCTGACTATCCTCTCCCTGACACTCAAGGACCAAGCCTAATAGCAACTTAGTCAGTGGTTGTAGCACCATGAAGGGCAATGCTAGTTGTTGAAGAATCCTAACAGGTTCCAATTTTCACCACTGATGATTATGGATCTCAAGCTGATGCAAACTAACTTCTAGTAAAGATCCATCCCAGAAAATTTGTAGTACACCTTGTGTTAGAAACATATGAATTAATGAAATAATATAGTTCTAATCATGTGAAATTAGATCTTGTGTAACTAAACTAGAAATGAAGCATTTAACGGTGATCAAATTCTTTAATGGTAACTCACATGATATAACAATATAGCTTCTAGGTTGAAATGCATGGATGGAATAATAGGAAATATGCCTAAGGGTCATGTCATCTTGTAATAATATAAATGTTGGATTTAGGTATGTTTTTGCGATCCTTGGTACATATTGGTATTAGTTTTATCTTGTCTTGGGATAGGACTCTTACTATAAAGATTGAGTTCAAAAATTAGTTTAAGAATTTAAATAACATTAAAGGTCACATAAAACTTGAGAGATTAAATGCATGAAGAGCAAAAGCGCATGCATGGAGTATGATTCTTTTCACCCATGTATGCCATCTGTAAGGGACATGAGGAATGGTAACTAGGGAAGTAACATATAAGATATGACCAGACCCAAATGGGAAGGTCACCATGAGCCCAATAAAGGACCATAAGAAAAAAAAATTGTGCCCTAAAAGATGAAGGAAATTTGGGTGGAAGAATTTTGAAGGAAATGATGTGCTTGGATACATCATAGATACCTCAAGTAGAATGTATGATGAGAGAAAATAAAGTTATGATGTCTCAAAGAAATCCTTGGGAAGGGTAGGGTCACCAATCAACTCTATGATCTTGAAGGATGAATCTCAATATATGAAATTTATGGGGATAAGGAAAGATCAGGTGATAAATGCTTGAGGCCCTTGGAGTCAATAGGAGAGCATTCCAAAGGTATCTATGCCCTAGAAATATTGAGGAAATAACTAATGTTGATGATGTATGTTCATAAAAAAATGTTGATGATGTATGAGGTGTTTACATGAAGACTTGTGATAGTGTTTAATTAAAAATCTTATAAACGAGTTATGCTTAAGACTCAAAAGCTATGAAGAAATCTTTTCCTATAGGTTTGCGTAGAATACGAAACTGGTGGTATTCATCATTTAGAATCATGTGAGGAATAATTCAATCTGGACCTAAAAATAAGATCGTAATGTGTGATCCACTATCTCTACTCTTAGAATAAGATGAGCTTTGTATTTGGACTGCAACCAAATGCTCATTTCATCTTGTTCTGAGTGTGAGAGACTAGAAAGACACATGTCGTATTGGGAATAGAAGTGATATGAAAAAAAATACTTAAGTTGAAATCCTTTTAGGATAAATGAGAATTTGAGGTATTACCACACCCTTATGAGAGGATATTGAATAAATTCTTTGGAAACCTAGGTGAATAAGGTAATCACCAAATTTAAATTTCAAGTGGGAATAGAATTATCAAGTGGGATCTGAATTCTATAGGTATAAGATTGAATCTAGTGATCAAAATAATGGATGCAGGAGTTGCGATACCAATTAATGGTAAACCAAACATGATTTGTTGAACGAGCTTGTAAAACCCAGTTACATGACCGAGTGTTAGATGAGATCAAGGGTTTGATGGAGAAGCCTTAGTGTTACAACCCCAAATTTTTGGGTTCTTTTGGTGAGAAATGTAACTTCTCATATTTGAACAAATAATGATATAATTTGTTTTGAATAAATGGATTTCGTTTTCAATAGCCTTGATGGTTGTTTTGTGGGATTTATTGGCTATTGGGCCCAATAAAGGAAAATACAAAAGAAACTCTATTATTGATAAAATAAGGAAAATAGAAGAGAGATAAAGAGAAATCATTAAAAAGAATAAGGAAATAAGTAAGATAATAAGAAAATGGATAAAATATAATAAAAGGCTAAGGGATATTCCCAAGATGGGATTTTGAGCCATTCAGGTTCCTTGAGGTACAAGGAACTCAGAATAATAATTTAAAGGCAAAGGAAAGAGAAAATAGATGAGAAATATACATAATTGAGTAATAACTTGGAACTAAATAAAGGGATCTGATTTCTTTATATAATGGGTCCAAATTTGCATAATATAATATTAAGTTATTACTAAGCTTCCCTCCAAATTTGGGATCAAACGTGTAAGCGGTTTGAGAGATATGATTTTTGGAAGTTTTCCTAATGTGTAGAGGAAAATATTAATGTCGCACTTATCTTCCTGATTAAAATGATAAATATTTCCATATGGATCTGGAGCGCACCATGGAAGACATTGGATTAAGATCCAAGGGCACCTGGGTCCTCTTCTACCTCCAGTAGGATTGGAAACAAGAGGTGTCTGGATTTTCTTGGATTCTCTCGCAACCTGGTTTATGTGCGATTTTGGAAACAACCTCGCTGACTTCAGGAGCGAATTTCACACCCAACCGACCTAGGATTGGGGTGGTTTGGGAAGCCCTCGAAGCTTCACCCAATTTATCTTTGCAGTAAGGTTGTGGTAGGAGAACTTCCCTATATAAGAGGGTCATTGCTCCCTGACAAGGACTCAACCACCTTCATGAGGCTCTATTGGCCTTCACGATCGCAACCGGGTGGAGAATTTCCCCTAGAGCGCTGCTATCTACCCCTGTGCCGCTCTACTTTCCTGGCCGAAGTTCGTCCCACCCATTCCAGTGATCCAACATACCAATGGAGAAATTGGAAGAAGAGCCAAGTTTGGGAGGACCGGCCGAAGGTGTGCGAGACTTTGCTTTGAAGTTTGAAGGTTGAGGACGCAAGGTCAACTTTGGTGTTCACCATGGTTCGGCGCAGCCCTGTCCACGGGGAGTGTCACGAGGAAGAAGAAGGGGGAAAGGGAAAAGATACTCATTTACCCTTGATTCTCATGAAGGAACAGAGGGGCAAAGTTGCCCTTTGACCCATCGCTGATCCTGCCTCAGTGGAGCAAGCCACTCTGTTGATGTGGCGGCCTCCCATTGGCCCAAAACATAATCATCTCGTAAAATTCATATCTAATGACTGGTAGCTCAGATTAAAACAAATTATACATGAAAGTTGATCAAAAAAATGTGAAGAACCCAATAAAATATAATTGGAGCCTGATTCTGCTTGCAATTCAAAAATTATATAAAGATTCTATCTTTAATAGTTTAATCAATGAAAAACCCTAACCTTTGATGATTAATGAGTTAGAAAGGAGTTAGATGGGTGTTTAAAGTAGATATTAACCTTTTGTTAACAAAATGGCATATTAGATCTAAAGAGATGATCTTCATGCATAATTTTATTAATTTAGGGTTCCATATGCTTTAATGAACCTTGAACCCTAACTTTGGTAATTATGACCCTTAATGATTTTAATTGGTCAAATTCATGTACAAAGTTGAGATATGATGGTTCTAATTTATTTTGAGTAAAAAGGTTCCTAATTGTGGATAAATACCCTTAAAGTAAAAATTAGGGTTTACTAACAGATAAAGGTAGAATTAATGATAAGTAAAGTTCATATGTGAATTAAACCATGATGAACTATGAATTGATGATAAATAAGCATAATGATCTTGTCATGGATTAAAAGGATAAAAATGGCAGTTTTAATGTAAAATAAGTTTAATGGGCTTAATTAATGGATAATGATGCCTTTAATTCAAAAATAAGGTTAAATTTTGTTAAAGGATAACCTTAATATCTTTTGTGAAGAATAGATGAATAATTAGGGTTTAAAATAGTGAAAGATGAAAGGAAACCTTAATTGCGATGGAAACCCTAAAAGTGGATTAGAAACCCTAAGAAGCGAGCTAGGTTTAGTAGATCTTGATGGCATGATTAATAATAGGAAATTGTATGCATATTTCAGGATGTCATAATGTGCTTGCTTGTTTGGAATTATTGATTGGATTATTCTGTCCCAAATCAGCCTGACATGTATGTGGTTAATTATGAATAATCGCCTTAGTTTCCCGATGGTTTTTTGAATGTTTCCTCACATTGAATGCAAGATAAACAGTTGGATGTTCATACTTGCAAAAATTATAAAGTCACTATGGTTACCACAATTATAAAGAAGTGTGTATTCTCGCACCTACATGCCACCCTGATGGATGATGCCAAAGGTCAGGCCCAGGAGGGTAGATGCATGGGCACCATGAGTGGTGACCCCAGGCACCAAGCTCGGGAATGAGAAGTTAGCCTATGATATTGCATGACTAGTGGGAACCATGAGTGGTAACCCCCAGGAACCAAGCTCGGGATTGAGAAGGTGGCCTTAAGTCATTGGCAAAAGAAACCCTAAGGTGGGTATGTCAGCGTTAGGGCAAAAGTAGTGGAGAATGCCATACTGAAAAGCATAAATTGGCTTGTTAATTAACTTGATTGTGATAATTAGATTGTTATCCATATGTGCAAACTTTTGGTTGTCCCCACATACTAGCATATTCCGATTAGCTGACCGACGTTTTGTTTGTCGGCATTTTAGGTACAACCCTGAAATGAACAAACAGTAAAGTGACACATTGTGAAAATAAGAAGTAAAGTGCAAGGAGGATTAGATAGAATGATTTCAAGCTCTGGATAGATAGATTTCCAATTTTTTCAAAGGTAAGCAAAGTTTTAATTTTCTACCAGATTTCAGTTTAGTTAGTAGAATTTCAAAATTATTATTGATTATTTGTCGAACCTTTGATCCGGGTTATTGGATAATGGCTCTGACCTTTTGGTCTCCCTTAATTGGGGGTTACTGGGAGACGGGTTCGTTACACTTAGACACAGCTCTCAGTGGATGTCAATTGTAGAATCCAATATGGAAGTCATATTTGACTTCCTGAGGATTCCCCCTTAAAGAATCATATCTTGCAAGAAGCTCATGGTTCTTAGTATACAATACACTCTATCATCACAAAGATGTTTAAAGAATTACAACAATATCATTTGTGGCATAGAAAGAAGAGAGACATAGAAACATATGTTGCTAGTTGTCTCATGTGCCAGGTGGTGAACGCTGAACTCCAACGAACCAGTGGGTTACTACAATCAGTTGAGATTCCTGAGTGGAAATGGGACCAGATCACTAAGGATTTTGTGGTGGGTCTCCCTATGAAAAAGAAAGGTCATGATGCAATATATGTTGTCATGGACAACCTAACCAAGTTAGCACATTTTCTCACCTTAAAGATTACTTCCAAGTTGTTAGACCTAGTTGAATTATATGCTAGGGAACTAGTTCGTCTGTATGGTGTTCAGAGTTCAATTATCTCTGATTGTGACCCTAAGTTCACTTCAATGTTATGGAATCAAGTGCATGAAGAACTCGGTATGAGATTTACATTCACCACATTCTATCACCCCCAGATTGAGGGACAATCAGAAAGAATGGTTCAGACATTAGAAGACCTATTGATAGAATGTGCACTTGATTGGGGTGGATCATGGGAGTAGTACTTGCCCTTAGCTGAGTTTACTTATAATAATAGCTACCAAGCCAGTGTTGGAATTCCTCCATACAAATATCTTTATGAGAGGATGTGTCAATCACCACTTTATTGGGATGGTGTCGGTGACAAGACCTTGCTGAGATCATAAGAACTACAGTTATACACTGATAAGTCTGCTTTGATCAAGAAAAGGCTGAAGAGAACCCAAGATTGATAAAAGTCGTATGCTGATGCAAATCAGACATTTTTGCACTTCAATATAGGTGACTATAACCCCTTCAATATATATCTAACAATAGAGGAAAGTTGAGTCCCAGATACATGGATCAGTTTGAGATTCTAGAATGGATTGGTGAAGTTGCTTAGTATGATACATGATGTGTTCCATGTGTCCAATCTGAAGCGCTATGTGAAGGGTCCTAGCCATGTGCTGAGAATTGAACCTATTGCACTCTGAGGGAGGTTGATATACCCTCAGTCACCTATGACGGTATTGGATATCAAGGTGAAAAATCTAAGGAACAAAATATAGATATGATAAAGGTTATTTGAAGGCACCATGGAGAGGATGATGCCACATGGGAGCTAAAGATGGACATGGAAAAGTCCCATCTTGAATTCTTTATATAATTTGTCAAATTTTGAGGACAAAGTTCCTAAAATAGAGGAAGAATGTTAAAACCTAATTTTTCCTTATATTTTATTTAATTCAAATGCAATTATTCCAATAAACAAGACATATTAGAAATTTGTGTGCATTGTTTTAAAAGCATGGTTTTCTCTTGCAAACTTCTTTTTGTTGTGAATTTTGTTGTTTTTATTAATTTTGTTGATCCAATAATGGATGTAAGGGAAAAGGAAGGGAAGAAAATTCAATATTAATGAAACGGTAAAAGATAATGGATAATAAGTAGTACACTTATGAGAATTATGTGGAATTCTCTAGAAAATGGTATGGTTGAAACTAGTGTGCTGATTTTGGTTTTACATGGTGACTAATAATAAACATAAGTAAACTAAACGATATGGAAAGGGTAGAAAGAGAAAAGGGTGGAATAGATGCCTTAAATAAAGGATATAAAGAGGGAGACTTGGAGACAAAGTAAAGTGTCTTTAAGTTTTGTATTTTGGTCTCCAATCTCTCCCACACTTAGGTAAAGGAAATTAAGATCTTCCTTTAAAATGTGGGAGAAAAAGGACTTCCTACGTGTTGCAAGTAATTAATCTAAGAATTTTCTAAAAGATTTATATTCGAATAATTAAGTTATTCCAATGACTTAAAAATATTAGATGTATGTTGAGAAAGTTAATAACGACTTATCCTCCAAATTTTGGATCAAAAATGTGTTCCTCGAGGCCTAGTGAAATTCATAAAGATAGAGGGATCTAATTGAAATAAATGAATTTTACTCCTTTTATGGAGAGATAAAGGGGGCATCTAGATATATCCTTTTGCCACCAAATTTTTCCCAAACCAAGATTTAAACATTAAAATATTTCCTTTAAATTTTGGAGTCTTTTAGATAAAAGGAGAGAGAACTACCAACTTATTTAGATTGCCTAAAGTGGAGACATTAACTGATCTATGCATTTAAATGTCACAATTATGTTAAATTGGAAACAAGGTACCCTAGTTTATCGTGCAGCCTGAGGACCGTCAGATCAAGATTCGATGATGTTTGAGACGTCACCCACCTAATTCCTAAACCTAAAACCAAGAAAATTACTTCTTGCACCCTCTCCTATCTCTCTCTCTCTGTCTCTCTGAATGACAATAGCTCTAGGAAACAAATCCTTTGGATATAGGATGATAAAATGGATTAACCTACCCCTAATTTCACCTACTTCCATGTGAGGTTGAGTTTTCCTCAATCTCCATGATAGTCTGGACTCCATGGGAAACCGAAGGCACCCCCTGCCTATATATAAGGCTCACAAACCCCAATTAAGGGACTACAACAAGAGACCGCCACCCCAACTTCATGAAGGTCTATTCTCAGCCTCCAAATCAGCCTAGTAACAATGATGCATCATTTTCCATGGAATCTAACACCTACTTTTTGGTCAGCTTGGAGCTGGCGTCGCCTCGGCCATCGCTAACTGCCTAGGGTTGGTCGAGCACCTTCGGTAGGTTAGGACGAAGGTAGTTGAATCACCAATCCCATCACCATGTCTCTAGGAGCCCTAAAGTCAGGGATCAACAATGGAGTTGATCGCCCAAGCCACTAATCACAAACCATGGGAGGACGGAGGTTGAAGATGGAGGAGAGGAGAATTACTCTCTTTCCTTGACATGAATAGATCACTGGTCCATAGGCGCAAGCGGTAAAAGAGTCCTTCTACCTCAGCTCTACACTATGCTCGTGTGGAGTGAGCCGCTTGCATGGCAGATTCCCGTTAGATGAGCCCGGTCTGTGTAAAAAGATTAAAGCTCCAATTTGTTGACATGGCAACCCTCAATTGGCCAAAGGTATTTTATCTTATAAAATCCATACAAAATAATTGGTAACTTTGTTTGGGGCAAGTAATATATGAATCGTATTCAGAAAAATACAAGGAATTAAATGAAAATATAATAAGACCTAGATCTTTCTCCAATTTAAAAAGTACCTAAAGTTTCAATCTTTAATGTGTTTAATGAATCAAAACCCTAATTTTTAGGTTTTTATGATCTCAATATGTTCAATTGATATTAATAATCAAAGATTGACCTTTCGGGATAAAAAGGACAACTTGGATCTAATTTGAGATTAATAACCCATTAATTGATGAATTAGGGCTTTCTTGAGATTAGAAGTGCAAATAAAGATAAGATTAGTGTTTGTAAACCAAAAGAGCATACAAAGTGGAAATTGAGGTATGGGAAACCAAAACAATAATGAAACCCTAAAGTTAACCTCAGAAACCTTATCTTGGAACCTAGGTCAGTCTTAAAGGTAGATTTTGGATAAAATAATAATACATGGGTATTATGCTTTAATTTTAGGATAACTGATTGATTGGTTTCTCTTGTTATCTTTTTTTGGGACATAAAGTACTCTTGAGAAAGGTATGTGGTTATGCCTATGATTAACTGCATTAGTTTTCTGACATTTTCCGAGGATCGTCAAAATGGATTGTGGATAAATGCATATTTGTTTATTTATTTCATGCAAATTATAAAGTCACTATGTATATCACAATATGATGCATATAACTTGGTTGAACCCCTCATACTAACTCTAAAAGTTTGAGAAAGATGGAGTCATAGAGATGACTTAGACCTGGGCCCCAGATTGCGAAGGTCATATTAGGTCCGGACCCAGATTGGGAAGACCAACATGACACTTAGCTTCAGATTGAGAAGGTGGCATAACGACATGGAACTTAGCTACATATTGGGAAGGTGGCCTACCAACATGACACCTAGATCCAGATTGAGAAGGTGGCCAACAATCCACTATAGGTACAAAACCCAAAAAGAGGGTATCCCAGAGGTTGGGTAAAAATAAGTTGAGAAGTTATGATGAAAATGTTAATTTTGATTCGATAACAATAGTTGTTGTGAATCTATTGTTACAACTAGATGAGAATATTTTGTTTACCCCACATACCAGTATAACTTGTTACACTAACTGAGTTGTTTTCTTGGCATTTTAGGATAATTTGCTATCATTTCTACATGTATGGTGGAAAATGGACATCTAGAGAAGAAGGTATCAAAACAAAAGATTTAATCCAATATTGGAGGATTAGATAGTTGGTATTTAATTCTTGTTGCAAACTCTAGAAACCCACATCATGTAATTCCTTAGTGGAGAGTTTGTCTTTCATCTTGTTCAAACTCTTTTTCAATTTAGTGAAATGTATTAATTATTTCTAGTTATTTGATAAACCAAGATCTTGTATTTATGGTAATGGCCATTGCCCTATCAGTTTGACTAAATAGGGGATAAAAGGAGGAGGGAGTCTTTACACTAACCATATCCATAGAGCCTCCCCGATGTTCTACCTCAAGCCCCAGAATCCAAATGCAGGAACCCATTGGAGAATCTTCACCTGAGATGCCCGAGGAGATGTATTGTGACCTCATGGAGGCTGAGCAATTCACCTATGAGACTATGGCAGGGAAACATCTTATGAACTCAAATGCGACATATAGACCCTCTTCTAAGATGTTATTCCCAGTTCATTGATGATAAACATTATGAAAGATTCAATGACATGGAAACAATTGACATCTCCCTTTCTTGATGGATTGCTGAAACCTCCCTCACTTCCCTTGGCATCGAGGACACCATCAACATCATGTTGCAGAATAACCATAGTCTCCTCTTCCCCTACAATATCACCTCAGTGTTTAGTGACCTCACTCTTGAGTTCATGACCACTTTCTACTGCTTCTGCTACACTCAGAGGAACTGTAGCTGCAAGGTTCATATTTTTGGGGAGGATGTAGAGATCTCTTCTAGATAACTCACCTTCATCATTCTCAATGGTGGAGAATCTGATTGGCTCTCTCACTACATGAAGCACGCCCACGATGCCTTGCCCAGTCACTACAATAAGGAGAAATTCTGGGCAGGTATTACATGAGTTATACCCAAGATGCCCAGTGGTCCCAAATATTCTACCATCAATAACCTAGTAGTCTGATATCTTCATCGTATACTAACATGCACCATCTTCAGTAGGGAGCATACTTAAGGCATAATTACTCATGTCGATCTTGATAACTTATGGTGCCTTCAGATGGTGTAACTTTCAACTGGAGGAATGCTATGCTCAATCATCTCCACTATCAAGCCATCCACACCACTTCTTCCTCCTTCTAGATCAGCCATATTATGACCTATATAGCCATCTTCTTGGGCTACACTCACATTGCCTTCCCATCTTTGGAGTTCAGGCATCACCTAATTGACCTTATGTACTTCAAGGGATGCAAATTCCTCTTTTTTGGTGATGACGACGTCTATTACATGATGTTCAAAGACACCCCTGTCATCTTCGAGATCCCTCGACATACCAAATTTGTAGCAAAAAATCTAGTCTTTGAACCTACTAGTGCACATCCAGCTATTCCTACTGGAGCATCCCGACCTAGATGACCTACCCGAGCCTACTACCCACTCGAGGAGTGTCTCATTGTAGGCATATGATGAGACAACCAGCCTCCTCTTCCACTATCTGGATGTCGCACTAAGAAACACATAGGAGATGAGGAGGGCCCCGACGAGGCTTATGGATTCCACGGGGTTCAGAGTTAGTTGGATGAGATCCAATGTGACCAGCAGTGCCAAGGACACCAACTCAACCACATGTACCTCATGCAGTTCTCCCAGGAGTCTTGGCATGTGGCTTGTGGCCACTATGCCCCCAACCGCCTACCTTATTAGGAGTATGGGGCCCATAAGGTTTACCCTGGGCCCAACTCCCCATATTGGGGGAATTACTACTACAACATGGCCTCCTCCTTCATTCCTCCACCGCCTTATTATCCACCAATTGTAGTGCTCTTCTTCCCTCCATATAGAGTTTAGGATTTGCTCACGACAATCAAAGTTCTAAGTCTTTGGTGGAGGTGGGTGGTAGATAACAATTCCACCCCGTATCTTCCCTTTTTCAACATTATGTTTTGTCATTTCAATGTTACATGTAGTTTGCTTTTATTTTTGCTCTTTATTTTGAAAGACATTGGATTTTACCTACTCAGCCGATGTGAGAAGATTTGCATCACTGTAACCCCTTTGAATTCAATAAATATTATTTGCAAAACTTCTACAAATTCTCGTGACTAGAAACACCATGTCACTTAGGAACCCAAATTTAGCATCACTCCTTGGAAATGTTGGCAAGTCGTATGGAATTGAAAAGAAACAAACATGAATTTTCTCTATTTTTAACTATGGATTAACTTGTCATAAATCCTGTATAATGTGTTGACAGGATGAATCTATCCAATGCAATGATACACTTGAAAAAAAGTGAAAGTTTATAAGCACAAGAACAACCCCCCCTCCTTCTCACAAAGAAAAAGGAAAAAAAAATCCACTTTAGGACAAACTCCAAGTCCAGGGTGGCATGCTTCCCATATCAATTCTTCCATACCCCTTGTATCTAAGAGGGGCATACTATCAAAAGTTGCCAAAGATCACACCAAAAAAATGTGGTCAATGTAACTGCAGTCCACAAATAAATAAATCCTAATTTGAATAGAGGAAGAAGCATATTCTTCTGCACCTCCTTCATCATGTTCCTGTGCAAAAACTTACGAAAAGAACAAAAATAGGAGTGTAAAGAGGCGAGATCACCTCTCTACTAAAATTTAAAGGAAATACAAACATCCAAAATTTTAACAGAAATTGAGACTTTTGAGGATGGTTGCATAATAATCCAAATAAATAAGCATGATTCCAGATACATAATAAAATGTCAATAGCAGCGGAAAGAAAGAAATATCAAGCCTTCTAATGGATTTATAGTTTATTACATCATTGCTTTCTAAAAGAAAAGATAAGATAGAATAGAGGATCTAGCTATAGCAACCTAGCCATCCTTCTTCTCAAGTAAACGATCACAGCAAGGATTCTTTCTTCAAGCCCTTCCTTCTCCTTGGACAGCTCCAACACCTGGGTGGTTGGGAAGGCACCCAGCAAGAGGGAAAACAAGAAAAGTATGTGTTACACTAATAATCTTTCAAAGGAAAAGAAAAGATGTAACAAGTAAACTAGACTAAGTATTTGGTGTAAAAGGATATCAAGGAGTATGAGGTTTTTATAAGAGAACTTGCCATTAACAAAGTATGTAAAAGATTTTAGCATGCTTATTAATATGTCTATCTAACTAAGTAGGGTTGAGGCACCTACCGAACCTCTAACCTTAGGTGAGGGAAGAATTATAAACATTTCCAAATCACCTACAAATTTTTAATGGGGAGAATAATAAACATTTCCCTAGGGCAATTTTATACATGCCCTCTATGGGTGGTTGTACATAAGTACCACTACTTAAAATTTAAATAGAACATTTAATTTCATGCTAATAAGAGATTTATGGCAAGAATAAGCAAAAGATATTCAACATGGCAATGGGGTATGAATACCCAAACAAGAGAATACTATATATGATTTTTGAGGCAAATAAGACATTTTGGGTTTCAAGAAAATTCAATGGTTTAGATCAAATTAAACCTCATAGAAGAAATCTAGGTATTGGATTAAGTATTTCCCAACTGATAGGTAGATGTACAACAAGACTCATAATAAACACATACTAATCACATACCTTGGCCACAGGTGTCCTAAGTTCCCTTTTTCAAGTCTTCACACGAACTATAACCCCAAACTTCCTAATACATCATTTAATTCATTTATTAGAATTACCTGTATTCACTTAAAAGGTTGAAAGCCCTAATTTACTAACTTTTTGTACAAACTCTCGATTCAGACTTCAAAAACCTCATAATCGTCTTAGTTAGGTTTTCCTGATCAAAATAACATATAATATTGTATATTTTGGAAATATAGATTTTTAGGATTAATTTTAGGGATTTTTAAGTTAATTAAATCGATATTAAAAACACCTTTTCGAAAAACTCAAAACCAAAACTCAAAAACATTTTTATTAAATAGATCTCGTTTTCCTGATTTCAAAACACTATCTATTTTTAATTTTTGACCAACGAAATAATTTATAAAAATTATTTTATCTCAACCAATCACATCTTGCCACGTAGGCAAAGCTGGATGGCCGAGCGGTGGCGAGCGCCTGGCAGCGGTGACCCGCGACCCGTGGTCGCTCGCTACCAGCCGCGCAAAGCGGTCGGGCGGGACGGCAGAAAGACCGAAAACCCATGCGCGTGAAGTCCAGAAAAGAAGAGAGGCGAGGGCAAAACGGTCAAATGTGTGTCATCTTCAACCTTGGTCGCGCGCGAGCAGCTTGCTCGGCCGGTTTGGGCAAAACCACGATTCTCGACCAATTCGAACGCTTAGGTACTCGAAAGAAAGAGAACGAGAAGACGAAGTCAGTAGTACCTTTAATTTGGACGAAGATGAAGCGAGTAGGGAGCAATATGCACCGCAAGAGCAGGGCAAACGGCGGCTCGATGGTGGTCCAAACGTCGACGAAAATCCAAATTGGAGGTACGAACAGGTTGCTAAGGTGATTGCGGTTGCGAGGGTGGAGTTATTTATAGGCAAGGAACCCTAGACTAGGATGTAGATAGGAGCAAAGGAAAGTGGCCGGCGGCTACTTTGGGCATTTCTCAAATACACTTTAAAGCTCGCAAATGTTGGGATAATCCTGTGCGAAATCTCGCAAGGAAACCAACGCAACAAAAATCAAGGAAAATCGTTGAGTAAATCTCAAGTTATTGCGATTTTAAGAAAACAAAAATCCAAGGCCTGTTGCCTTATCCGACCCGAGCTAGAAGACGACCACGTGCCGTCGGATTGATGGACGCGGGTCCATCAAGCAATCTGGGCCGTTCGATCGCACATTAGATCAGAGAAATATTCCTGAGCAAAAGTCGATTACAACTATTAGATTTTAAATGTTTTTCTCTTTCTTATTTTGGAGGCTCAAACATTGCCCAAAAATTATGAAAATTTATATTCTGACTTATTTCGACGCGTAGAATCCAAATATGGAGTTAGTTTTTCATTTTTGGAAAGTGTAATAGGTGAAATAATTAATATATCATTTTCTCTTTCCTCCCTCAAAAGAAGTGATAACCTTATCTAAAATTTATGTAACTTCACCCTTAAGTCTCCTTAATGGTTTGAAACATGATTTTGCAATTATCTTCACAAGTTGACATTATATTTATATTTATTAAATTAATTAGAACATTCTACACACTTTCTCTCTCCTATTTTACTATTTATTTATATATTATCCAAATTAGTTGCAAATTTGCACAGAGGCTTATTTTTATGTTTAGAATACGAATTTGAAGTTATTTCCCTAATTTGAGAGCATTAAATATTTTACTTCTTTTTATTGGCTTATTTCCTATATTCCTTTGATAATGTTATTAATATTTTTATTTTAAATAATACTTGACCCTTTAGTTACTCTTTACCCAAGGAAACAAATTAAACTATCAAATTATCATGATGGTTTCAGATTATCTTATTTGTTACAAAATCTTTGTAATTATCTCCTTTACTCATATTTTCTCATATTTCCTTTACTTATTATATTTATCTTCTTTCTTTTATAAAATTCGGATTTTCTTCTTATTTCTTATATTCTAGGAAACACTAGAAGATTCTAGGACGAATTATTTGATCCCCTTTTTATCTCTTAAGGTGAAATTGCATATTAAACCCCTTGTCAAATTTTAACTGAGTCTTTTGTACATGAAACCTTGAAATTAGAACATATGGGAAATATTTAACCAATAACCATCTTAATTTCTTTTAAATCAAGACCAAGGACAAAAGGAACGAAAATGAAGGTCAAAGCTTTATAGAAAAGAGTACAAAGAGGCACAAAGGAGATTTCAGTATGTTACAGCACTCCACCCCTTAAAAAGGATTTCGTCCCCGAAATCTCATACAAAGAGGGAAGGGTGAGTACGTAACATCTCATCTCTCAACTCCCAAGTGGTTTCTTCTAAACCATGATACCTCCACAAAACCTTCACTAACTCTATCTCCTTATTCTTCAGCTGCTTTACTCGGGAGTCAAGGATCTTCACAGGTAGTTCTTCATAAGTCAGATTCTCATTAATCTCCACAGGTTCGATGGTGAGCACATGAGACGGATCCTTAACGTACTTCCTCAGCACAAAAACATGGAATACATTGTGAATCTTATCATAAGCAGGAGGCAAAGCTAGACGATATGCACAATCTCCTACTTTATCTAAGATCTCAAATGATCCAACATAGCGAGGACTCAACTTGCCTTTTATTTTAGATCTTGCAATAGAACATATAGGCTTGATCTTTAGAAAAGCATAGTCACCCACTAAGAAGCTTACATCAGACCTCTTCTTATCAGCATACATCTTCTGTCTGTCTTGAGCAGCTTTCATCCGTTTCTTTATCAACGGTATCTTCTCAAGCATCATCTGCATGTCATCAGACTTCACTAAGGAACGTTCACCAACATCATCCCAGTGCAAAGGTGAACGACAAGGTCTACCATAGAGAGCTTCGAAAGGTGGCATACCAATACTGGCTTGGTAGCTATTGTTATAAGAAAACTCTGTTAATGGTAAATAACGATCCCAAGCACCACTCCAATCCATCACACAAGCACGAAGCAAGTCCTCCAGAATCTGAACTGTTCTCTCTGACTGACCATCAGTTTGCGGATGGTAAGCAGTGCTGAAATGCAGATCAGTACCCATCTCTTCCTGAATCTGACCCCATAAACGAGAAGTGAATTTCGGGTCTCAATCAGAAACTATCACAGCAGGGACACCATGCAGACGAACTATCCACTCCACATACAACTGAGCCATCTCAACAACTTTATACGTGGTTTTGAAAGGCAAGAAATGAGCAGATTTAGTAAGCCGATCAATCACCACCCAAACAACATCATAACCTCTCTTGGACTTAGGAAATCCAGTAACAAAGTCCATTGTGATCTTCTCCCACTTCCATTCTGGAATCTCAAGAGGATGAAGAAGACCACCAGGTCGTTGATGTTCAATCTTGACTTGCTGACATGTCAAGCACTTTGCCACAAACAGAGCTATATCATTCTTCATATTCTTCCACCAGAAACTTCGCTGTAGGTCCTTGAACATCTTGGTTGTGCCAGGGTGAATAGTGTACTTGGAACCATGAGCTTCACTCAGAACCTTCTGTCTCAAATCACCAACATCAGGTATCCACAACCTTTGTCTAAAGTGGATAGCACCATCCACTCCGACAGAGAAGTCAGATTGCGGTTTCTCAGATAAAGCTTTCAACTCTTCAAGCTCTGAACTCTCCAACTGTGCAGACACAACTTCTGAGATCCAAGTTGGTGTAACGGTCAGACTGGCCATATGAACACACAACTTATCTTCATCTATTGAATCGACAGGTTGAGGTCTCCAACTGGCCACAAGCTCAAGGTTTTCCCACACAGAACATCTCAGAGCAGCACAAACAGCATCCTTCTTGCGACTTAAAGCATCAGCTACAACATTTGCTTTACCAGGATGATAGGTGATGGTGAAATTGTAATCTTTAAGATATTCCATCCACCTACGTTGTCGCAAGTTCAGATCCTTCTGAGTCAACAGATATCTCAGACTCTTGTGATCAGAAAAGACTTCAAACTTTTCTCCATAGAGGTAGTGTCGCCAGATCTTCAAAGCATGAACTATGGCAGCCAGCTCTAAATCATGCGTAGGCCAATTAGCTTCATTAGGTTTCAACTGTCGAGAAGCATAGGCGATCACCTTTCCGTCTTGCATCAGAACACACCCTAAGCCTTGTCGGGACGCATCAGTGTAGATGACATAGGGTATGCCCTCTACAGGCAAAGCAAGCACTGGAGCAGAAGTCAGACTCATCTTCAACTTCTGAAAATTGTCCTCACACTCAGGGGTCCATGAGAACTTGACTTCCTTCCGAGTCAGCTTGGTCAAAGGTAAAGCCAACTCAGAAAACCCTTTGATAAACTTCCGATAGTAACCAGCTAGACCAAGGAAACTACGGATTTCAGACGGGTTTCTCGGAGCATTCCACTTTGTCACAGCTTCTACCTTTGCAGGATCAACAGCTATATGGCCGGCAGAAATCACATGACCAAGAAACATCACTTCCTTTATCCAGAACTCACATTTCGAGAATTTTGCATATAGTTGATTTTCTCTCAATGTGTTGAGTACAATCCGCAAGTGTTCGCGATGTTGTTCCAACGTCTCGGAATAAACCAAAACGTCATCAATAAACACCACCACAAACTTGTCGAGGTATGGGCGGAATACTCGGTTCATTAGGTCCATAAACACAGCAGGGGAATTTGTCAAACCAAAAGGCATGACCAAGAATTCATAATGCCCATAGCGAGTTCTGAACGCTGTCTTCGGAACATCATCATCCTTCACCCGCATCTGGTAGTAGCCACTCCGCAGATCCATCTTGGAGAACACTATGGCTGACTTCAGCTGATCAAATAAGTCTTCGATGCGTGGCAACGGATAACGATTCTCCACTGTCACCTGGTTGAGCATGCGGTAGTCCATACACATCCGCAAAGAGCCATCTTTCTTCTTCACGAACAGGACAGGGGCTCCCCAAGGGGAAACACTGGGGCGAATGAAACCCATGTCAAGAAGCTCTTCAAGCTGCTTCTTCAACTCCGCCAGCTCAGCAGGAGCCAAGCGGTAAGGTGGCTTTGATATCGGTGAAGTTCCAGGTATGAGCTCGATGGAGAATTCCACCTCGCGATTTGGTGGCAACCCGGGTAACTCCTCAGGAAAGACATCTGGGAAGTCATTCACCACATCAACATGGTCTAGGGCAGGAGGTGTAGCATCGAGAACAATGGATGCTAGGAAGGCTCTACACCCTTGAGAGACGAGCTTTTCAGCTTTGATGGCAGAGATGACAAACTGTCGGTCTCCTCGCTTCTTGCACTTGACACACACTCTTCCTTCATCAGGATGGAACAGACTAACCTTGGATTCCTCACAGAACAGAACAGCTTTAAACTTCTTCAACCAATCCATGCCCAGGATGATGTCAAAGACAGTCATATCAAGCAAAACAAAAACTGTGGGAAACATTATCCCGGATATACAGAGGTTCAGGGTAGGAGTTTGGAGATAAGAGGAGCAGATGTTTCCACTAGGAGTTTTTACATCTAACGCATGATCCATGAATTCAGATTCAATTTCAAACATATAGGCAAACTGACTAGATATGAAGGTATTGGAGGAACCAGAGTCAAATAGAGCTTTTAAAGGATGCATATTGAGGTGTAGTGTACCTTCAATCACTTCATTACCTTCACCATCTTCTTCAGCATTGAGAGCAAACACTCTCCCATTCCGCCTCTCAGCTGGAGGACGTCTCGGATTCTGGTTGTTGTTGTTATTGTTGTTGTTGTTTCGCGGTGAAGGGTTCTGTCTCGGCTGTTGTGGTTGCTGAGCCGGATTCTGCCCTTGCTGGAAACGAGGGCAGTTAGGTCGGATGTGCCCAACCTGGCCACACTCATGACAGGTCAGTGGAGGACGGTTGCCAACACAAGCAGGTGCATTGTTGGCGGGACATGTTCTAGGAGGATGGTGGCGATTGCATCTGTTGCAACGATCACGACCACGGTTCTCATGCTGGTTTGGATTCTTCATTTTGTTGTTGTTGAAGCTACTGGAAGACTGAAATCCCGGATATGACTCGATGGCGAGAGCCTTGTCCACCATCTATTGAAACGTGAGTGGCAACTGTGGAACGAGGCTTCGACCAACGTGGTAGTTCAGGCCCTCCAAGAACAAGGTTGCTCTCCTGTCAGCTCCAAGGTCGGTGGCGTAACGTTCCAGCAGCAGAAACTTCTGAACATAGTCTGCCACACTCATGCTTCCTTGCTTGAGACTGTAAAACTCAGTCTCGTTCCTCAGGAATGCAGGACAGATGTACTTCTCTCTGAACAGCTTCAGGAACTGAGTCCACTCCATGGAGGAGGTGTCTCGAGTACGGGCAACTCCATTCCACCAGACACGCGCAGGTCCATCCAGCACGTACGTCGCGAACCGAACCTTCTGGTGAGGAGGGCAAGCCATACCCTCGAAGGTCCGATCCAGGGCCAACACCCAGTCATCAGCTTTGTCCACCATATTAGGCTCACTCTCACCCTTGAAGTAGGGTGGCTGCATCTTGATGAAATCAGTGAGGGTGAACTCCCTCGGCTTGGTGGCAACCGCAACAATGGTGTTGAGTTGTCCCATCATGGTGGAGGACAACAGCTGCCGCAACATCGCCAGCTCTTGCTCAGGTGTGAAGGCAGGTACACCAGAGGTTGGTTGAGTAACAGCAGGAGTCGCAGGAGTGTTGAGGTTGTCAGTGTTGGACTCCTGGTTTGAGTTGTCAAACAGGTCACCTCTCCTGAAATTAGGGTTATCATATTAAATTTTCAGGAGTAATGAATCATATATGAGAGGGAAAAGAAATAGAGATGAGAAAAGGACAACTAGAATGCTATTGCCTAAAATCATACTACTTCGGGCAGTTCGTATCGGCGCAGGCCAGGCTGGATCATATGGGCACGGGAGTCCCGTATGCCAAGCTAGTGGGTCGGAGGAAAATCATGCCAGCCCCCATGCCCTGATCCTTTCTAGACACCCTTGCCTCAACTGCATGCCCTAATAGTCGCCCAAAGGCTCTGATACCATGCTGTAGAGAGGCGAGATCACCTCTCTACTAAAATTTAAAGGAAATACAAACATCCACAATTTTAACAGAAATTGAGACTTTTGAGGATGGTTGCATAATAATCCAAATAAATAAGCATGATTCCAGATACATAATAAAATGTCAATAGCAGCGGAAAGAAAGAAATATCAAGCCTTCTAATGGCTTTATAGTTTATTACATCATTGCTTTCTAAAAGAAAAGATAAGATAGAATAGAGGATCTAGCTATAGCAACCTAGCCATCCTTCTTCTCAAGTAAACGATCACAGCAAGGATTCTTTCTTCAAGCCCTTCCTTCTCCTTGGACAGCTCCAACACCTGGGTGGTTGGGAAGGCACCCAGCAAGAGGGAAAATAAGAAAAGTATGTGTTACACTAATAATCTTTCAAAGGCAAAGAAAAGATGTAACAAGTAAACTAGACTAAGTATTTGGTGTAAAAGGATATCAAGGAGTATGAGGTTTTTATAAGAGAACTTGCCATTAACAAAGTAAGTAAAAGGTTTTAGCATGCTTATTAATATGTCTATCTAACTAAGTAGGGTTGAGGCACCTACCGAACCTCTAACCTTAGGTGAGGGAAGAATTATAAACATTTCCAAATCACCTACAAATTTTTAATGGGGAGAATAATAAACATTCCCCTAGGGCAATTTTATACATGCCCTCTATGGGTGGCTGTACATAAGTACCACTACTTAAAATTTAAATAGAACATTTAATTTCATGCTAATAAGAGATTTATGGCAAGAATAAGCAAAAGATATTCAACATGGCAATGGGGTATGAATACCCAAACAAGAGAATACTATATATGATTTTTGAGGCAAATAAGACATTTTGGGTTTCAAGAAAATTCAATGGTTTAGATCAAATTAAACCTCATAGAAGAAATCTAGGTATTGGATTAAGTATTTCCCAACTGATAGGTAGATGTACGACAAGACTCATAATAAACACATACTAATCACATACCTTGGCCACAGGTGTCCTAAGTTCCCTTTTTCAAGTCTTCACATGAACTATAACCCCAAACTTCCTAATACATCATTTAATTCATTTATTAGAATTACATGTATTCACTTAAAAGATTGAAAGCCCTAATTTACTAACTTTTTGTACAAACTCTCGATTCAGACTTCAAAAACCTCATAATCGTCTTAGTTAGGTTTTCCTGATCAAAATAACATATAATATTGTATATTTTGGAAATATAGATTTTTAGGATTAATTTTAGGGATTTTTAAGTTAATTAAATCGATATTAAAAACACCTTTTCGAAAAACTCAAAACCAAAACTCAAAAACATTTTTATTAAATAGATCTCGTTTTCTTGATTTCAAAACACTATTTATTTTTAATTTTTGACCAACGAAATAATTTATAAAAATTATTTTATCTCGACCAATCACAGCTTGCCACGTAGGCAAAGCTGGATGGCCGAGCGGTGGCGAGCGCCCGGCAGCGGCGACCCGTGGTCGCTCGCTACCAGCCGCGCAAAGCGGTCGGGCGGGATGGCGGAAAGACCGAAAACCCATGCGCGTGAAGTCCAGAAAAGAAGAGAGGCGAGGGCAAAACGGTCAAATGCGTGTCGTCTTCAACCTTGGTCGCGCGCGAGCAGCTTGCTTGGCCGGTTTGGGCAAAACCACGATTCTCGACCAATTCGAACGCTTAGGTACTCGAAAGAAAGAGAACGAGAAGACGAAGTCAGTAGTACCTTTAATTTGGACAGAGATGAAGTGAGTAGGGAGCAATATGCGCCGCAAGAGCAGGGCAAACGGCGGCTCGATGGTGGTCCAAACGTCGACGAAAATCCAAATTGGAGGTACGAACAGGTTGCTAAGGTGATTGCGGTTGCGAGGGTGGAGTGATTTATAGGCAAGGAACCCTAGACTAGGATGTGGATAGGAGCAAAGGAAAGTGGCCGGCGGCTACTTTGGGCATTTATCAAATACGCGTTAAAGCTCGCAAATGTTGGGATAATCCTGTGTGAAATCTCGCAAGGAAACCAACGCAACAAAAATCAAGGAAAATCGTTGAGTAAATCTCAAGTTATTGCGATTTTAAGAAAACGAAAATCTAAGGCCTGTTGCCTTATCCGACCCGAGCTAGAAGACGACCACGTGCCGTCGGATTGATGGACGCGGGTCCATCAAGCAATCTGGGCCGTTCGATCACACATTAGATCAGGGAAATATCCCTGAGCAAAAGTCGATTACAACTATTAGATTTTAAATGTTTTTCTCTTTCTTATTTTGGAGGCTCAAACATTGCCCAAAAATTATGAAAATTTATATTCTGACTTATTTCGATGCGTAGAATCCGAATATGGAGTTAGTTTTTCATTTTTAGAAAGTTTAATAGGTGAAATAATTAATATGTCATTTTCTCTTTCCTCCCTCAAAAGAAGTGATAACCTTATCTAAAATTAATGTAACTTCACCCTTAAGTCTCCTTAATGGTTTGAAACACGATTTTGCAATTATCTTCACAAGTTGACATTATCTTTATATTTATTAAATTAATTAGAACATTCTACACACTTTCTCTCTCCTATTTTACTATTTATTCATATATTATCCAAATTAGTTGCAAATTTGCACAGAGGCTTATTTTTATGTTTAGAATACGAATTTGAAGTTATTTCCCTGATTTGAGAGCATTAAATATTTTACTTCTTTTATTGGCTTATTTCATATATTCCTTTGATAATGTTATTAATATTTTTATTTTAAATAATACTTGACCCTTTAGTTACTCTTTACCCAAGGAAACGAATTAAACTATAAAATTATCATGATGGTTTCAGATTATCTTATTTGTTACAAAATCTTTGTAATTATCTCCTTTACTCATATTTTCTCATATTTCCTTTACTTATTATATTTATCTTCTTTCTTTTATAAAATTCGGATTTTCTTCTTATTTCTTATATTCTAGGAAACACTAGAAGATTCTAGGACGAATTATTTTATCCCCTTTTTATCTCTTAAGGTGAAATTGCATATTAAACCCCTTGTCAAATTTTAACTGAGTCTTTTGTACATGAAACCTTGAAATTAGAACATATGGGAAATATTTAACCAATAACCATCTTAATTTCTTTTAAATCAAGACCAACGACAAAACGAACGAAAATGAAGGTCAAAGCTTTATAGAAAATAGTACAAAGAGGCACAAAGGAGATTTCAGTATGTTACAAGGAGTATCAAAGTAGAAGTTAGAATAAGTATGTTTCCTACATTGTCCTAATTTAGAAACAAGATGTAAAATATGTTTCAATAGGGAATACATAATGTTTTGTTACGTAGTTCTAGGAGATTGGGTTTCTTGGCCAAATAAGGAGGTAAGGAACAAAGTGATGCTTTGAGGGTGAGGACAGACATGTTGCTAGTACAAATTGGAATTATTTGTGATTGTATTTGCTTGAGGACAAGAAAAGATTCAAGTATGGGGTATTTTGATGAATGTATATTCATCTCATTTCAAATTTACCTTTCATAGTCTTCTTATTAGAATTTATTATCTTTTTTCTAACTTTCAATAAGTAATTTCACTTAACCCACTTTTCAACCAATGATGCAAATTCTCATCTTTTTCCTTTATATTTTGTAGGTCTTTTTCCTCATGAAAATTTTTTGACCATCCTAGCTACAAATTCACCAGTTCATCCGGATGAAAAGTCACACCTCAGAGCCTGTAACGCACGTTTCATGCCTCAACTCAATCTTTCTATGTTTACCATCTCATCAATGAAATGAGCATTCCATGAGTCCCAGACACTTGTCTCAGCACCACAAATGATCATTCCATTTACCCAAATGGCCGTCTCAGGCCGCTTCATGACCGAGCCACATGTAAGTAACACGCTATCACCCTACCGAGGGTTTCTCACTTGATCTGTATGTGCTCAAGCGCAAACCGAGCATTTCACCTCCTTAGACAATCGATTCGAGGTTACTTTGTGACCAAGACTAGACAGCTAGGGGCGCCGCCACCCCACTCTCATTAGTGGTTTAACCTTCTTCCCTCGAAACCACATCCCAACATCTATGAACCAAGTGGCTCACTTGGCAAACTAATTGGTTTGTAGTGTGCACACAAGATTTTCAGCAGCCACCCCATTCAAGGTTTTCTCCCCCTCCTTCCCTATCAATGGAGGAGGTACTCAACAAGAAAGGGATCCAACTTTTTTTATTTGTAAATTTACTTTGAACACCTTTTTCATTCTTGCATTTGTAATATTCTAGTTCTTCAATAAAGTTAGTTTTTTTCTCAATATCTCCAGTTCTCATTATTTTTCCTTGGTTTTCTTATGGAGAAAGGAACTAAGGAAATCAACCATTTAATTTTCACTAGCTAGAGTCCCTTTGGGTTCTTTCCTTTTCTAGTCTATGTATCGCTTCCTTCTTTCCTTCATTCTCCTTTTATCTATGATGGATCATGAGTAGTTTTTTGTATCGAGGCATGGGGAGTAGCGCCATGGACATGTCATAAATAGATTGATTTTTTTACGATTCCTTTAGTTAGATGGTATTTGGTTTGGATAATCTCCGATTTAAATGACTTGATCTCTCATTTCTATCAAAGTTAGACTCAGGGGATGTGATTGTAGAACCCAAGGCTCAACACAACCAACCAAGTGCATATAGATTCAGATGAGAACTCAAAAGGATCTTTGTTAGGGTGTTGGGCTAGGATCTATGGGTGGAAGGACCAATGGGTACACAAGGAGCTTGACCTTTATGAATGATTTTGCAAATGCTTTTGTTCATACCTTGTTCTAACTAGCTACATCGTATGAATTCCATCGATCTTGTTTTATGCCAGCTATGGTGGTAAAACCCATAAACTTGATATCTTTTATCCATTTATTCAACCTTGTTTCACTCAATTGTCTATTTTTCAATCGCTCTTTTCTTACTTGCAATTTATTTTCTATCCTTAGATCATTCTTCTTCTATTGTTCTAACCACAACTCTCTTTCTTTTATCCTTAGTGTAACTTTTCATTACTTGATCTTAGCATAAATTTTATTCCATTAAAATTTTATTTCATTTTTCTAGTGTATTCAAACAAACCAATCATCATACTTTTATTTTTATATTCAATTAAATAAAAATCTCAAGAAAGATATTGTTCAAAATAACTTTGATTCAAAAAGCAATCTTGAAAACTTTGTCCTATAGGAACGACCCTTCTATACTAATAAAAAACCTTAACTGGTAGTTTTTTCATAGAAAATCTTAAACTCTAGCATAAAAATCCCTAGTGAATTGGTGTGCTAAACAATGTGTATCAATACTCACCCCTTTCTACCTAGCATGGGGTTCTGACTTTGATGTTGCACACTTGTGTAGTTGTAACCTTTAGTTCCTAGAGCTCCATCCTTGAGCTCCCAAGCCTGAGAGGGCTTGAAGATCTCATCCTACATCAATCTCGTTAGTTTTCCTCCATCCACCATCATTTTCCATAATTTTCTACCTATACCTAACCATTTCCACCATCATTCACCCACTTTCCAACCATTTAAAAACATATTCCACCTCCATACATCCATTGAAGCTGTTGTTTTGGATGGAATAAAGGAGAAAGGAGAACAAGAGTCCCGAAGATCAAGGAGGAAGACCCCAAAGGATGAGATCTAGCCCATTTGGAGGATAAGGAGTGAGAAAAACCTCACTTTTAAGGGTTAAATCTCATCTTCTACCTCTTTCTTCAACTTTTCTCCTTTATTTATGTACAAATGATGTTCTTCCATCTTTGCTTATTGCCAAATATGCTTGTTCATGGCTAAGTGAGATCCTTCTTGTTTATGTAGCCCATTTTATGCATGTTAATGTGCTTTTACCTTAATCAAGTAGTATTATTCTAGATGTAGTCTATTTTCTATTCTATCTTCTTATTCTGGTCATGATTGTTGTTTCGGTTGATCTTTTCTTTCTTAAATCTCTATTTCTACCAAGATCGAGAGATTTTCTATCGAAATCGGTAGAGATGGTATTTTGGATTGAGATCTGAAAGGAGGACGTACAAGGAAGGATCCATACAGTACACATGTTTGAGAGATCTGACCTAGAACCTTGAATTTGTCTGAGTCCTGGTGAATTCATTCAGGTTCACTCAAACCCGATTTAGTTCATCTCTACCTGACCAAATTGACGGTCTGTGTTCTATGAATATGCTCTATTGTTCCTAACATTTTAAAATATTGTGGACCTAAGAAGGTATTCGGAATATTCAGGGGTGTTGATCCATTATCCTTGAGAGAGATTTCAAATTATGGATGGTTTGAGTCATGTTGTGTGAGAGTGAGTGGGATGACCCCCAAAAAAGTAGCTACCACGATAATTGCTACATTTGAATGTTAAATACTTGTGAGGGTGTTTTAGGGTTCTCTATGCACAAGAATAGGCGCATAGACTACCGAACTTGTGCTTACATAGCCATGAACTCTTTCGAATGAATAGTAGGATTCGACAGAATCTATTTTCTTTATTGTACTTTATTTTTTTTTCACATCATTTTCCGAGACTCGTTCTAGTTCTTTGCATATATCAACTTCTAACTTTTCTTAACTGATTAAGTATCAGATCTTAGGCGTCCTAAATGTCCCCACGTCCCTGTATTCAACTCGTATATCTACGTCAACCCCATATTGAGTTGTGGGTGTCATTGAAAATTTTGGGTTATAAATTTTAAGTCCAATACTTCTGAATCCTCCTCTTTTTAGATGTGTCTGGACTGATCAATCACACTAGGTGGATTGAGGTCATAGTAAGATACAAACATTGATTTCATAACTCTAATTTTCTTGTAAAAAGATGTACTGATTTATAAACCATTAAATACTTCATTAACATCCTAACGCAATTTCATACACTAGAACCTCATCAAATTATAACTCAAATTATGCAAACTAAACATTTCAGGCATTATAGTTATAAAAAATAGGGATTGTAAGAATTAATCACACTATATACATGCATAATACTCTTAAAACATGAATCACAACTAGGATGTGATTCAATTTTATTCATGATCTACATATTTTTCTGAGTAATTTGATATATACCTTTATTATCATCCAACATAGGGTTTATTTTACACATTAAATAAAAGATAAACATATGTTCCAAATCATTGGTTGCCACATAAGAAAAATACTATTAATCAACATATAACTTGGGCCAACAATTTATAAAAGCACATAAAGATCGGGATGCCCTTGTGAAGTGATTTGGATGACCATGCACTTTGGGGACATTTTGTTACTTTCGACCCCATACCTTCTTCAACCTCGCAAAGATGCATGTGTTCAACCTTTGTGACTCAACAACATAGTTGACTCCCATACTCTTATGCTTTGAAGGCCTAAAGTAGATTAGGAAAGCTCTACTACGTATTGCAAGACCTGGACAAGTCCTAGGTACTACCAGAGGTGGTCAAAGAATGGAAATACCTCATCCACAAACTACTAGTTTAACGAAGGAAACAAAATCATGTTATTAGCATAATCAATCCTTACTTAAGCACTCTGTATCACTCACTGAATATTGTGCCTCCTTTGATATAATTTAGGCTCTTTCATGCAATCTATGTTCGACCAAAAATATCGTTCAATGCTCTTCACCCTACTGATGGATATCAAGGCAATCACAACCTTAGGTGAAGAAATATATGCAGTTCGTGCATACATGTTTGATCATCTCGAACCAGTTCTCTCGCTTATGGTCGAAGGTTGTTCAATTATTTATATAGGCAACATGAATCATATATCCAACCCTACAATCCAGTCTTCATGTTGTTGGATGGTTAATGCTATCACCCAAGGGAACACACAATAGGATGGGCTTATTTTCTTTATATTAGATTGGTTTTAAAGTAGAGAGATGAGTACAAGTCTTCAGAGTTCTTTTGGGGACTAGAGAGAATGAGGGAGAGGGAGAGGAGTCTATGCAGTCATGGCTTCTTGGGTCTGTAAGGAAAGGGTGGAAATTAGTTGGGGAGGATAAACCATCCTAGCAGATCAGACCCAAACCCAAGAGTCCAGCAATGATAACACTATGTCCTTAAAATTAAATGACTTTTATTTAATAAAATCCCTCTTTCTCGTGTTATTTTTTTAGGCCAATAATAGCTTGTATTACTCACAAACTTTGGGATAAAGCTAATATTACTATTATCTTCCATTGGGAAAGAGTAAATTTCTTAACTCCATCATTAATTATCTGAAATGTGGTTTCCTACCATTAACTAGATACTGCTTCACTTAAATATGTAGATCGTAATATAGCTTAGATCTTTTGTAATTTCTCCTACAATCTCATTTCTTAATTATCCACTAATAAAATATTTTGGATATTTATTATGATCACAAGATACCCAATTCACCATTATTCTCTTGGGACATATATGTAAACCATAATTAGCTCATATGGGCTTAAATTAGGTTCCAAATCCCATAGCCCATACAATAGACCTCCAAAAGGGTCCACAAGCCTTAATAGATACTTAACCAAGAAACAAAGGATTTTTTTATCATAATAACTCAATTGAAGCCTCATGTTCACATATTGGATAAAAGTCACTTTATCGGCTTAATTTTAGGACTCAAACTAAATCTAGAACTTAAATTCATGAGTCTAATGGAACCAAGTCATACTATTGACCTCATCATTTTAACTTTATTCACATTGTATCATACTGAACATGAATACATTATTGGTAAATTCTTAATCATTGAATCCAAATTTACCAAATTTAAGGATCTTACATATCTCTTATGTGAAAGCACATACTCAAAGTTTTGTTTATGATTCTCCCTATGGTTTTAGTGATTCAATCTATCTGATTATAGGAAGAGGTATTCTCTAAACGGGTTCAAGGGCATTAATTGAATGGTACAGACTGGAAGTGTTACCCATGGTGATCCTTACTATATGAGTGTTATCTGAGAGCGGAGGTGTAACAAACCAAATTTTAGGTACCAAATCTATTTTGATCTATAATTCATAAATTTGATCACATATACAAAGTTGTCCTTCATTTTAATTCTACTATGTTTTGATCAATTTATGTTGGCCATGGAAAAAAAATTGTCTCTAATTGATGTCCTTGTATTGAAATGAGTTCAAGAACCTCACTTGAGATATATTTTCCAGATATTCCCTGAATTGATCACCTAGACAACATTGAGTATATTTTGACATTATTGCAATCAAGTTATATAAATTGGATTTTCATGACTCAATTACTCTTGATTCAATAACTAATGGCTTTTAGATCAATCAAAAATATTGATCAAAAATATATATTCATATTTGAATTGCTTATGGGAGTAATTAAATTACTCATCTATTAACCATAACTATAGGTGCTAAAAAATATATTATTTAGTTTAATAGCAATTACACCTATGATAAAAAAATTAAAGACATTAGAGTTATACCTTAGGAAATATAAAATTGGAAAATAATATAAAGTTGAGAGTTATTTTTACTTATGATAAACTTCAAGGATTTAATTTGCCTAAATCAATTCTTCTCCATGTAATACCACTACAGACTTCCATTATAGAAAACCACCACCTCAGATAGACGTTATAGACCACAACCCCTCCCTCTCTCCTGATATCTCCCTATGAAACCATCAGACCAAACACCCACCTTCAAAACTATACCTTGAAGCCATCTCCCCTAATGGATGGACTAAAAAAAATCACAAGACCTAAAAACCAACACTGCGATGAATGCATGAAGAATGACTGAGAAAACTAAAACTACTATACATCTTGCTTGCAACCCAAAAACCATATCCCAAAATACAACCCCCAACAATCCCTCAACATCTCCACTAGCTTTTGGAAATAATTCTTTATTTTTATATGGACTTCATGATCATCTGAACAGACCAACAATTCACTCCTTTCCTATAGATGGCATGAGGTTGAAAACAACAGCCGGTCACAGGACCATACCGTGAGGATGACTATTTGGCCCCTTGTGATACACATGTAAAACCTCAATCTATACCCAAACCACTAGACTCGAAAAATGATTCCCTCACATCTCCTATCCTTTTCACCAGCTTTAGAATTTTGAGCCTTCTACACTACAATTAAATCCTCAAATCTACCACCAGCCTCGATCTCATCCAACATGGCTCACCCTTCCATAATTTTAGAATTCATGTGAAGAATATGATCCGACCTATCATCTCCGTCGACCTGATTCCAGTTAGAAGGTTGCATCTTGATGTTCCAGCAACCAATGAATTGGATATGAAGACATTCTGACCTCCTTCCCCTCCATGTACCTTGACATTTTCGAACCCTCTATCTTCTTGATATGCTTATGGCATTTTGAGAAAGAGAAATAGGAAGCTAGTACACCTGCAACCACCTATATGGACCCTTTCTTCCAACCATGAAGCCATGGATACTCGAAGAACATCCATGGTTTGGTTTTGGTGAGCGTTATGGACCAACCAAGAAGTATCTTAAGCATCATGAACTAATAGGAGGATTAGGAACTTAAGATTAAGAATTTAAATTCTATAGTAAGACAACCTCCACTCTCTTATTTTAATCTGATTACCTTTAACTGCTACATAAAATCTACTAATCATGTAAACAATAATCAAATGAATATTTTGAATCCATTATACATGTATAAATATACATATATCATCATGTATAACAAAATACTAGATGTTAAAACATATCGTATAAGCATCTATTTCATAAAATGATGGAAACTAGATGTAAACCAATGTATTTGTACTTTTATTATTTTGTTTATTAATACAATTCTATATACTCCTTCCTAGATATGAATGTATTTCTCAAGACACAACATGGGTTGATTGACTAAATTGAACTATGTTTGTGTATGTAGATTTTTAGAGAAAGAAAATAATATTAGCGGATCTAAGTTATAAATGACATATTAACTCCTACATATCTATGTAACTTGGACACACATGAATGTATTTCAATTGAGTTTGGTTATTAGGGAGTGAGAGAAATATTGTTGGATATAAATTCTTTAGAATAGAAATATGATTGGTAACATGAGATAGTACTTCAATAATACACATTGTAGTTATTATTTATATTAAATGATGATACTATGTTTAAATACACTCGTATGAGACATTGATCGTATACATAACTCAACTCCAAACCCTAGAAAATAGGAAAATGGGTAAATAGGAAACATTAAGACTAGATTTAAAATCTAATCCTAAATAACTCCCAATGAACAAAATTGGATTCCAAGACAATTATTGACAATATCCTAATTTTTACATTTGCCTTTGTCAACTCGTAGAGTCACTCAAATTGTAATTTATGCAAACTTTTGAGTTTAGAGGTACTAAATTCTCTATGTCTATTTCAATTATTATGCTATTTTATCTCTCATGAAATTCATTCATAGAATTTAGGCAAGAGGTGAACCTTATTTATTTATTAACCTTGTCTTCCTCTTGAAGGTTGCCACAACTACTTTGATACATTTGCAAAAACTCAAGTATTGGCAAGAGCTTTGGCTCCTTGAATTTTACGGGTCATATCACCCAACCATGCACAACTAGATGTCCCTCAATATTGGTTACCCCCATTGTAAAAAATGTCATTCTCATATAGAGGGGATAACACTAGGTACCTAGCCCGCCTAAGAAAAAAATATTAGATAGAATTTATGCATCGATAAATAACTGAATTTTGAATACTTTGATACCCTGATATTTGGAATTAATTATTGATACTCTTGAGCGCATCTTATTTTCTGAACACTCTTTCAAATTTGGTATTTTTAATACTCTTATGAATTCTAACTTACAAACATGCATCCTGGAAATCCTTAACTTGTTGACCTTAGTCCACCAAATAGTCCTTACCTAATTTTTAAATCCATTGAATCTAATATTATTCAATTTATTTGAAATTTCTCCACAATAAAAATTTATTACCAGCTTTGCAGATCAAACCTTTCTTTTGTCCATGTGTGGATTTATTCCATGTGGGAATTCATGATCATTTGATACAAAGAAGACATAGAAGAGACATGCATGGAGGTTTCCTCTATGGATGAAGAATATATAGGACTTATGTTTTCATTTTTTAATACCTATGTATATGCTTATGTTGACTATTTGTAAAGCATGAATGTAAAAAATGATTTCTGAATATATTCTCATATAGTTTTGTAAAAAATTGATAATAATAGTCTGGTCTATACAACATGGTATCAGAAATATAAACAATATATACTCATGTGTATCTCAAGGAACAATAGGCTTACTTAGAAAAAGTAGATCAAAAAAATAGAAATAAGATCAAAATAGTCTTAAATAAAAAGAGATGACCGTATAAAAATATACTAATTAGTCAAAATAATCCATCACCATGTTAGTGTACTTTATATGACACATCTACAAAAGGATGCTTTGTTAAGGTTCTGGAGTTATTACTCCCAAACACTTAGGTGGTGGTTGGGTTTCCTCACTTGAATAATGGTCTGGTGAAGGGTCTTTCTACTACATGGGAAAATTACAAACCTTGTAAAAAGTCACCAACCAAATCAATATGTCAAATAATAATATTTGAAAAATAATAGAATATGTGATTACAACTTTTGAACAACCTCATATTTGACTATGCTGGACTGAAGGAAGGTGACCAATGAGACTAGATTCCTCAAGAATGCATTTGTGAATCCTCTATTATTAGGACATCATGTTATTAAGTTTAAACACTCTAGTGACCCTTTAGGTTCCATGTAGAAGTTATTTTCACAATTGAGTCAATTAGTTAGTATGGAGGAATAAAGTACATAAAATTTTGGTGAGGTGTGATCGTGACTTGGTTCTCACATTCAACATGGTCATTCTCAGTTTTGGATCAAAAGGTTTTCCTATCAAAAAGTGTTTTGTTTGTAATACTAAATGTAAGGATAAATGTTATTATGGAATTTTATCAATGATTTCTTGAGATCAATCACAATCAAGGAGGTTTGAGAAAACCCAAAAGGAGAGTCACAAGAAAACCTTAAACCCTAGAGTTTGGTGTATGGTAAAGGTTAAAATAAAGTGAAGGAGAGGACATTTAGATTTCTAATCAAACCTTGTGAGGGGTGAAGTGTAGTATTTGACTAGACCATAGATATGCCAATTTCAAGGACAAAGTCTTTTTTAAGGGGTGGAGTACTATGACATACAAAATTTTATGAACTAAATCTATTGTGAGTTATAATTCATTATTTTGATCACATTTATAAAGTTATCCATTATTTTGAGTTCCAATTTGTTATTTGGTTGAATTAAAATTATCTTGGACCAAAAGTTTTCTCCAATGAAAATCCTTATGCTAAATCAATTTTATTCTCCTAACTTGAGAAATATTTGCAAACTAGACCTTAGATTTTTCACCTTGACATCATTTAGTACACTTTGACACTATGATACTCAAATTATTTGCAATAGCTTTGCACGAATCAATTACTCTTTGTTGAGTAACTAACAAATGTAAAATCAGTCAAAATATTAATCATAGCAACATGTATTGGTATTTCTATCATTTATGAGAGTTATTAAATTACCCATATTTTAACCATAATAAGAGATTCTAGAATTTTTATAATTTAGTTTAATAAAAATTATATTCATGATAAGAAAACTCATATAATTTAAATTTATACATGTGGAAATATAAAATTGGGAAATTATACAAAGTTGGGAGATTTTTTTGCGTATCATAGATTTTAAGAAATTAATTTATGTAAATTGTTTCTTCTCCATGCAACACCATCACAAACAGCTAGTATAGATGACTGTTGTTGTGGAATGATGTTATAAAAGACCATAGCCCCTCCATATCTTTGATACCTCTCTTCCAAACTGTTGGAACAAACACCCACCTTCATAGCATGCATTGAAGACACCTCCTCCAATGGTTGCACTGAAAATTATCACAAGACCTAATAACCTACACTACCATGAAAGCATGAGGACTGAATGAGAAATGGCAACTATTGATTTAATACTATCCATCCTCCAAAGAACCCTCTTACCAGATCCATATTACATCCCTTGACAATCTCTTGATACCTCTTCTAGATCATGGAGCTACTTCTTTATTTCTATATAACCATCATGATCATCTATAATAGACATGACACTCCCTCCTCAACATTAGGAAATGGCCTGAGGTTGAAGACATCTTCCTGCCATGTGACCAGACCATGTAGATGACTCCATCCCCATTATCAACCATTCTGAAAAACCTTGATCTACCCATACCTACAGACTCATCAAAGAACCCACTAACAACTCCTCTCACTTTGACAGACTCCAGAAACCAATTTGGCAACTCTACAATGTCATCAATCTACCATCAACCTCAACTTAGTCCATAATGGCCCACCCCTCCAGAATTTTAGGTTTATTTGAATAAGTCGATCCCACCTCTCATCTTTGTTTACTTGATTTTTTATAAAAAGGTTGCTTTTTCATGTTTTGGAAATCAATGAATCAGATTTAGATATATTCTGACCTCCTCCTCTTTGTTCTTGACATTATTGCACCCTATCCATCCACTTGATGTGCTTGTCACATTTTAAGCAAGAGAAACTGGAAGCTAGTGGGTGCAAACCACCTAAATAATCCCTTCCGCCCAACCTTGAAGCCAAGGAGACCATAAGACCATCCATGGTATGGTTCTGGTGAAAGTGATGGACCGAGTAAGGAAGTGTCTCGAGCCATAGTAACTAATAGAGGATTAGGAACCTAAGATCGATAGCATATCAATTCTTTAGTGAATTAGCCTCCACTCTCTTGTCATTTTTTATATGCTTGCTGCGGATCAATCCCCCTTTCCTATTTGCTTGCTTGCACACCTCTACTCATGTCGGACCTTCAGGGGAGAATGGAAGTGCCACCACTTCATGGACGATGAATAAAATCTACTAATCATATCAATTATAATCAAAAGCTAATTTGAATCTATTACACATGTAAACTTATACATATACACATATGCATTCAATATACTAGATGTTATATACTTCCATGCATGTGTCTATTCCATAAAATAATTAAAAAATACTTGTCATATAAAAGGAATTTGACAACAGTAAGAGGACGTCATATACAAACATGGTTATTATCATTAACCATACTAATCAATTGATTCAATATTACAAATCTAGTTATCCTAGATAATATTATACTATCATTAGCAAGAAGTGGGATAATGCAACTAGTAGGCAACCAATATATTTGTACTTATATTATTTTGTTTATGACAACATTTCTATATACTCATTCCTATATATGAATGCATTATCAAGATTCAAAATGGGCTGATGGATTATAATTGAACTATGTTTATGTTGTAGACTTTCAAGAAAGAAAGTAATATCAGAAGATCTAAGTTTAAATGACATTACTTCGTACATAGATGTGTAACTTGGACACAAATGTATTGTTAAAAAATGGTTATTAGGGAGAGATCAAAACAATGTCAGATATAAAATCTATAGAATGGTAATATGATTGTAATATGAGGTAGTATTTGAATAATATAAGTTGTTGGTATTGTTTTTTATAAGATGGTACTATGTTTATATAAACTCATATGAGACATTGGGAAAACATGAAATGTTAAGATGAGATTGAAAAACCCTATAAAACAAGAAAATAGGAGAACATATAACTTTAAGCCAAGATTGAAAATCTAATCCTAAATAACTCAAAATGTAGAACATTTGATTCCAAGACAATTAGTAGTAATATTTTCCTAATTTGTAAATTTGTCTTAATTAATTCATCAAGTCACCAAAATTGTGACATATGCAAACTTTTAAATTTAGAGGTACTAAATTCTCTATTTGAATTGTTGTTCTATTTTATGTCTATTGAATTTCATTTAAAGAATTTTGGTTAGTGGTGAACTCAAATTGTCTAGTAGCCTTGTGTTCCACTTGAAAGACACCACAACTATTGTGAATATTGGTTTTTGTTGAATGGTTGATTAAATTTGGATTTGTACATTAGAACAAGAATAAAATTTGGCTAGAGGTTATGCTCCTAAAATTTGGCGGGACATGTCCCCCTAATCATGAATAGTAGAAACTGGACATAGAGGTTGCCCAATACTGGTGACCCAACATGAGGAAGTCTTGTTCTCTCATATAGGGTAGAACACTAGAAACCTATCTCTGACAAAGACAATATATTAGATAGAATGTGACAACCAGTAAATCACTAAATTTTGAATACTTTGATATCATGCTATTTGGAATTATTGTTACTCTTTAGTATATTTTTTTTAATACCCTTGCAAATTTGGTATTTTTAGTACTCTTGTGAATTCTATCTTAGACACTTGAATCCTTTAAATCCTTAACTTGTTGACATTAGCCCATGCAATAGTCCTTACCTAATTTGTAGATGCATTGAATCTCCTCTTGTTCACATTTATTCAAATAACTCAACAATTTTTATCCAATACCAACTTTTTTGATCCAAATCTTTCTTTTGTTAATGTGTGGATTTATTCACTATACAAATTCATGAACATGTGATACAAAGAATACATTGAAGACACATGAATGCAATTTTCTTTATGCATTGAACAATGCGTAGTACTTTGATTTATTTTTATAGTCCTTGTGTATAGGATTTTGTGAAATGCATGAACGTAAAAAATATTTATTTATATTTTGTTATATAATTTTGTAAAAAATTGATGTTAAAGAACTGTTCTTTATGACATGGCATAGATATATAAACATTAGGCACCCATGAGTATATATGAAAAAATAGGTTTAGTTAGCAAAATTATATCAAAATGCTTGAACTAATGTCAAAATAGACTTAAATAAAAATAGATGAGTGTAGCCTAAATATATTAACTAGTGAAGAAGTGCCACCCCCACATTAGTGAAGATGAGATAAGGTGTCTATGGAAGGATGATTAGTAATGATTCTAAATAATTAATCCTAATCCACTTAGGTGGTGGTGGGGAAATCTCACTTAACATACTGACTTGGGAAAGGAGATTTCCACTACTATGGAAAATAATAAATATTGAACAAAGTCACCAAGATAAATTATCATTTTAACAAAAGAAGTTAGAGTAAGATGATAAAACATGTGATTACAACTTTTGAACAACTTATTAGTTGACTATGTTGGTCTTAAGGAAAATGACCATTGAGGATAGATGCCCTAAGCTAAAATTTGTGAATCATGGATTAGTAGGAAACCTTGCTATAAGTTAAAACACTATGTGACCCTTAAGGTTTCATGGAGAAGATAATTTCTCAATTGAGTCAAGTAGTTAGTATGGAGGAGTATTAGTAAGTAGATTGCTGGTATTGTGTGGTTGTGACTTGGTTCACCCATATAATTTGGCCATTTTCAAATTTTCATCAAAATTGCTCCCTTCTATAAATTATTTTCTTTATAATACTAAATGTAGCATGAAATATATTTTTTTGGAATTTATTGATGATCTTGATCTAGGTCACAATCGGGGAGGTAATACAAAACCCTACAGGTGAGTCACATCAAACCCTTAAAACCTAGAGTTTAGTGTAGTGTAATGGTTACAAGAAAGTGAACAAGACTACATCTAAAATTGGTAGTTAAATCTTGTTAAGGGGTGTAGCGTAGTACCTGACTAGACCATGGATGTGCTGATTTTGAGAATGTTATGCTCTCTAATGAATGGATATTGAATCTGTTTTGAGATATAATTCATAAACTTAATCACATTTACAAAGTTGTCCTTCATTTCGACTTCCATTGTATTACTAGAGAACTATAACCGCCTTCGACAAAACATTGTCTCTAGTTGAAATCCTTGTGTTGAGATGACTTCATTCTCCTCACTTGAGATATATTTGCAAACTTCTCCTTGGATTTTACACCTCGACATCATTGAGTTCAATTTGACATTATGATGCTCACATTCTTTGCAGTGGCTTTGTAAGAATCAAACACTATTATTTATATTATTAATGGCTTTGCAATCAATCAAAAATATTAATCATTGCAATATATTTATATTTTAATTATGTATGGGAGTAATTAAAGTACTCATATCTTAACCATATGTAGAGGTTCTAGAATTTTTCTAAATTAGGTTGCTAATAATTTACCATTATAAATTTTTTAGAGAAATTCGAGTTATCACTTAGAACATAGAAAATGAGGGAACAATATAAATTAGGGGTTATTTTTACTCATGATAGATTTTAAGGAATTAAATTACTTGAACCACTTATTTTCTATGTAAAATCACCGCGAATGGCTGTTACAGAAGACTATATTGTATATAAATGTTAAAGAATATTGTAGACTCTCCCCCTATTCTAATACCTACCTTCCACACCATTAGACCAAACACCCACCTTCATAACACTGCCTTTAAGCCACCTCCCCCAATGATTGAAAATGATACAAAACCTAAAAGTATACATTGCCATGAATGCAAGATGAGTGGGTGAGTAAACAACAACCATTGATTTATTACTACCCATCAACTCCACAACCCTCAAACCAGATTTCCAGTACAACCCTTGACAATCTCTCAATACTTCCTCTAGATCATAACACTCACTAGTACATTTTTGACATGTACTGTCACTTTTATTAACATTGGTTTCTAATGATACTAACACTACAATCCTATATCATTGGTTGCCATAGAACAAATGTAACTATTATTCAAGTCTTGTCAATTAAGAAAAACATGGAATCACTTTTATTATAATGTTAGGCTATTGGTGGATGAACCGACGTCACAGGCAACCCATGAAATTCAATTTTCTAGGAGAAAAAAATTAATACATGCATTTAGTGTCAGTTGTACAGCAAATGATGACACACCCCTTCCCATGAAATAACTTCTACCTCCAAAGAACCTTTGTTGTCAAATTTTCAATAAAAAATTGATGATGTACGTCAAGTCCACCGCAAAAAAAATTACCTTAAAAAATCCTATGGTGTCAGTTCTTTAGCAAGGAACTGAAGAAAGAGGGTTTGTACCATGTGCTCCGTGAAAATAATACTTCCCCCGGATTGGGTTATGTCCTCCGTTTTAGTTATGTAAATCATAGACTAAGTCCTTAGTGAGTTTGGCATTTTTTATTAGGGATAAAGGCCTTTGTCATTAGTTTCCATGTATCCAACTGATAACATAGTATGTCCTTTGTTCTTGGTTTTCCTTACCAAACTAACAAATAGGCCTTTCGTGACTTGACATTTTTATTAGCGATAAGGACCTCAGTCATTGTTTTCAATTATTTAACAAATGCTTTTTTCAGTCTTTATTATTAAAGGAATAACTTAGTCCTCCTTCGTCAGTTTTTTTGAGAAACTGACGACAATGTTCTACTTAATAGTATCAGCCAAACTTTATTTCCCACATTCTCTGTTTCATTGTGCAATTTGGTTGTCATTTGGAGATCATTCTAACTGTTGTCACCACTCTCTACTACCACTAATACTGCCTCGTCGGCACCGACGCTACTACCTAGTCACTTCTACCATCTCAACCTCTCCTCATCTTCCTTCTCTGCTACTATTGTTGTCACTACCATTGTCTCTCCTCTTCTTCCACCATCATTATTGTTGTCAGTGCATCCATCAAAGTTTCCAATGTTACTCCTTGTGATTGAGATTTTATCACAACTAGTGTTGAATGAGCTGCTACCACTGCCTCTATGGTTGTTGCTTTTTAGGTGATTTCTTCTGCCATCTCCTCCATTACTACTTAAGGTGTGTTATTTTCTTTTTCTTTAATTTTTCACTATAGTTTTTGTTTGTCTGTTTGCTTGGTTTATTTATCTATAAATTTTAAAATGTATGTAAAATTTTTATTTATTTTGTTTAGTATTTTTCATATAAACTTTGAATATAATATTGTTTATGAGAACAACCCCCAAGAAATTAATGGTGATATATGGTCTGATAAATGATCCATAGATGTGTAGTATAGAGACCGATCTTAATCTGTAAACCCTAATTCCTAAATCATGGTGTTGGCCTAAAACACGTCTAAGATTTATTCATTAGGACTACATCTTGGATAGTCCTCGGTTTGGGATAATTCTTGAACACTTAATATCACATATCATGTATGTGTACAACGGGCATTCAACTTCAAGTTGTTTCATCAATATTTCCCCTTTTTTTTTCTCTAAGTACATATGTAGGTGGGTATTCACCCATCTACATTGGTGTATTTGGAGAACTACAGGGAAATGCTTCCAAGATATTCTTGAAAACTAAATATATGTTACACAATTACTAGTGATCGATGTTGAAGAATGGGATAGGTGGTACATAAAACCTAATTTGTAAACCTAAAACCTAATCCCTAGTTTGTAAACCCTAAAACCTAAACCCTAAATGATGAACCTTAATATCTAAATCCTAAATCTCTATACACCAATTTTAATACTATTTTTCTTGATGATCATAGAATGGATTGATCATGGATGTCCATTTCAACTTGATGCACTTTAGAGTTTATTACTGGTCTTTTGATCAGTTTCTAAGATTTGCAAAGGAACATAGGAAACAATCGGTGTAACACCCGGGCCCACTGCCCAAGGCTCTAGTAGAGTTTTAGGAATGACGACTGGCCCCACAGACCAACACTAGCCTTAACTGTGTGCTTTGTCCTCACTCACGCGCATGTCATGATCAACTTCCTAACAGGTCACCCATCCCAATACTACTCCAAGTTGAGCACGCTTAACTATGGAGTTCTTAGTGATGGGCTCCCAGAAAAGGAGGTGCACCTTGGTGATATGGGTAGTCCAATCATTCCTTTTAAGATCATTTTATCTGAGGCCTCAAATCTTGGGACGTTGCAATCTCCCCCACTTAGACTCTTGATGTCCTCGTTAAGGTTCAACTATACGGCCTCATAATCTGACCCTATTTCAGTGCAGACCCACAATGGCCCATGGACACCCAACTCCCGATCATGGAATACCAGCGCAAGGGTGGCTACGTCTACCATGGACAATCCTTTCCTACATGCCTAGACCGCATGGCTCAAGACTGGCATGCCACATGCCCATGTGGGCCCCACCTACTAGAGGGGAACCTGGCTCTAATATCATTTGTAATGCCCGTGTCCACTGCCCAAGGCTCTAGTAGAGTTTTAGGAATGACGACTGGCCCCACAGACCACGAATAGCCTTAACTACGTGCTTTGTCCTCACACACATGCATGCCAACATCGACTTCCTGATAGGTCACCCATCCCAGTACTACTCCAAGTTGAGCATGGTTAACTATGGAGTTCTTAGTGATGAGCTCCCGGAAAAGGAGGTGCAACTTGGTGATATGGGTAGTCCAATCATTCCTTTTAAGATCATTTTATCCGAGGCCTCAAATCTTGGGACGTTACAATCGGGAGATAGGTTCTATTATCCATGTAGGAATTGTAGTAACAACTTGAAAGTTGACATTGTTTATGAAATCAATAGTCATGCCATGTGCTATGAGATTGTTCATGGCTATACTGAATGGTATTGGCATAGAGAGATTCTTAGTATGAGATTAGTAGATGTTGATAGCAGTGTGTTGAAGAAGAAATTGCCAACAATGTCGATGTGAATGAGCCGATTCTGATAGACATGGTTGACGCAATGCTAGTCAGTTGTGGGGCAAATCTTACTGATCTGCCTTCCTTATTTAGAAACATTGTGTATGGTGCTGAGATACCATCATACTTAGGTTGTACCCAAGTTTATGAAGATGACCATTGTGTTGAGATTGTATACTTTGAAGGCTAACAATTGTTGGAGCAAAAAAAACTTCATGTCTCTATTGTGTTCTTTTGATATAAATTCTTCCTAAAGGTAATGAGGTTACAATGTAAACATAACAATTAAAGAAAATGTTATTCCTAATGGGAATGGAGGCTAAGAAGATACATGCATGCCTAAATGACTATGTTATATATAAATGACTTTATTAATTTGAAAGATTTTCCAAAATTTTGGGTGTCAAGGTACAAACTGACAACTTTGGGCAAGTCCAAAATTGGCTCTCCTACCAAAGTGATGTGATATCTTCCTATAATATCATAGTTTTAATGCTTGTTTTCCAATACCATGGATGCACATAATTTTTCTTTGACTGGATATGCAAAGAAAAACAATGATGGTATCAAATGGCATGTGTCTGATTCCCCACAATGGAAGAAAATTAATTATCGTGTCTAGAATCTAGTAAAGAAGTCAGGAATCTAAAACTTTGGCTTCGTACTGATGGGATGAATCCATGCATCACATCAAGAATCCAACATAGAACTTGCCCTTTTATGATTGTAATATTCAAGATTTCTTCCTGGTTGTGTATGAAAAATAAGTACAATATTGTCCTTGTTGACCCAAAACAACATGGCAATAATATTGATGTTTTTCTTGAACCTCTAATTGATGACTTAACGAAACTCTAGGGAGAAGGTGTGATGATGTATGATGCTTCACATAGAGAGACATTTTGTTTGCTTGCTTTATTATTTTGCACTATTAATGTCTTTCTAGTATATGGGAATTTGTCTAGATACAACGTAAGGGGATCCCATGAATGGACTATATGTGAGGAGAACACATATTCGATATGATTAAAACATGGAAAAAAGAATGTAGATCTTGGTCATAAAAGGTTCCTTCTAAAAGTGATCCTTGTTAATTGTTGCACAAATCATTCAATGGATCAACTTAGGAATAGAGTGCCCCTAAACCTTTATCAGGACAGGATGTTCATGAAACTGTAAAAGACTTTTATAATGCATTTGGTAAGAGATCACAATGTACTATTCCAACACGGATTGACAAACCTTTATTCAAGATGAGGTTAATATTCTGGGATCTGTCGTATTGGGTGTCTTTGGTAGTTAGGCATTGTATCAGTGCCATGCATGTTGAGAAAAATGTATGTAATAGCATCATTGGTACTCTATTGAATATACTAAGTAAGAATATAGATGGCATCAAATTTAGAATTGACCTATGTGAAAGGGGCATTTGGAAAGAATTAAAAACAGAATTTAACTATGATCAAGACACATCTTTACCTTCTTCTCGTTACATCTTGTCTAAGAAGATGAAAAGAACTTTTTGTGGGTTCTTGCTTAAAGTTAAGGTACCATAGGGATATTCTTCCAATATCTATATATTAGTATCAATGAAGGATCTGAAGTGATAGGTTTTACATCTCATGATTGTCACACTCTAATGCAAAAAATATTTCTTGTGGATATTCAATCTATACTACCAAATCATGCAAGGTTTGGAATCACAAGTTTTATTTATTCTTCAAAAATCCATGCAGCAAACTTATTGATCATGAAGATCTTGATAAGTTGCAAAGAGAAGTGGTTCTTGTGCCTCTTGAGATGTATTTTCCCCCTTCATTAATTTTATATCATGGTACATTTTGTTGTCCATTTGACTAGGGATGTGAAATTTGAGCACCCTGATAATATGCACCATGAGGATGAGTCTAGTGAAGTTGTATTATTTCATTACATAGATGTTCATTTTACATTCACAATCACAATTATATAAGTTATATTTACTTATCACTTATATGTGTTTCATGGCAATTTTACGATGAGAATCATGAGGATGTGCACCCTGAGGTTCTTATTGGGTTTGCTGAGGAGCAATGTGATCATGCACATAAAACAGGCATCACTTTGATGAACAAGTTAGTAGCACAAAGGGGTAAAGGACCAAAATTATCCAATGATTTTGATGATCTAGGAAATCCTATTAGGAAGAATCACAATACTTATACACAATATCTAGGAGTTATTACTCATAGTAAAGTGGATATAATAATAGAATCCTGACATAAAGTTGATCCTTTCATGAAAATCTATATATCGAAGGACATAGTTGTGAGATATTCAGATCTTTAAAGATATTCACAATTCTATTTTTAAAAATGTACCATCAAGCATATGAAAAACTACATCATACACAGGTGTTTCAACACCATGGGAGGATATTAAGGAACTATAGAAAAAACTACAATGTAAAAAGGTGTTGCAACGGTGTGGGGGGTATGTAGAAATTATAGGAATAATTGCATCATAAAGAGGTACTAAAATGCTATGGGAGTATATTAAAGGATTATAGGACAAAGTTGACAAGAGAAGACATAATGAGTGATAAGAAGAAGAAGTCCTCCACTAAGTAATGATCCTATCTTGATCTGAAGGTGCGGGAACCATTTATTTCTTTAGTAAAAAATGGATGATTCAAGGTATTAAGACTCATCCTTTAAATAACATTCTTATAATTAATCAGATGGATTCAATATATTTAGTAATTAAATATGTTTTGGATTAACCAAACTTTATAGGATGCTAAAAAGGAAAGGTGTGCAAAATAATGTGCACTACCACAAGTTGGGTCCAGGTGGCTACACAATGCGTTAGTAACAAAGACTAGAAGCATGTTTTTCTGAGCAGCCTACTTCTGGGTCTTCTAATTCTTCTCCACTCCTACACCTTTAGATTACCATGAGGAGTGGATAGGTGTGAAGAAAAGCCAATCTAGAAAAATACACAACACTACAACCGACTAAGGTGGCTACAATAATGGAAACATTATCTCTTAGAGTGCATGTTCATTTTTGACATTGACTATTATGTTATACTGACTAATTACTATTGATGATTATTAGAGGGATCTCTAACAGAAAAGAACATAATGCAAGTTCATCCATGAGGGCCAAAGGGATGAATTGGAAGTTACTCTGGGTAGTCTAGAGCGTCCTGGCCATGTTAGGGTCGTTTGGGCTTGTGTTGGTATAAGATCCTTTTTTGGGTCATTAGAGCATAAGCACAGATCTATGAAGAAAGGATGATTGTCACATGAGAAGGTACAAGACATGACTGCAAAGGGAATAGAGGAAGCAATGAGACTAATTCAGGCTTCTCAGTCTCAACCTCCTCATATAGTACTTGTGCCCCGGTCTTCTTATGAGGTGACCACCCCTACAATAGAGGTTTTTGGGAGTCATTCCATGGACTCACGAGCTAGCACACCTGGTGTCAATTTTAAAATGATATAATAGTGTTTCAGGTAAATTGATAATATGTTTGTGTTTAGGTATTATATAACACTGATACAAATTTGTAGGAGTTTAGGCCATGTCGTCATACATTATTAAAGCTTGGCTTCTACATCAGTGCCTTGGGTTATGTGTAACCACCCCTTCCAGGTGACATGATTCACGGTGCTCCAATTCTCACCAATATAGATTGTGAGTCTACCAGGCTTGTCTATGATGCTTGGAAATAGACACCACTGCCATATCGATACCTCGAGCATGAGACCATAGGTGATGAAGAAGGCAGCATGGTTGTATGGCCCAAAGAGGGAGTTATCAATTTAGATATATCCTAGCATTTGTATTTGTGATTATTTTCTACTTGTGTATATAATTAGAAATTGGTATGAGAATATATGTTGATCATAGCACCTAAGAAACCCCCTATAGTTCCTCCTCCACTTCCTTATCCAAATATTTAATTACCTACTTGGATGCAAAGGACCAATTTAACTTGCTAGGTCCTAATTTTAGGGGTTTGGTGCTATGGCTACGCAATTTAGAAGAAGGATCAAGTATGATGGTCCAAATATAGGAGGACGTTGTAGGTCAAATTCACAATACTAGTATATTCTTACAAGCTATACTAAAGATATTTACTTATGATTGGTTGAATACAATTTTGATAAAACTTTGGATATACTGAGATCTTATGGCTAAATACCTAGTTATGTATATGTGAAAATATATGTTGATTTGTTTTTATATATTAATGCAAGAATAATTTTTTTTGCAGTTACATATTTAGGGTTTGTTTATAGTTACCACTAACTAATGTGGAATTTCTAGTTTCATCATTGATTAACAGTTTAGACAGAGACCCAACATATATTTTACCACATTTAAATATTTTGGTACAACAAGAAAGAATATTAGTATAGTTCTTTTCTATGTTAGATAAGTTTCGGGCACTTTATTTATGATTTTGACTTATGAATCATATTTCATTATGGATTTTGAGTTTGCTTTTGTTTGTAGTCTTTTTACTCGATAATAAGAATTGGGAGTTGTTGATAATTTTTCCCGAGACATTAATTGTGTATTATGTATATCCTTAAGGTGATAATGAGGGAGTGAGGGATACACAAGGAAAATGGTATTAGTTGTATAAGTAAATTCTTATATTCATCAACATATATTAATGTCTGCATCATTACATGACTATTTAGTAATTCAATTAAATATATTACTTTAACTTATAGGGGTATAAAAGAATTCAAAAAGGTCGGCGGAAGGGTAGATAAAAAAATTATTAAGTTGGAAAAAAGTTGAGGTAGTTTTATGACTTCTATGCATATAAATGACAACTATTCTTACTTTTATTTATTAACGTTTCACATAACTACAAATTTATAGTGCCCAATATACAATAATAATTGGAAATGCTAATACTGTGTCATGCTAAATGTGGACCTGATTGTCAAACATGTGGCACTAGACATCCATTGTTTAACAAGGGTAATCTCACTTGAATCATAGGTAAATAGTCTCATTTGATAATATAAAAAATCATATCAGACTCTTGAATTATGTCATTCTAATTGCAGTTGGTTGACATGATAGAGCCATATAAATATGAATAGCTAGATGAGATACGATAAGAGTGTGCACACTCATTCATTAAGAAAGTTCATTTTGTCTTTGATTGGAATATATTATTAGTTTTCTAAAGCTTGATGCCATTATTTATATATAAATGTCATGGTTATGAATTTTTGCAACTTTAATTTTGATGCAAGTGAATTATTGGTGCATATATATAAATGATGTGTATAGATGCATGTGTGCGAAAGAATGTGAAGAAGAAGGAATACAAGGAGAATTTTATTTGCACATGTCACAAGAATGGAATGGGATAATAGAATTGTATGCGTGTTTTCTTTTTTTTAGGGAAGTCAGGAGACCATCTTATTCAACCCTCTCTCCTCTTGCAGGCATTAAGCGAAAGTTTAATACATTATTAGCTATGAAAAGAAATTTGGTAGGAATCCTACCATTACATTTTGAGAAAGGGATAGGGAGACCCACAGGGTTGAGTGGAGGGTTCGTATAGGTACAACCATCCTTGAAATGTTTTAGGTGGTGTTTGGCTAGAGTATCAGCCAAAGTATTATGCCTTCTTTGTCAATGAACAATCTGTATACTCAGATTCTTCTTAATATTGTCTTCAACGGATCGAATCCAGGTGTTGAAAGCTAGGAAATTTCCTAGGTGTCCTTCAATAGCGTTCAAATCTCTATTACTATCAGTAATAATAAGGGTAGTGCCGGACGAAGTAGAAAAATTAGACTTCACATCCAACTCGATTGCACGTAGCTCAGCTTTAGTAACAAATTCGACATGTGTGTATATAGATACCCCACCAATCCAGGCCTTATTCTCGTCCAACGCTACGATGGCTATAGCAGCCTCTTTTCCCTTAACAATGGCATCAACATAGCAAACCTTGAGATTGTCAGGGATGTTCAGGTCTTCATAATCGTCATTGGGATGGTGGTTCTTAGATTGGGCCTTCGCGTGTCTTCTAGCAGTGATTTTATTGTAGAGGTCTTCAGTCTGAATAAGCTATTTAGTCCTGCTGACATGGGATTCATCAAAAACTGTGTTATTCCTAGCCTTCCAAATAATCCAGCAAGCATAGGAAAACTGGGTAGCGTGTTCCTCTTCTCCTTGCAAGTGGTGCATAAGCCATTCCTAGATAGTAGTATGAAGGGGTTCACTCGGAGAAGTGATGTTTAGCTTGATCCATACCTCCTATGCATTAGGGCAGAGCCAAAGGGCATGCAGAGTGTCTTCCTCATAGGCTTCGCACCTGGGACAGATAGTATAGTCAGTGAACATTCATTGCTTACGCCTGGCATTTGTCATGATGGCCGCATGAGCGACGAGCCAAATGAAAACTTTGATCTTACTGGGCACCTGCAGCTTCCAAATGATCTTCCAAAGTTTATTTTTGGGGTACTGGTTGTCAACGTGGATGAGATCGTAGGTAGAGGAAGTAGTGTACGTGCCATTTTCATTATGTATCCAACTCCATGTGTCTTCTCCCTTGTTCACAGAAGGAACCAGGAGATCAATAATACGGCTGACGCAGGTATTGGGAAGGTAGCTCAGGAGGAAGTCCTTGTCCCAATTTCCATTGAGGTATCATAGGCAATCTATAGTGAGGTCAGATATGTCATTGCTGATAGGGGTGATGCACATAGCTTGTAGCTCTCTAAAGCTCGGGACCTAGTGGTCTTTCCAAACTAGGGTCGTGTTCCCATAGTTAATAGTTTTGATGCAATTCTCTTTGATGAAATATAACCCCACATGGATGGTTCTCCAAAGAGGAGTTTCCCTCCTACTATGATGCCCATTAAACTTCTTATATTTATGCATCAACCCCTCGACCCATGGAGACTATTTGTTGTTGAGAAATTTCCACCCCTTCTTCCATATGAGGGCCTTGTTCCAATCCGCCATGCACTTGATACCAAGGCATCCATTGCTCATAGCAGTGCTCACTTTGCTCTAGGCAACTACAGACACATGGTTTTATTTATGGCTTCCTCCCCAAATGAACTTCCAGATAATTCTGTCCAGTTTAGTGCACGTGAAGATGGAAATTCTCGTGGTTTGCATGACATAACTGGGGAGGGCTGCCAGTACAGACTTTGCAAGGCAGAACCACCCTGCAAGGCATAATGACTTAGTTGTTTAACCATTGACCATAGCTTCTAGGTTATTAGAAAGAAATGAGTAGGTTTGTTTATGACTCTTTTGTGCAGTAGCGGGATACCCAAATACTTGCCTAGGTCATCAGTTTCCATGATCCCGCTAGCTCTACAAATGGGAGATCTAGTAGCTCTACTGACAGAGGTAGCAAAGAAAATTTTGGATTTTTCAATAGAAATTTTTTGGCCCGACCCTTCCTCAAAACTCTTGAAGCACTGGTTAATAGCTGCTATTTTTTCTAGTGATGCTTTGGCGAATATGACGATGTCATCGACGAAACTGATGTGAGAAAGGTATGGTCCTTGTTGAGAAATCTTGATAGGGGTCCATTGTTTGGACTCAACGAATTGGTTGATGAGTTGCGTAAGACGTTCCATGGAAAAAACAAAGAGGTACGGAATTAAGTGTATGTGCATGAGAATGGAATCAAGTGTTGAAGAGAATGAAATTGGAAATTGGAAATGTATGTTAGTGGATGCATTGTGTGTATGTGTTTGTTATTGCAGGTTTGATATGTATGCTAGCCTATTATTAAGCTGAACATAGGATGGAACCTGCATATCTAATGAACTATATGTTTTGCATCTTGTTGAACAAATGAATAATAGGTCAACAGACCTACTATAAAAAGAGAATACATGTGACATTGATTCTTATAAGAAACAAACGTTGTCGATCTAAAATGTTGGGTTTACAAAAAAACCGATGACACAACAATTTGGCCATGCTATCCATCTAGCAAGCCAGCCATGTTTCCCTTCACAACCATGCTACTAAGCCTCTATGCCATGGTATCTCTCTGTGTTTTTAGTTACTCAAACATAAACCGACAACACAATAGGATTATGTGACGTCATATGCTATACAATAACCAATGATTATGATTCAACCTTTAGCGTCAGTTCATTTGCACAAAATCAATGACACAAATTGATACAATGACACTGATATTACTCTGTATCATAGGTTTTAGTTTTTATATCAACTGAAAATAAATATGTTTCATAGGATCTACCTTTCCCCTGAAGCTGATGCAGAAGGGCCTTCATTTTAATGTCACCCACTTAGGTGCTAGTACAAAATCAATTTTATAGGTCTATTTTAACCAATGCTATATGTGGTATATGTAAGTGACTGCTTCTTTATTTCTATATAGGCCTCATGATCATCAAAATACACCTACAACTTAGTGAACGCCTTTGGGATATGACCTGAGGTCAAAGACATCTTCCTATGGTATGACCAGATCATGTAGATGACTCCCTGGCCTTTTTTGATCGATTTGAAAAACCTCCATTTATATTGATGCCTATAGACATGGTTGAGGACTTCCTCATACTTCCTCTCATTACAACATCCTTCAAATTTTAGGCCATGCATGCTGTAATTCCATCCTCAAATGTATCACCATCCTAAACCAGTCTCTTGTGGCTCACCACTCCAAAATTGTGTACTTCATGTGAAGAAGATGATCCTTACTCTCATCTTTGTCAACCTCATTCTGGATCAAAGGTTGCAAATCCCGTGTTTTGAAAGCCAACGATTTGGACCTGGAGACATTATGACCTCATCCTCTCTATTCCTCGAAATCATTACACCCTGTCCAATTGCCCAAAGTGCTTGTGTGGTTTTGAGCAAGAGAACATAAACATGGAGTTCCTATAACCACTTGGACAAACATTGATCACAACATTGAAACAATGGAGACTAGAATACCATACATGGTCTAGTTTTGGTAAACATGATGGACCATCCAGGAAGTATCTCAAGACAAAGCAACTAATAGGCATATTAGAAACTAAGATTGATAACATATCAAATCAAGAAACTATTCTGAATCCAATTTACCTACATACATATACATATATCAGTTTGTATTCCAATATACTATATGCTACGAACTTCCATATACACATATATTGCATAAATTGATCAAAACGTGCATGGAAAAAAAATGGAACTAGACAATAGTGACATGACCAAACCCCATTAACCAGGGTTAGGTTCACCATAAAGGGATTAAAACTAACCAACCAATTTTTCAGATGGTATGAAGTGCTAAAGAAACTTGTGGTAACATATATTTATATGAACTAGCAAAATAAGATATTAACATCATTGACTATTACAATAGATTTTGATTTACACAAAATAAAAAGTTCATTCTTAATATGCAACAAGTACTACACGTTAGAAACTTCTCTCAACTCACTCTTTCCTTTTCCCAAGATCTATAGGAATGGTAAGAGACCAAATAAATATTCTAACTATTTCTTCACAAGTCCTCCAATTTATTCTTGATAAAAGTTGGCTTCTGCCTCTTCTGTATGAGCTATTCCTTTACCTAAAAAGTCAGGGTTTTTAGTGCCTCTGATTCCACATTTTAATCCTCCCTAGTGCATACTAACTCACATAACAAAGATTGTATCAAAATCATAGCACCGCATATAATATATAATGTATTTCTTCTACAAAAATATATTGATCAAGAATAAAAATTTCACAATACCAAATCATTGAGTAAGGATTCATATAAAACTATCATCATCTCATATTTATTTGAAGGATATTTTTCACTCTTCTCAATCTGATCCTAGGTCAGTGATCTCAGATCTAAGCTTACAAGTCCAAATATTGGTTTATAGATCTTGGATTATGTGTTAAATCCTCCAAAAATATCTTCTAACAGTCTAACCTCAAATCTGTTGCTCCAAGAATGGTCGACTACATGAAGAAGAGAAGAGCAGAGAAGGATCAAGATTGCTAATGAGTAGAATAAAAGATCTAGACCAATAATGGGATCAAGAGAGAAGATATCTACTACTTAAAACTACTAATCATGATTAATTGGTGACTAGGTCATTCCACTCAAAAGTCCCCCTATAGATCTCATCTTTGTAGACCTATTGAGTGGGTTAGGGATCCAGTCGTGTGAATAATTAACATGAGATTCCAACTAGATAAATTTTGTTGGATTTGGATATGTATAATAAAAGTTAGGGTCATTTTACTAATTAGCCATCCTAGGTGGATGTATGGTTCATTTTCTTCGATTTGCATGGTCGTCAGTTTGAATGGCCTGTCAGCCTGCATGCACTACATGGTCTGATGGCTTCTAGTTTGCACGGCCCCTTGACCTTTGTGGTTGTGACCTACATGGCCCGTCAACATGTGTTGCCCTCAGTTTGCATGGTTCGTTAGCCTATGTGGCATGTTGGCCTGCATGGCTGTCAGTCTGACAAAAAAGCAAACTAAATCTAGTTATGTACATGATAACTAAAACTGCCATAAACTATCTCATTTTAACTCCTATTTGGTTCATTGCTTTTGAGCTGGATAAATTGTTGAATACTATCCAATCCTATTGTATTAGTGGGATAAGATTATCAAATAATAGTTTCTCTATTAATTATTTTCTCGAGCATCATTATTTCTCTTGCCACATACATGTGTGGGAAATCTCTATATCAACTAAAGCTTAGGTTTCATGGTATGCTGAGATAATGGTTTTGATTACTAAAGCTTAAGCTTAAAATAACTAAAGTTGACATAAAGATTAAGGTAATTCTAGTTCTAACAAAAACATAATAAACCTTAAATTTATCTTTAACCTAAAATTATCATTTTTAAGAGTTATGGGTTGTAACAATGTTCCCCACTAATAAAAATTTCATCTAGAAATTCCTAGAAGAGTAAATGATACTTGTCACATATCTCTGACTCTACTTACCATGTAGCTTCTTCTACACCATGATTCCTCCAAAGGACCTTCACTAGGGGTATCTCCCTCTTTTAATCCTTCAAAATTCTACAATTCATAATGTGTATATGACCTTCAACATAGAAGATATCCTCTCTTAACTATACATCCTTTGGATATATGATTTGTTTAGTACCTAAATGACATTTCTTCAACATAGATACATGAAATACATAATGTAAATTTGATAGCTCAAGTGGAAAGTTAAGTTTGTATGTCAATGGAAAAATCCTCTTAATGATTGGACAAGTATCCATAAATCTAGGAGTTATTTTGCCTCACTTTTCAAATCTTATTACACCTTCCACAGTGTCACTTCCAAGTAAAATTCATTCCCAACCTCAAATTTTAGCAGTCAATGTATTTTCTCTATATAGAGTTTTAGTGTGTCCTATGCAGCCTTCTATTGTTGATTGGCACATATATATTTTCTATTGATTCCTCCATTAAGTCGGGACCAAGAATTTATCTCTCATCAACTTCATACCAACAAATGGAAGACTTGCACTTCCTTCCATATAAATATTCATAAGGGGCCAAATTTAAACTAGAATGATAGTTGTTATTATAAGAAAACACCATAAGAGTACAATGATCATCCCAACTACCACTAAACTATAAAACACATGCTCTTAGCATGTCCTCTAGGGTTCTAATGGTCCATTCTTAATGTCCACCAGTCTGCATATTAATTGTTGTGATAAACTTCATTGTTCTTCCTAAAGAACAATGCAACTGATTCCAAAATCTAGATGTTATTTTGAGATCTCTATAAGATATTATTTAAATCGGTATCCCATGCTATCTGACTATCTCATATATATAAACATTGTCTAACTTTTGTGTATCACATGTTGTCTTAACTAGTATAAGTGAGAAGGCTTTGTTAGTCTATCTACTATCACCCATACTGAGTCAAATCCATGTGGTGTCCTAGTTAAACCTACCTCAAAGTCGATACAAATATACTCCTACTTCCATTCAGGGATAGAATTTGATTGCATAGTACATGTCAACTTTTGATGTTCAGCCTTGACTTGTTGACATACACAACACTTAGCTACATACTCAACCCACATCTTTCTGCATACATGACCGCTGATACAATTCTTTAAGGTTTTTGTACATCTTTGTGTTTCCTAGATGTATGTATGCATAGAAGAGTGTGTTTCCTCAAGAATCTACTGCCTTAATTCTAGATCACTTGGCACACATAACATGTCCTACTAATACAACATCATGTCTTCTATATATCTAAATTCTACTCTCTTACCTTCTGCCATATCATGCTTAATTTATTGTAGATCATTTTCATGTTGTTGAAGTTCCTTAATATGATCATAGAATGTAGGTCTAAACTGCATTTTCACAATTAGACCACCTTGTCTACACACACTCAAATCTAAATTCATCTCTTTCATCTTAATCAATATGTCTCTTTTATTCATGTCATAGAGAACATTTCTACAGATGATGTACACTTCCTACTCAGAGCATCTACTACTAGCCTACTACATTGGCCTTCCCATGGTGATAGTCGATGGTAACATCATAGTCCTTTATAACCTCTAAGCATCTGTCTTGTCTTGGTTTGAGATCTTTACAAACTCTTATGATCAATAAAGACATGACATGACACGAAATGACTCACCATAGAGTGTCTTCAAGGCATGTACCGCTATTGCAAGCTCAAGATCATTTATTGGATAATTTTATACATTCATTGAGTTGTTTATAATCATAGGACACCACCTTCCCTTCTTGCATAATAATGCATCCTAAAACTCTCCTTGATGCATTAGGAAACACTACATATCCCTTATTTTCCTCTAGTAAAATTAAAATGGGTGATGTAGTTAACTTCTTGTTTAGAGTTTGAAAACTCTTCTCACATGATTTAGACCAAATGAATGGCACATCCTTGTTAAACGTGTAAGAGGTGATGCAAACATACTGAAGTTTCTTGTAAACCTTCAATAATATCCACCTAACCCTAGAAAATTAAATATATCTCCTTTTGAAATACTTTTTTTCCTAGTGTTGAGAAGATCCTTATTCTAGAGATCAAATCCACTACATCAAAAATAGCGACAATAAAGGGAAAAAGATTAAAAAAATAGTTTCTATATGTCTCTTCTCTTCATAACTATTTTAACCTCTATAACTTGATTAATCATACACTATTCAATAAATTAACATAGTTTGACATTTTCCATGACTAACTAAACTAGATCGCCTTATTATTCTAGTCCTTTTAAGTAAAAGTCACATGACTAGATCTTTATCATGTAAATATTGTTGTCTTTTAGTCTATTTCTCATGATAACATGTACAAAAGTAAACCATTCCCATACAAAATCCAACTCCAACCTTTCCTCTCTTCATCTTCCCACATCTCATCCCAATCACTAGGGATGGATTTCCTCCATAGGAAATTATATGGCAATTTGGATCGCCTCATAAAATCAAAATATTTGGGTATGACAATAAATAGTCACACTAATATTTTTTCCTTAAAGAATAACAACCTACATCATTTTTCTTGTTTGCTTTCTTGATTTATTTTCTTAACTAAACCCCAAATTGGATTATTTTCATAAACTTGAGATTTGAAAGTGCAATGTTGAGATTTGGGTGACATAGGGGTAGCTAATACCTTCCTCAAACATAATAGGATTTCTAATCTTGGTCTCTTAGCCATATTTTCCATATCTTACCCATCCTGGTATTGAGTTACTTTTTGACATTTTTGCATCTTAGGTGCTTTAAATGCATATCGATAGTTTTCCTTATTTTTTCATAAAATTAGATGACAACTCTAAACTCCATATCTTGTATGTTGTTATAAGTTTTATAGTGATAATATAACTTTATGGTTTTGTCTCCCATGGTATAATACTACCTTAATTTTCTATAAAAAAATCAACCTTTAGGATTTGGACGACTGTGTATGCTAAGAAAAAGTGCATGATGGCAAATAGAATTGAAATTGTTGAGAAAAATAATGATTTACAAAGTAGTAACAAAAATAAATGAGGAAGTGATTATATCATTTCAAGAAACTTTACAATATATAATTTTGATCATGTTTCCTAATATTAAACATACTTTTGATTTAGATATAGATGGAAAAAAAATATCCATGTATTGATTTCAAAAAAATAAAAAATGATATAGATTTGTCTTTTGGATGAACAACATGCTAATGAAGCCCTAACAGAGATAGAAATTTATCTGGGTCGGTCAAATAGATCATCTGAGTCTTTACCTATGAACCACCAATACTCATTGAATATTAATTATCATATCACACATTCTTACCATATATTACTCTTGTTTTGTTTAAGATCACCTAATTATACAAGATCACATTTGTCTCTAGGAATTTATGTCTAGTAGTTTCTTCTAATCTTTAAATGTATATTATCCATTTCATCAATGGTAAAAATATCAAGGTTGTTTTTATGCAGGAGACAAAATCGACTATTTTTCACAAATATCTAGCCTTAGGGGATTGGGTTCAAGATTCATCACATGGTATTAGTGGAGGTCTTCTTGTCGGTTGAATGATTCATGTGTCAATTTTATAAATATTCATATAGATGAGTTATCCATAAATATTCAATTACACTTGAGAATAAATGCCTTTAATTGGTTCCTCAATGGCATATATGGGAAGTCGAGTAAAAAGAATTCTCTTTTTTCCATTAACTCTGAGTTTTAGCCAACACACACAACTCACAATCTTTGTTCATTGGAGGGGGGCTTCAATTTAAATACCTTTTACTAGGATAGATCTATCCATATAGAAACACAATGATACCACCAACATAAAACGGAACATTATAATGTATATATCAATACGACCATTCCTAATGACTTAAACATCCAAAACACCCACTTCACTTGGTTTTGTGGCTCCTCTTGGAATGTCTTAATCCTTTATTAGGCAAATCATAATGGACAATATTTGGCCTTTATGAACATCCTTAGTTTGACAAAGGATCATATCAGATCACATGTCGTGCATTCTAAATATGAGATACAATTCATGGAGACATATACCTTTCTATTTTGAGATATTTTGGAGTGGACATAAACTATTTGACATTGATAACTAGTCCTGATATAGCTGATGAAAATAACAATAAATGAAAACTCCTTTTGAGAATGTGAAAAAATATCAAGAAAGTTCTTACTCCATGGAGTAATTGTTTGTTGGGAAAATCTATTAAGAAAATTCTTACTTCTTATAGATATTGTAAAGATTGATGATAAACATGTAAAGGTCATGGACAAGGAGACTAGCATAAGACCTGAACAGATAACTACTGATTTGAAAAAAAGAACATTAGACAATTACTTTTAGATCATGATATTATATGGAAAAAGTCTAACACGTTAATAACTTTCACAAAAACTATAACAGACATAAATGACACACAAACATTCACTCCCTCACTATTGATAATCATGCAACTCATCTTGAAGAAAATATCATTTAACACACATTCAAGCATTTTGACAATATTTTCAACCATGAAAGATCCTTTTTGAAACATTCATTCTAAATGCTGAGATCATATGCAAAACACTCATCCTCATATGATGAGAAAATGTTTTCATTAGCGGAGATAAAGATGGCCATTTTCAAACTAAAATTTGACAAGTCTTTGGGTCCTGAAGGTTTTTAGATTCTTTCTATCAAAATAGTTGGGATAATATTAGCCATCTTATTTGTAAATATTTAACAAAATTGTAGAGTTTTATGGAATGGGGGCGCAACAAAAATATAAAATTTTCCCAATAAAAACACTTAGCTAACAGATCCATCATGGCCTATAAGTTGTCATTATATTAAATACTTACAAGGTTATCAAATATATCTAGGTGTAAACTAGTTGTGCAATAACTAGATACATGTTATGTTAGTGTAGAACTTGCACTTTTAGATCTGGGTCTGAAGTCATTATTGTTGATATTGTTATTGTTATTTCATCCTCACCACAACACCTTCTCTTCTCCTTGGGTATGTTGATTGTCCCCAAGTCTACACACAAGGGAAACAACATCTACATCATCTACACATATGTGAGAGCTCTCTCTCTACCATCTTGATCACTGAGAGCAAGTAGAACTCAGAGTCATTAACATGCTAGTTTCACCTACTGTCCTTCTCATCCTATTATGGTTTGTCATCCTTGGGATGAAAGTTTTCAATCTTTAAGAGGAAGAAATCTCAGATAATTTAAATACCAGTGTGTATGTCCCTCTTTGGATGTCCACCCCAATATTTTGGAGAGTCATGGACTTATATTTCAAGAATTCAAATCACACTTCTAATCAAAACCCAAAAGAAATTCAAACTAGAAAACTTGGAAAGATGTCATAGTCAGTTGTTTGGTTATCCAATAGACCATTTGGGTTACCTATTCCACCAACTGGTACATTAAGTGAACTGGCTCACCATATTAGGCAAGTCATAGTTTGATTCTATTGACTAGTTTGATTCTAAATTGAAAAGGTCTCCTTTTTCCTTGTTATTTGCAAATTTGTGTTCAATCGACCAGTTTGGGATACCCAATTGTATAGTTGGATAGTTTTGTATTTGGTGACCAATCAAGCAACTAAAATCAGTCAACTAATTGATTTACTCCAAAACCATTCAGTCATCTAACTAGCTTACCTAGTCAATAGAGTGAGTTTGAAACCAGCATTTGCATAATGGAAATCCATCCTAATTATATGTATGATTGAAAATTTCAATTACCACATGAGTCCTTGTGTGTGTTGTCCTTTAGATTTTCCATTACGTTGGTAGTGATACCAAATACCTCATAAGCAATGAGTGATATCTAGAAACACATCATTGCTACCTAAGTAATTGGAATAATTTGAGAACAACATGAACGTATAAGTGACCAATGTTCCCATGATGTGATCTCTTTGTCAGAAATATCCAGATTTAACCTGAGATAGTGATGTTCATTATCTTAACATCTAATATGTATTTCTTGAACCAGAGAAGAATATTAGATTGTGTGAGATCAATATCATATCTTAAATCACATGATCATGGACATGCATTTTATAGTCTTGTTCAAGTAGCTAGGATATCACTCCAATATGAGGGACAAATTCCATCTACTTCACTCATAAAAATCCACAAGTGTCATACTACACCCAATTAGTACCTATATGGAAACCCTTATTTAGAGACACATTGGGTAGTGTTAAAGTACACAAAAAAAGTGATTGTTGTATTGACTTCAGGTCTAAGAAACACAATCACCACTTTCATGTTGAGATGTGACTCTGGTTGCCATGCCATGTCTTCTATGTGTCAACCTCAAAGGGGTTATGTCCAATACAACTTATTCCCTAACAAGTACCCATATATGTGAATTGATATCAAATATTACTACCACATAGACTCCATCATCATTCAACATACACACTAGTCTTATGTATTATCAGTGTCCTATCAATCCACAATAATAATTCACTAGGGAAAATAAACAGAATCAATACTCTAAATATAGATATGATTTCATGTTTAGGTCCTCAATCCAAATCATAAGTCATCAAGACAAAACATTCTTAGAAAATTATCGTATATAGTCATTATCTGAATATTGAAACAAACGTAGTAAGTGAAAATTTTTTCATTGCTAGTAAAATATTTTATAGTGTATATGTTTACAATAATCACATGATGGTTGTCCCATCTTATAGCCAATAATATGCCACTTGCACTAGATCTAATCACTCATGAATTGATATTTGAGTGGTTCATCATGATAATCATGCTTTTTTTGTGCAAGTTCTTTTTTCAAGGGATCAACAGTATTGCTTTTGATTGATACATTGCAAATATTTACTTCTCCTCATTATATAATCTCTCATATCACATTATTTCTTCATATTATGAACTTGGAACATTGATATCATTTGGTTTACTTACCCTGTGTAATGTTTCCATTGTTGTCATAGTAAAGTATATTGTATATTCTATGGTGGGAAACACCCCAAGTTCATGATACATGGCATCACACTAATTCACTAGGGGATATCCTTAAGTTTAACCTTTTACGGTAAAATTACCAATTAAGGTTGTTTATTAGTATAAAAGGGTCGATCGCATAGGATAATGTTTTCAAGATTGCTTTTCAAAACACAAATTATTTTGAACAATATTTTTGGAAGATTTTTGTTTATTTAAATAGGAAAGGGAAAATTAATTGGTTTGAAGGTTGATTACACTAGAACAACAAAGTAAAATTGCAACTAAATAAAATGCTAAGAATAAAATAAAGACAGTTAAAATAATGAAAAAAGGAATTATCTAAGAGAAAGAAGTAAATTGCAAGAAACAAATGAGGTGATTGATACAAGTGTTTGAAGAAACAAGGTTGAATTAATGGGAAAGGATATCGAGGCTATGAGTTTTGCCATCATACCTGGCATGAAACAAGATCGATGAAATTCATATGATAAAACTAAATAGAAGAAGGTATGCAAAACATTCCCAAATGCATTCACAAAAGTCAAGCTCCCTATCGACCCAGTGGTCCTGGCACCCACAGATCCTTGCTCAAACATCCTAACAAAGATCCTTTGAAGGTCTCATCCATATCTGTGTGCAATTGATTGGTTGTTCAAAGCCTTGGGTTCCACGATCACATCCCCCGAGACTATTGTTCGATAGAAATGAGATCTCAAATTGTTTAAAATAGTGATTATCCAAACCAAAACCATATAACAAAGAGAATCACAAAAGCTTCTATCTACGTAACAACATGTCCATGGGGCTACTCCCACACCTTGATGTGAAAAACTACTCCTGGTGCATAATAGCAAAAAGGGAAACAGAGGAAGGAAGGAAGTAAGCCATAAACTAGAGGAGAAGAATCCAAAGGATCTTAGCTAGTGATAATTAAAAGTCTATCTCCCTTAGTTCCTTATTTCCAAAGAAGACTGAGAAATAAATAATGATAATTGGAAATCTTAAGAAAAAAACTAATTTTATTAAAGATTTAAAATATTACATGTACAAGAATTGAAGTAACAAGTTCTCAAAGTAAATTTACAAGTACAAAAAGTTTGATCAAGTATTGATACACAAAATTATAGAAGAAGAGATTACATAATGCTTTTTGTTTTGGAGCCCCCCCCCTTCTTTTATAGTGAGAAACGAAGGGAAAAACCCAAGACGAGTGGATTGCTTCATTTCCAAGTCATATGGGTCAAAAGTTTGATTAATTTGATGGCTTTCTCATTTTGGTATTTGACTAGTCATCTCTTGCATTTTTTTTCTTTCATAAAAGCATATCAAATTCGCCAAATTTTCTAGTAAAAGTAGTGATATTTTATAACATTAATTGTTTCCCTACATATGGAGGGATTTATTGAGTTGTTCTCTTTAATATTTGACCATGTGACTTTCTTTAATGTAGAATTCGAAAATAGTGTATTCAAGAAGATTTCTCTCCTGTCCAAGGATTAAAAGAGGTCGATAAAACTATATTTTCTTTTAGGAAATATAATTTTCTTTTCAACGAGTATTTGTACACTTAATTTGGATTTTGTAAGTAAAGGTTATAACACATTTGATGTCGGGTATACATGAATTTCAGGCACTGTGAGAAATTTTGCAAAACAACTTCCATGAGAAATTTTGAGATTTTTTGTGCTTTTTAAAATAATTACCTATTTTCCTGCAAAACACACAATAATCAAGGAAGAACTCTAATTTAAACAACAAGAGGTGAACTAACATAATGTATAATAAAACTATTTAATAGCCAACAATTTATTGTTAAATCTAGATAAAAAAATGTAGAAAAAAAGCTGATGAATTTGCACTCATCAAAATATCCCAAACTTAGAGTTTTTCTTGTCCTCAAGAAACATAAAATACTACCACATAGTACTTTCGACATGTCATCCTCACCTGCATTACACCACTTGAGTCCTTCCACCTTATACGTCCAAGCAACCTTAACTTCCCCAATTTCAAGAAAACAATTTTTATATCCCCTATTTCAAAATTACTTCATAACTTCGTTCCATTTCAAGACCCACAATAAAACATATTTCATCTTCCCTTTGTATTTGGTACTCTCGCATTTCATTAGAGTTATTTGCACAAGAACATTGCTCAAGTATTTGATAGAGTTTTATAGTTTCCAGTGGGCATAAAGTTGGAGTGAAGGGGTATGGTTGAAGAAGCATCTTTTCTATTTGACTTGAGGCCTTTTATTTCTTTATTTGTAGTTACGTTGATTGCATGTTTTGGCATGCTATTTTGGCATCTTTTTTAGACGGTCCTATTAAATTTATGAGGGGTATGGAAGAAGCAATGGGGTTCCACCCTGAACTTGGAGTTTGTCACATAGACCTTTTATTTTGTTTTTACAGACGAAGAGATAAGAAGGTGACGAAAGAAGTGTAAAAAGAGATTGTTCATTGTACAACTCTTTTTTTTTAATTTAAGCCCATACGAAGTATATTACATTAGGTCAATTAATTTTTGAATTATGCAAAGTCAAGAAATTTCTCAAGTCAATCTATAACTTTAGATAAAGGAGCATTATTTTTTAATCCTATCAGTCATGTACGGCTTCTCGTCTTTCCAAGGAATGGTATTAATTCGGATCACAGGTGACAAGATAATATCTATCAATGGTAGATTTATAATTATATTACTAAGGAAGTTGCATCATTCAAGGAGGTATAATGATAAATATGCATCTCAACACTACCAACTAGATAAAGTCTAACTGACTAGGTAAGGGCCAAAACTAAAGAAACAAAATAAAAAAATTAAAGATAAACTACATAATATAATGAAAATTGTGAGAATTTTAAGATAGTGGGTGGAGTAGAACGTACCACCCACCTCCAATCCAAACTTCAAATTTTACTTGTCCCAAGCAAATATGAAATCCGGAATGGAGGGAAGAAAATCTTTGGGGTCACTAGGAGGCCCTTATAGATTAAGGTATGTCCAACTGGATTGAATGTTGACAAGGGCTGGAAACTTGCAAAAGCGAGCTTCATAGTACACCCGGTGGATGGGTGGTCGTGGAAGCTCAAAGGCACTTTCTGGTTGGTTAAAATGATGCTTCTTTTCACCTCATAGTCCCTCCAGTAGGATCCACATATCTACCTTCATCAATGGAGGAACTGTTGATGACATGTGCTGATGGGAGATTTGATAATATTCATTGGTTTTCTTTGGGGTTAATACCTCCTCAAACACTGAGGTAGATCATCTTTTTTGAAAGAGAAGGTGTCATAAGATGAATCCACTATGTGGAGCATCAGTACTGGTAGATCAAGTGCAGGCTCAAGCTCAGGTGTCTCTGTGTGACATGGATCTACATGTAATAGACATGGTGCCAACGTCAGAGGAACTGTCTTATCAATTTGGTGCATCTTTGTATGTGGATATGTGTCCTCTTCATCTAACACTTGATCGATATGAATGTTAATGAAGGAATTGGTAACCCTTACTATACTGAAGGGGAATCTGATTCCTGCATAGAACGTGTGCCCAACTTATTCACCTCAGAAGGGGTCATCTCACAATATAATTATGGCATGTATGGTTCTTGCGGAGGTGGAATGACCTCATCATTTTCAACCAGATGTGGAACAAGAAGTGGTTGATGTGGAGCGTTGTGCTCTTGATGAAGATTCTTTTTAAAATAATCCATCAATGTATCATGGGGGTGTGATGGTACATTGGTAATAATAGGCTCAACCAAGCTTGGATGATTATTGTAAACATCTAAATATGGGCCTACAACTGAGAAGGGTGGTGGAAATTTAGGTTGTTGGGCCATTGTTCGAGCCCACCAATCTTTGACCTTTTTGTTAAAAGACTCGTGATTCATGAATTTTTCGACATAGGCCACCATTCATTCATTTTCTGACTTATATAGATTGCCGGGGCCCCATACAACTGCTACACGAGCAAAACAAAGTTCTTTCATTAAGGCAACCTTAATTTATTTAGAACACATGTCCATCTCCTAATCAAGGTTGTATTACATCTCTCCTACTACGCATTGGGCTTCTTGTAAAGGTAAAATGTTACAACCCCAGTTTTGGGTTCATTTGGTGAGAAATGTAATTTCTCATATTAAAGATATTGGAACAAATAATGATATAATCATGTTTTGAATAAATGGGTTTCGTTTACAATAGCCTTGATGATTGTGTTGTGGGCTTTATTAGCTATTGGGCCCAATAACAAGAAATTCAATTAATAAATGCATAATTGAGTTTTTGGAGAAAAGAAAGATGTGGAAACCTCTAGACGGAAAAATAATATAATCCAAAGTTGGATTTCGTGCCTCTTGGGTTCCTTGGGTTCCAAGGAGTCCAAAGTTGCAAAGAAAATGCAATAAGGAAAGAAAAGAGCAATTAAGTATCTCCTTGTTAAGAAAGAAATTGAAAATAATGATAAAATGTATAGAACATGTGGAAAAAGGTATAATTGAGTTATCTTGGTCGATTTTCGTATCCAAAGGATTCCTAATGTTAAAAGGAACTATAAACTAGGAAAATAAAAGAGAGATAAATAGAAATACTCAAAAAGAGATATTTTAATAAAGAAAAAGTAAAATAATAAGAAAACGGATGAAAGATAAGGAAAGAGGCTAAGGAAATATTCCCAAGAGGGTATTTCGAGCCATTAAGGTTCCTTGAGATTCAAGGAACTCAAAATAATAATTTAACAACAAAGGAAAGAGAAAATAGGTGAAATATATATATATAATTAAGAGATATATTGCACTTAATGTAAAGGAACGTTTTCTTTGAGATAATGTGCCCAATTTTGGTAGAGAGGTATGTTAAGTCATTATGAACTTTCCCTCCAAATTTGGGATTAATTGGATACTTGGTGTGGGAGTTATAGATTTTATAAGATTCCTTAAAGTGTTGGGTTTATAATGAATGTCACAATTCATTTAAAAAGGAAAATAAAGCTCTATTATCTTGGACGTGGGTTATCTGAACCATAGGTCTCACATCTAACGACGTTGGATCATCGTGTATATCCCTGTCCGAGAAGGACTCCTAGCCACCTTGTTCTTGGAGGTCATCGTGACTCTAGGCATGAGAGGGTCTGAGGTTAAGTCCTTTGGGTTCGGGAAGTCCTAAGGATCCCAACCATACCAGATTTTGGGACCTGGTATGGCGTATGCGGGATTTCCCAAATCGGGGAGGGGCACCCTCGACCTTGCCTATATATGAGGGGTTTTGCACCCTCTGCAAAAGCCCAGTGCTTCCCTTGGAGTTCGGATGGGAGAGCCTAGCAAGAGTGTGGGGTCAATTTCGAGAAGAAACCTGACTTCCACCTCCAACCTGAAGTTGCGTCTCACAGGAGAGGGGACTCCTCCATCCCATCGACCTGGGCATGCTTTGTGAATCTGAGGGCACTGTTGAGTTCGGAGAGGCCCAGAGAGGGTACGGCGGAATTCGCTTACGGCTGGGGAAGTCAGATGATTGGAGTCTACCCTGAGGTTGACCACGGGCAAACATAGGTCGCGAACAGGGGATTGCCTCGTAAGGAAGAAGAAGGAGAAAGGGTGAAAATACATCCTTGCCCCTGACAGCTGTGAAGGAAGGTAAGGGTAAAATAGTTATTTTCAACTTTAAATCTAAAACATGGGCGCACGAATTCTAGGCCATTGGATCCTACGTGGTCCATGGGACCATGGATCGGGCGGCCACTGGTTTTTAGGATCCTAGATGGGTGATTAGATGCTCTAGAGGGGGGGTGAATAGAGCTGAAAGCACTTAAACAAAATTCATTAAACCTTCAAGATATATCACAAGATAAGGTTGCTAAATAGGAAATTTGTGTGCAACTAAAACATACATAGCAAGGATGAGAGAGATTGAACATGCACCAATTAGACAAGCTATTTAGAGTGGTTCCACACTTCAAACTAGAAGTGTGTCAGTCCACTTGCCTAGAGAGGTCAACCTCTAGGACTTCCAAACTATTGCATTCTTATATTCATTCATAATACTTACAATACATGACCAAACAAAGGACTTACCTATCCAATACAAAGAGTCTTCAACCTTACCAAGGACTTACCCACTTTGCAAGAGTCTTCGGCCTTCTCCAAGGACTTACCCACTCTTGCACAAGTCTTCAGCCTTGCAGGAATTACCCACTCTTCTTGGATCTTCCGCCTTTGACTTCACCTTCACTCAGAGAAGCTTCCACCAAGGACTTACCCACTTGAGCTTGAGTCTTCTGCCTTCTCCAAGGGCTTACCCACTCTAGCTCCAAGTCTTCAGCCTTGATCTTGACCAAGGGACTCCTTCCCTTGTTCTTCTTCACCTCTCTTGGACAAGAGAGAGAACCTTCATCTTCATGATTGAAAGAAGAGATAGGAGGTGGTGGAAGTGAGAGCTTCACAAGATATACATGTAGGACTAGCTCTCTTACAGATTTCCTACTCACTCTAATGGATGTAGCAAGTGATTAAGCTTAGAGAGAGAGGAGGCTATAGGAAGCACTCAACTATAGAATAGGAGCCTCACATAGAGTTTGCAATGAATGCTCAACCTTGGAATGAAGCCCAAGGGGTCCTATTTATAGTTGGGGATGCCTCTTAGCCTTTGGCAACACTTGTGAACGAAAACTAGCCGTTTTGTGGCTTGCAACGGATATATTTTCACTTGTTGCAACTCCATAATGGCTAGAAACACTTTTCTACACTTTTCCGTACAGTGCAATCGATCGAGTTTCTATAAGGGTAACTCGACCGATAGAGTAAAAGACAAAGCCGATATTCAGACCATCGGTCGAGTTTGTCCTGAGGAAACTTGACCGACCAATGAAAATTGATTTGATCAGTTACTCCATCGGTCGAGTTGTGTGACCGATGCAATCTCCAGAAAATTGATCAAGGATGATCGGTCGAGTTTTCTGGCTGGGAAACTCGACTGACAAAGTGCTTGTAATCAATTTTCAAAGTTGCATATAAAGTGCTCTAATATTCGATCTAAGTGCTCCTAATATTTTTCTAAGCTTAATTACAAGTCATACAATCATTACAAGTGATTTACAACATGATTCTAATGGATATACATCATATTACAAAAATGTGCACTTGTATGACTTTGACTTGTCTTTTCTCCAATTTGACATGCGCAAGTTAGGGCAATTGGAGTGTGTCTATACCTAATCTGAAATAACTCAAGTAGAAGCATTAGACACCAATATGTGGAATGGTTAGTCATCATCAAAACACGGGTTTAGTAAATTTAGACGTGAGTCAACATTGACCTAATTGACCTTGACTCAACAATCTCCCCCTTTTTGAAGATGACAAACCATTCCATAAATGTATTGAAAGCTTTTAAGTAAAATCATACCTTTGGAGAAACCTAGGTGTTTCAATAGGACTGAGCTCATATGCTCCCCCTTAATTGATGTACATGGAGTTCTCATACTCCCCCTCAATTGATGCTATATCTCCTGCATGGTTAGCTTTCATAACATTTATAGAATACTATGTCTTCTCCCCTTTACCTTCTCCCCCTTACATGGACATGCTTCTCCTCTTCATGTAAGACATGCCTTCTTCCTATTTTAAAAGAAGACATACCTTTCTCCCCTTTTGTCATTTCAAAAAGGTGGGGGTATGAAGAAATAAGAAACATCACTTGTTAAAGAAAAAGGAGATAACACAAATATATATAAAGAGAGTAGAAGAGCACAGATAGGGGCTTGTCCAAACATAGAAAGAAAAGCAAGTTGAAGCATATACTTGAACAACCCAACATGCAAGATGAAGTGCTACAGAAAAACAATAAAACATAATTTTGACCCTCGAGATGACGGATATTGACCAAAAACCATCAGAGCTCATGGCAAAGCGATGAGTCTTGCTTAGAAGGGTGTTTCTGCATGAAAAACACTACTCTTGCAGCAAAAACTGAAACTGGAGCAAATCTGCATAAAATCCAATACTCCAATTTCTACATATAATGTAGCTCTGTGTGCCCTGCATCACAATGTTATGCAAGAAACTCAAGATAGTAGATATGCAATTCAAGGAACAATCTTGAGCATGTACGAGACAAGATACAAGCATAGCATATAGATGAGCAAGGATGCCAATTATAAACAAGGATAGAACTACATGTATATGAACTACTAGTAGATGATATCACAAGTTAGGACTACTAGTAGGATCTAGATCATAGCAAGAGATACCAAAAGATACTCAAGATAAAGCAAGCTATGAGTAGATGTAGAGATATATCCAAACAAAGAGATATGCAATTTTAGACGCATGAAAAGATATAACTCACTAGATATGCATCCTTACCATAAGATGATTACCCCTAAGAGCCTCAAAGTTGTATCAACACAAGATATACACCTAGATAGATGTAGCAAGTTAGAGCACAACAGAAGCAATTTAAGACACAACCAAGAGATCCAAAGAGATCATCATCAAAACCTGCAAAACAACTCAAAGCAAGTAATTGCAACATATAGATATACCAATTTAGAGAAATTAGAGAGATAGAGTTGTAAGAAAGATGGGCAATTTAGAACATGGAAATATGCATATATAAAGGTACCAAATGAGAGTGCCAAATAATAAGGCTATTGGTTGAGAAAATCTAGTTGAGAGGGAAATTCTCACTCAATAAGCCAAATGTATATTCTGTGCACAGTGTTATCGGTCGAGTTCTGTGCATTGACAACTCGAATGATGACAGCTATTGGCAACACCCATTGGTTCCTATCGTTCGAGTTTCAATAGGGCAAACTCGACCGACAAAGCAACTGTCAAAAAGCACATATATTTCATAAAAACATATTTAAAGGCATGCTAAATATACAAACCGTATCCAAACATGTCTAAGCAAGTTAGTAATGCACTATAGAAGCATTAGAAATAGTTTTTGAGCAAGAGTGTGAAGAGAAACACAAAATACCACTTTTGACTCAAAAACCATATGTATAGTGCACACTAACTTGACAAAAACAAGTTAGAAATGGTTACAAGAAATAAAACCATTACCTTTGTGCTTATCATTCTTTTTTCCACTCGTTGTCACCCTCTACACATCTCACCTTTCTTCTTTTATGTGGATTGACAAGTCAATTTGCAATTCAATAGCTCAAGTCAATCCATTTGCAAGTACCTACAAGAAGAAAGATGAAATGGTCCCCAATCATGTTTTTGGGTCCGGAGGGGTCAGTTTAGCAACCCAAGTCCTATTGCTCTTGGGTGCTTTCCTAAAAGGAAAACAATTAGAATAATGACCAAAATCATTGCAATTGTTGCATGTGCCCATAGTCTTGGAACTAGAGGATTCTCCATGGAATATTGGAGGTCCTTTATCTTTGTTGTTCCCTTGACTACTATCATATCCTAAACCATGTCTACCAATTTGTTTAGTAGTATGGTGTAGGATGTCATTAAGATTCTTTTTACCAACTAAGAATCTTTGCAAAGAAGATCTCAAACTTTCATTATCATGCTTAAGAGAAGCAATAGTAGAAGACAAATTATTGATATTATCTCTAGCATGTAAAAGATCATTTTCTAAGCAAAGAGTTTTAGTTAAATAAGAATCTCTATTAATATGAAGAGCAGCAACATCATTCTCTCTATTTGTAGAACTAGAACAAGATTCATGCCCATTTATTTTAGCAAGCTAGGAGGCATTTTCTATTTCTAATTCTTGCAAAACAAAATCTTTGTCCTTGTTTTCAGATTTAAGAACATCAATGTCATGCATGAGAGAATTAACAATTAAAGTATGCTCTTCATTAGAACTAGGCATGAGAGGTTGAGCTTCTAGAAATCTAATCTTATCAAGCAAACTAGCATTTTCAAGTTTAAGAGAGTCTACTTGACTAAGACAATCATTTTTATCATCAAGCAAGCAAGAATTAGCATATTCAAGATCATCTAGTTCTATATGCAAATTATCAACAATTCTAGCAAGCTTTTTCTTTTTCTTTTTAGAAGACTTAAAAGAGGCACAAATACCATGAATAATAGCAATCAAAGATTCTTTATCTAAAGAGTTTAGATTTACCTCACTTGAGTCTTCACTTGTTGATGCTACAAGAGCAAAATGGCATTCTCCTTCACCACTAGAGCTTGAGCTTGATCCTTCACTTGAATCTTCACTTGAGCTTGAGTTGGAGGAGCCACTTGAGCTTGATTGCCATTTCATCTTGTGAAGATGGGTCTTTTTGCCTTGTGGGCAATCTTCCTTGTAGTGACCCTTCTTTCCACATGTGAAGCACCGGATGGAGGAGGACTTGCCTTTGTAGAGTTTATCCTTGGAGTACATGGCATCTTCTTTAGCTTGAGAGGAAGGAGAGACTTGTTCCATGATAGCTTCAATTTGAGCCTTCATTTCAGCCTTCTTCATTCTCTTTAGCTCTTTCTTCTCTTGTCTTTCTACTTCCTCCCTCTTGTCAAGTGTGGCTTCATGTGCTTGCAGATTTCCAATGAGCTCTTCAATAGGAATATCCTTAAGAGACCTTGCTTCTTCAATTGAAGTTACCTTGGGTTCCCATCTCTTGGGGAGAGTTCTAAGGATCTTTGAGTTGATCTCTCCACTAGACATAGGATGTCCTAGAATAGCAAGACCATTCTCAATGGTGTTGAGCCTTGAGTACATGTTGGCTATGCTCTCCTCCTTTCCCATCTTGAAGTTCTCAAGAAGCCCCTTGAGCATGTAGACTTTGCTTTCCTTCACTTGATTTGTCCCTTCATAAGTGATGCAAAGCTTTCTCCATACCTCATAGGTTGTTTCACATGAAGAAATCCGATTGAACTCGGTGGGGGTCATGGAGGAATAGAGTATGTGCATGGCTCTAGCATTTAAGGTTGCTTTCTCTAAGGTAGCTTCATCCCATTCTTCAATCTTTGTCTTTGGTTGCATGTATGGGCTATTCACCATTTGCCACATCTCAAGACTTGATCCTTGGATGTAGAATTGGAGCCTTCTTCTCCAATAGAGGAAATTGCTCCCATCAAAGATTGGAAGGCTGGTCGAGAATCTCCCTCCTAGGTAGTCACCCATCTTCTCCTACTTGTTGAAGTATGCTTGGAGAAGACCCGCTCTGATACCAATTGTTGGATCCTAGATGGGTGATTAGATGCTCTAGAGGGGGGGTGAATAGAGCTGAAAGCACTTAAACAAAATTCATTAAACCTTCAAGATATATCACAAGATAAGGTTGCTAAATAGGAAATTTGTGTGCAACTAAAACATACATAGCAAGGATGAGAGAGATTGAACATGCACCAATTAGAAAAGATATTTAGAGTGGTTCCACACTTCAAACTAGAAGTGTGTCAGTCCACTTGCGTAGAGAGGTCAACCTCTAGGACTTACAAACTATTGCATTCTTATATTCATTCATAAGACTTACAATAAATGACCAAACAAAGGACTTACCTATCCAATACAAAGAGTCTTCAACCTTACCAAGGACTTACCCACTTTGCAAGAGTCTTTGGCCTTCTCCAAGGACTTACCCACTCTTGCACAAGTCTTCAGCCTTGCAGGAATTACCCACTCTTCTTGGATCTTCCGCCTTTGACTTTACCTTCACACGGAGAAGCTTCCACCAAGGACTTACCCACTTGAGCCTGAGTCTTCTGCCTTCTCCAAGGGCTTACCCACTCTAGCTCCAAGTCTTCAGCCTTGATCTTCACCAAGGGACTCTTTCCCTTGTTCTTCTTCACCTCTCTTGGACAAGAGAGAGAACCTTCATCTTCATGATTGAAAGAAGAGATAGGATGTCACACCCCGATCTCACACTGACCACTAATCACGAGATTAGGGCGCGACGGAGGGATTATCACATAAACAAATCACTGAGAACTTTTTCTATTTAAAACCTCGTAATGATATCCAGATTATTGTTGTAAACTAAAACATAATAAACTATTGCAGAAGCAATTCAATTAAACTGGCTAGAGTAAGCAAACAGAGTTTACAACATGTAACATTTTTTAACATAAAGTAAACATAACAGTTAATTTAGATCTTTATACACATTCCACATACACACTCTCTCTCACCCACGCCATGTCCCAAGGATCGAGGGGAAAGGACTAAGAGACCTCTAACTAGACTAACTACAAACCTTTTAATAACTAGGCGTTAGGATGAAACGATCCTTCTGATTCCTACTGTTGGCGATAACCTGAAAATGTTTTGAGTAGAGGTTTGAGCCTACTCGCTCAGTGAATAGCCTTTCATTTAGCTATCACTAAACAACTCATCAGATTTATAAAATTTAAATAACATGAATACAGTACAAACAGGGCAGTTCTAATGACATAGCAGATTACAGAATATAGTCGCATTTCTATGCAACAACAGGTAATTTAAACCAATAAACAGATATAATGAATTGGCACAAAAGTTCGGATATATTAATTTACTGTGATCCTATATGATTACATAATTATTTTATTATGCCCCAAACATATGCAGCGCACTCTACATATGAAGATCTGTAGCGAACTACGATCCCACCGTACAAGACTTAGCGACACACCCGGGAAATGCTAAGTCTGACTGTCCGTCCTGGTCTGCACAGGACTCTCGGGCGCACAAGGGCCCCAGGCGCACAAGGGCCTGTATGCACTAACTCCGAGTGCTCTGGACTCCTCCCACCCTGCAGTGCACAGTCGGAGGGTCTGGCTTACCACCGTGACACAAGCACAGATTAATGTTAAATAACCCCCATTTTTCTCCAGTGCCACCGTGACACAAGCACGTGTTGTTGTTGGACACTGTCTGTCTGCCCTCGTGCCACCGTGACACACGCACGGATTATTGTTGAACACGAGCCCGACCATCTAGGCACAAGGCTAGATCGATCGTTTCACCCCAAAGGTACAGACCGCGCAATGGGGTTCTACGGTGTTGGGGAACCTAAGTCTATTAACTGATTAACATATAACCATTTAAACAGGAAAATCACATTTACTGATTTCATATCAGATCACAATACACTGTCATTCTAAACTGATAGAGCAATATATTTTAAATCATTGTAATTTCTGAGAAATTCTCATACCATGCATTCAGACAAATTAGAAATGCATAAATAACCCAACTTATTTCAATTTGGCACATACATAGCGAATTTACGCAATTGAACATCTTATTGCACAAATTAAAGAAATTTACTTCACATATGAGAATCATACTCAACAATTATCAATTCTCTAAATTTCTCGAAAAACGTGCACATTAACCCAAATCCTGGTTTGTGCATCACTTAACTCAATTAAGAGTTAATTACATATCACAACACAATTTAATAACAATACTTGAGAATTTCTAGTAATATTTCAGAGAAATGTGTCATTTCATGTAAATATCAATTTACACATATTAACGTCAAAAGATATATGCAATTAAGGTTTTCATGCATATTTTATTTATTCATATCAACTTTGAAATCGTACATCTGATAATTTATCAGAAATCTTCATTGTCTGGGTTCATACCCAAATCATACCATTTTCAGACATGAATTTCTAATTTCAACATTCAAACAAGCAATTTAGGTTCCAATGAACCATATAAATCTACCGATTCAATCCACAGTGATCAATTGCTAAATTTAATCATATAACAGCGTCTAGAAGCAATTTATGAAATAAAAAGTCGGGCGACGCCAAACGCCACCCTACGCCTGATAACGCCTGTTATCAGCGTAATTCGCACACAAAATAGAAAATATTCAAACGCCTGAGTTTATTAATGATAAATAAATGAAACCCTACTCACAGCGATTTGGGCTGTCCGGATTCGTCCGGAAATGTGCTCAGGGCCTATTTTTGGGCGAAATTTGGTTGTCTTTAACCTTTGATTTATTGATTTACCGTTCCTGTAGAACAGCTCCTTCACGAACAGATCTGGAATTGGCTCAATTGATAGATGGATCTTTGCTAACGACTATGGAAATTCTGATCTGGACCTCAAGCCGAAATCAAAGCAACGTTCTGGAATACTGGTTGCCCCCAAAAGTTCCTCACAGATGAACTGGACACCATGGTTTTACTACTGTTGCGGCTGTAAGGTAGGGGCACTGCCCCTAGCTAGATGAGCGCCAAACCTGGTGGTCAGAGTGAGGAAAAGGATCGTTGATGCATGGCTGGTCGCTGGCCGAAACAAAGAGCATCCATTTCTCTCCCAAACATGGCCACATGAGCTGCTTACTACTGGGCGCCGCACCTACTGCAGGTCGGCTACCCAAGCTGGTAGCTAAGTCGACGATGGTGGGGGGAAAAAGTAGAGGAAGAAGAAAGGAACTACTTAGCTAGCTTGAGGTTTTGGGATCCCAGAAACCGCCTCGCCACTCCCCCTATTCCGCTCAATCGGCCGCGACTGCTACTGCTGGCCGGCCGATCCCACCAGGTCGAGCGACTGGTTAGGGTGAAGATGAGGAGAAAAAAATGAGGGGAAAGAAGAAAGGAAGGTGGAAAAGAAACCGACGTCGTTGAGTCGAGGCCAAAGGAGCCATGAATCGCCCCTAGCTCGCTCCTTCCCTCTGCTCTTGCTCGGTCTAGATGAGCGCTGCTAAGGCGGTTGCTCTGTAAATTGATCGTGAAGAAAATAGGGATAAGCGAGAAAGGGAATCGAAAAAGGGTATTAATCCAATTAAATGGATAAATTACAGATTTGACCCAAAAACTAGAAATCATCATATGTTTTGCCTCGTAGATCCAAATCAAACGATTTCTTTTGCAAAATGCCAAGTGTGAGATCCTCTACAATCCCAAGGCATGAAAACATGCTAATTATACTATTTTACTGGTTCAAAATTCCAATTGCATCCAAAAGTCACTTTACTCATATTAATCATCTTAATTATGCACTAATTGGATCTTATATATTTAATTTAGCTTAATCAACTTGATGATGCATTAACCACCACATGAGCACTTAACCTATCTCAATTGCTTAATTATGCACTAATCATTGTACCTACTTGTTAATCACAGTGTGGGTCATAACAATCTCCCTCCCTTATAAGAATTTCGGCCCGAAATTCCCTAAAGAGAAAAAGAAACTTGTTACGCATATCTAACTCAAGCTTTCACATGTAGCTTCCTCTAAGTTATGATTTCTCCACAGAACTTTCACTAATGGTATCTCATGGTTTTTGAGTTCCTTAATCCTCTGATCAACTATCTGTATTGGTCCCTCAATATAGGACACATCTGATCTAAGCTGTGCAGGTTCTGGATCCACTATCCTCTCTGTACCAGGATAACACTTCTTCAACATCGATACATGAAACACATCATGTAGATTAGCGAACTCGGATGGAAAATCCAACTTATAGGCTACAGGTCCAATCCTCTCAAGGATAGGATATAAACCCATAAACCTAGGAGTCAGTTTGCCTCTCTTGGCAAACCTCAACATTTCTTTCCATGGTGAAACTTTCGGATACACTTCATCACCAACCTGAATCTCAAGTGGTCAACGCCTCTTCTCGGCATGACTCTTATGTCCATCATGTGCAACTTTCAACTGTACTTTGATCACAATAATCTTTTTCAGTGGTCAAATCCACTATCTCTAATCCATGAATCTGCCTTTCACCTACCTCATATCAACATATGGATGATCTACACTTTCTGCCAAACAGAGCTTCATACTGAGCCATAGCAAGACTAGAATGGTGACTATTGTTGTATGCAAACTTTATAAGGCTTAAGTGTTCTTCCCAACTTCCACTGAAATGCAAAACACATGCTCTCAGCATGTCCTCAAGAGTATGAATGGTCCTCTCAAATTGACCATCCGTCAGCGGGTGAAAGGTTGTACTGCATCTCAACTTTGTGCCCAAAGCTCGATGCAACTGATTCCAGAACCTGGATGTGAACTTAGGATCTCTATCTGATATAGTTGAAACCAGAATACCATGCAACCTGACTATCTCATCCACATATATCTTAGACAACTTTAGGGCATCAAAGGTTGACTTAATATGAAGAAAGTGAGCAGACTAAATTAGTCTATCCACAATCATTCATATCGAGTCACAACCTCTAGGTGTCCTGGATAACCCTATCACAAAATCCATTGTGATATGTTCCCATTTCCATTCTGGTATAGGAAAAGATTACAAGGTACCTGTAGGTTTCTGGTGCTCAGTCTTAACCTGCTGACACACCCTGCACCTAGCCATATACTCATCTACATCCTTTTCATACTAGGACACCAATACAACTCCTTGAGATTCATATACATCTTAGTGTTACCTGGAAGCATAGCATACATCGATGCATGCACTTCTACAAGAATCTCTTCTTTCAAATCATTATCTCGAGTTACATGCAACCTGTCATGTTGATACAACACATCATCATCTGAACACCTAAACTCTGGTCTCTATCCCCTGTCATGTCATGCATGATCTGCTGCAACTCACTGTCACCCTACTGTAGTTTCTTGATCTGATCACAAAAAGTAGGTTTGACTTGCATCTGTGTAATCAAACCACTATGTGCTGTGACCCCTAAGTCTAAGTTCAACTTCCGCATTTCTATTAGCAGGTCTCTCTTGAAACATGCCATGGAAAATGCATCAGCTATTGAACTTGACTTACTGCTGAGGACATCAGCTACCACATTCGATTAACCAGGGTGATAGTCTATCGTCACATCATAAAGATAGTGACGTCGTGTCTTAAGAGCATGAACTACAACAGCTAACTTCAGATCATATATCGGGTAATATTCCTCATTCTATGGTACTTACTTCTTGTTATTACTTGTAAAAATTTATTTCATAACACACTTCACTTATATTATATTTCTCCTTTTATTCAAAACATACTTGTTACATTCCAAATATATATTTCACTCTTTCCGAGCCATTTTCAAATTGTTTATCTACCTTTAAACCCAAGATTTTATTAATTCTAGCTTACCTTTCATAGAACAAATCTCATGATCTTATTTTATAGGGATGCTAGTACTCAAGGTCAAATCACTATTGATATCCCTTGAACTACTACAACTCTAAACATTCTAGAGTTTCTTCTTTATCAATAACATAGCGTTATTGTGATGTGACTATGTTCCCTTAGTTTGAAATTCAAACTTTAGATCTCATAAGTTTTACTAAATTCTTCCTTATCTTATCACTGGAATTTCCTTTCTCTCATTTGTTCTGGACTTTGGTATTTCCATGATATCTCTTCAATTTAATGGAAACTTATAACGTAACATGAGTATCATTTCAAACTGGACAAGCCATATATTCAGGTATTGCAAATATCAAGAGAATCAACATAATAAGCATGCGTGCAGATTTCAAATTCTTAAATAATCTAATTACATGTCCACTTGTAATTTACTGAGAAATCAATATCAATATGCATGCAGGAAGACTGGAATTCTCAAATAAACAGAATGCATGTCAATTTGGCACTTTATACACTAAAATTGTGCAATTGAACTGTTAAGCATCACACATCTTATACTGAGAATTTTGATATCAAAATACTTGATTCATTGAACACCCTATCCTTAGGGTTTCAATTACCTCATTCACTTATTACATGGCAACACCCTATCCTTAGGGTTTCAGTTACCTCATTCATTTGATTGCAGTTCAAATCACAATATGATATCATTCTAGAACTGTCAGAACAGTGTACTTAAAATAATCGTAAATACTGAGAAATTCTTATATCATGCATTCATTTCCTAAGTTATGTGTTTGTTCTTTATTTTAAAAACTCATTTGTTAGTCTATAGAGACTTAGAATCCAAAGGTAGTATGTATGAATGTATTTAACTTTATAATAAAGATATGCATTCCATACTCTCAATTATGTCTTGTAATTCTCGTTCCTTAATCAAAGTCATCATTTCTAACATTTCCTTTAATCCAACTAAGTTTCTCGTCTTGGTCTTATAATTTTCATAAGACTCTTTATTTCTATGTACTTATCATATACTCAACTCTTTTCTTTTATTTTCTCTTTGCTTTGAAGTACATAAAAGTATTTTACTCCATTCCATGATCCAACCCAAAGCTGATTCTTACTATCTTAGCCATTACATATTTTTCTCATATCCTTTCCATACTCTTATATTTAGAGTTCGTATAATACAAATCATTAAATTGAATCTGAACCTCATATCGTGTCCCTTTATTTCCAATTAAGGATTGCTCATATGAGACTCCAACATTGGGCCTCTGATATCAGTTCCAGCTACTTCTTAGCTGCTCTAATCTTTCCCTTACATCTCAATATCTTAGCGTATGTACATTCTCATGATGATTCGGGTCCAAATTATCCAGAGTCTATTCTTATTATACTGTTAATAGGAGTCATTAAATCCCAGTAACGCATCCTGCCAGCCGGACTAGGCTGAACCTGTAGTCCTGAAGCCAAGAGCTACTCGAGATTAACTAACTCCTATTGATCTCAAACATGTGGAAATAATATCCATTTAGGGAAAATACATTTAAACAATCGTCTAGTCTACTTGATATAGAGAATATAAATAATAAATAAATCATTTCATAACACACAACAACATAAAAGAATCATGTTTACTTTACAAACTGAAATTCTAATTTCATGCATATAAGAGCATTTTTAGTGATCTCTAATCAAATAAGCAATATAAAACAAGAGTTGTATTGCATCCTATATTTAATCTCTTACTCTTACATTAATTTCTGATTCTTAACCGTAAGATTTCTATGGTTTCTCTCTAGCCTATCCTTCATCTGCATACCTGGCCAGGGTATTCAGAGAAGAATAGACAGAGTAGCTTGATACTGGTCAATCTAAGTATTCAGACACCTGGACAGGGTATCTAAACACTCAGACCTCCCAGAGCTAAAACACATCATTTCCTATTTATCTCACTTATAACTCTATCTTTCGACCCTAATGATTCCATATGACTCAGGTTAAACTCTCAACTTTATCATCGTGACCACATCATTTTCCTATCATCTGCAATAATATAACAGAACACTTCCTGTTATAAAAGTGCAATTAGAAGGAAGACACCTAAGTCCTAATCCTATTGGTCTCTTATCGTCCCCTGACCTTGACTTAGAGTATTCATATACTCAACCTATGCTCTGATACCAAGATGTCACACCCCGATCTCACACTGACCACTAATCACGAGATTAGGGCGCGACGGAGGGATTATCACATAAACAAATCACTGAGAACTTTTTCTATTTAAAACCTCGTAATGATATCCAGATTATTGTTGTAAACTAAAACATAATAAACTATTGCAGAAGCATTTCAATTAAACTGGCTAGAGTAAGCAAACAGACTTTACAACATGTAACATTTTTTAACATAAAGTAAACATAACAGTTAATTTACATCTTTATACACATTCCACATACACACTCTCTCTCTCACCCACGCCATGTCCCAAGGATCGAGGGGAAAGGACTAAGAGACCTCTAACTAGACTAACTACAAACCTTTTAATAACTAGGCGTTAGGATGAAACAATCCTTCTGATTCCTGCTGGTGGCGATAACCTGAAAATGTTTTGAGTAGAGGTATGAGCCTACTCGCTCAGTAAATAGCCTTTCATTTAGATATCACTAAACAACTCATCAGATTTATAAAATTTAAATAACATGAATACAGTACAAACAGGGCAGTTCTAATGACATAGCAGATTACAGAATATAGTCACATTTCTATGCAATAACAGGTAATTTAAACCAATAAACAGATATAATGAATTGGCACAAAAGTTCGGATATATTAATTTACTGTGATCCTATATGATTACATAATTATTTTATTATGCCCCAAACATATGCAGCGCACTCTACATATGAAGATCTGTAGTGAACTACGATCCCACCGTACAAGACTTAGCGACACACCCGGGAAATGCTAAGTCTGACTGTCCGTCCTGGTCTGCACAAGACTCTCGGGCACACAAGGGCCCTAGGCGCACAAGGGCCTGTCTGCACTAACTCCGAGTGCTCTGGACTCCTCCCACCCTGTAGTGCACAGTCAGAGGGTTTGGGTTACCACCGTGACACAAGCACGGATTAATGTTAAATAACCCCCATTTTTCTCCAGTGCCACCGTGACACAAGCACGTGTTGTTGTTGGACACTGTCTGTCTGCCCTCGTGCCACCGTGACACACGCACGGATTATTGTTGAACACGAGCCCGACCATCTAGGCACAAGGCTAGATTGATCGTTTCACCCCAAAGGTACAGACCGCGCAATGGGGTTCTACGGTGTTGGGGCACCTAAGTCTATTAACTGATTAACATATAACCATTTAAACAGGAAAATCACATTTACTGATTTCATATCAGATCACAATACACTGTCATTCTAAACTGACAGAGCAATATATTTTAAATCATTGTAATTTCTGAGAAATTCTCATACCATGCATTCAGACAAATTAGAAATGCATAAATAACCCAACTTATTTCAATTTGGCACATACATAGCGAATTTACGCAATTGAACATCTTATTGCACAAATTAAAGAAATTTACTTCACATATGAGAATCATACTCAACAATTATCAATTCTCTAAATTTCTCGAAAAACGTGCACATTATCCCAAATCCTGGTTTGTGCATCACTTAACTCAATTAAGAGTTAATTACATATCACAACACAATTTAATAACAATACTTGAGAATTTCTAGTAATATTTCAGAGAAATGTTTCATTTCATGTAAATATCAATTTACACATATTAACGTCAAAAGATATATGCAATTAAGGTTTTCATGCATATTTTATTTATTCATATCAACTTTGAAATCGTACATCTGATAATTTATCAGAAATCTTCATTGTCTAGGTTCATACCCATATCATACCATTTTCAGACATGAATTTCTAATTTCAACATTCAAACAAGCAATTTAGGTTCCAATGAACCATATAAATCTACCGATTCAATCCACACTGATCAATTGCTAAATTTAATCATATAACAGCGTCTAGAAGCAATTTATGAAATAAAAAGTCAGGTGACGCCAAACGCCACCCTACGCCTGATAACACCTGTTATCAGCGTAATTCGCACACAAAATAGAAAATATTCAAACGCCTGAGTTTATTAATGATAAATAAATGAAACCCTACTCACAATGATTTGGGCTGTCCGGATTCGTCCGGAAATGTGCTCAGGGCCTATTTCTGGGTGAAATTTGGTTGTCTTTAACCTTTGATTTATTGATTTACCGTTCCTGTAGAACAGCTCCTTCACGAACAGATCTGGAAATGGCTCAATTGATAGATGGATCTTGGCTAACGACTATGGAAATTCTGATCTGGACCTCAAGCCGAAATCAAAGCAACGTTCTGGAATACTGGTTGCCCCCAAAAGTTCCTCACAGATGAACTGGACATCGTGGCTTTACTACTGCTGCGGCTGTAAGGTAGGGGCACTGCCCCTAGCTAGATGAGCGCCAAACGTGGTGGTCAGAGTGAGGAAAAGGATCGTTGACGCATGGCTAGTCGCTGGCCGAAACAAAGAGCATCCATTTCTCTCCCAAACATGGCCACACGAGCTGCTTACTGCTGGGCGCCGCACCTACTGCAGGTCGGCTACCCAAGCTGGTAGCTAAGTCGACGATGGTGGGGGAAAAAGTAGAGGAAGAAGAAAGGAACTACTTAGCTAGCTTGAGGTTTTGGGAGCCCAGAAACCGCCTCGCCACTCCCCCTATTCCGCTCAATCGGCCGCGACTGCTACTGCTGGCCGGCCGATCCCACCAGGTCGAGCGACTGGTTAGGGTGAAGATGAGGAGAAAAAAATGAGGGGAAAGAAGAAAGGAAGGTGGAAAAGAAACCGACGTCGTTGAGTCGAGGACAAAGGAGCCATGAATCGCCCCTAGCTCGCTCCTTCCCTCTGCTCTTGCTCGGTCTAGATGAGCGCCGCTAAGGCGGTTGCTCTGTAAATTGATCGTGAAGAAAATAGGGATAAGCGAGAAAGGGAATCAAAAAAGGGTATGAATCCAATTAAATGGATAAATTACAGATTTGACCCAAAAACTAGAAATCATCATATCTTTTGCCTCGTAGATCCAAATCAAACGATTTGTTTTGTAAAATGCCAAGTGTGAGATCCTCTACAATCCCAAGGCATGAAAACATGCTAATTATACTATTTTACTGGTTCAAAATTCCAATTGCATCCAAAAGTCACTTTACTCATCTTAATCATCTTAATTATGCACTAATTGGATCTTATATATTTAATTTAGCTTAATCAACTTGATGATGCATTAACCACCACATGAGCACTTAACCTATCTCAATTTCTTAATTACGCACTAATCATTGTACCTACTTGTTAATCACAGTGTGGGTCATAACATAGGAGGTGGTGGAAGTGAGAGCTTCACAAGATATACATGTAGGACTAGCTCTCTTACAGATTTCCTACTCACTCTAATGGATGTAGAAAGTGATTAAGCTTAGAGAGAGAGAGGAGGCTGTAGGAAGCACTCAACTATAGAATAGGAGCCTCACATAGAGTTTGCAATGAATGCTCAACCTTGGAATGAAGCCCAAGGGGTCCTATTTATAGCTGGGGATGCCTCTTAGCCTTTGGGAACACTTGTGAATGAAAACTAGCCATTTTGTGGCTTGCAACGGATATATTTTCACTTGTTGCAACTCCACAATGGCTAGAAACACTTTTCTGCACTTTTCCGTACAGTGCAATCGGTCGAGTTTCTATAAGGGTAACTCGACCGATAGAGTAAAAGACAAAGCCGATATTCAGACCTTCAGTCGAGTTTGTCCTGAGGAAACTCGACCGACCAATGAAAATCGATTTGGTCAGTTACTCCATCAGTTGAGTTCTGTGTAAACACAACTCGACCGATGCAATCTCCAGAAAATTGATCAAGGATGATCGGTCGAGTTTTCTGGCTGGGAAACTCGACCGACAAAATGCCTGAAATCAATTTTCAAAGTTGCATCTAAAATGCTCTAATATTCGATCTAAGTGCTCCTGATATTTTTCTAACCTTAATTACAAGTCATACAATCATTACAAGTGATTTACAACATGATTCTAATGGATATACATCATATTACAAAAATGTGCACTTGTATTACTTTGACTTGTCTTTTCTCCAATTTGAGATGTGCAAGTTAGGGCAATTGGAGTGTGTCTATACCTAATCTGAAATCACTCAAGTAGAAGCATTAGACACCAATATGTGGAATGGTTAGTCATCATCAAAACACGGGTTTAGTCAATTTAGACGTGAGTCAACATTGACCTAATTGACCTTGAGTCAACATGGTTTTCTCGAATTAACGAATAAATAAGGAAAATGATGTTTCTTTGCAAAATTCATAGAATCCTCTAGGAAGCTCTAATGAGAAAAGTTTATACATGAAAGTTTCTTAGAAAAATACGAGGCACACATTAAAATTAGTTTGAAACCTGATTTAGTACCTATTTGTAAAAGTGTGCTAAGTTAATGAAAAGTGCTTTGAAATTATGTTAGAAACCCTAATTGTAATTAATGGCTAGGTTCATGATGCTTAATTGGCGAAATTAAGTTGTAGTAACATGTTGAAACGTTAATTATGAACTTGAACCTGAAATAGATGATTTATTGCATGATTTAGGGTTTTACACCAATTATGGATGAACAAGCACTTAGAAACCCTACTTTAGGGTAAAAGAGGATAAGATCATATTTAAATCGAAAAATATGATAATATGTTGCTAAATGATGGTTCTAAGATATTTTGAATATAAAAATTTCCTAATCATGGATAGATGCCCTTAATTTGATAATTAGGGTTTTCTAATGGATAAAGTTGGAATTAATGGAATTCGTAGGCGAATTAGATCATAATGAACTATGAGTTGTTAATTTGGAAGGAACCTAAGATGATAAAAAGGCTCTAATGTGAATATGTGAAGGTTTGGCACTTAGAACTGCTACTCTAGGGTATAAATGATGAAAGTTGTAAAAAGATCAAAAAGAACCCTAATAAAACCCCAATTCGGATTAGAAACCCTAGAAAGTGAATCCAAGTCAATTAAATAGATATATTCTTGGTAAAGTGTAGTAAATAGGTTACGTATGCTTTTTAGGAATTCTATGATTGTTGAACTGCTTCATGGATTACTTACTTGCTTGGAATCATTATTAGCTTGTTGAATCTACAAATCAAGTATGTGGTTAGTTATGAATATCTGCCTTAGTTTCCCGAGGATTTTCCGGATGGTTAATCGCATTGAATGCAAACTATCAGTTTGGATGTTCATACCTACAAATCATAAAGTCACTTTGATTATCACATTAATAATAGAAGTATGTACTCTCACACCTACATGCCACCCTGATGGATGATGCCAAAGGTCAGGCCCAGGAGGGTAGACCCATGGGCACCATGAGTGGTGACCCCAGGCACCAAGCTCGGGAATGAGAAGGTGGCCTGTGATATTGCATGACTAGAGGGCACCATGAGTGGTGACCCTAGGAACCAAGCTTGGGATTGAGAAGGTGGCCGGCAAAAGAAACCCTAAGGTGGGTATGCCAGGGTTAGGGAAAAAGCGGTGGAGAATGTCATACTGGAAAGTGTAAATTGGCTTGTTAATTAACTTGATTGTGATAATTAGATTTTTATCCATATGTGCAAACTTTTGGTTGTCCCCACATACCAGTATATTTAGATATACTGACTGACGTTTTGTTTGTTGGCATTTTAGGTACAAGTTTGAAAAGAACCAACAGTAAAGTGGCATATGTGAAATTAATTAAGAATTAAAGTTCAAAGGAGGATTAGTTACAGTTGACTCCTGATGCGAATAGATGTAGACATCCCAGTTTTGGAAAAGGTATGCAAAGTTTTAATTTTATACCAAATTCCAGTTAGTTAGTAGAATTTCATAATTATTATTGATTATTTGTTGAACCTTTGATCCTGTTAATTGAATAGCGGCTCTGACCTTCGGGTCTCCCTTAATTGGGGGTTACCGGGAGATGGGGTCGTTACATAAAATTTCCTCATCGGTTCAAACTGTTATAGAACGCATGTCCATCTCTTGATTGAGGAGGAGTGTTGGGTTCATGATATGGAGGACTTTTATCAAAAAGGGCAGTCGGTGTGGCTTCAGGTACTTGGGTTGGTTCTACTAGATTGAAGATGACGTAATCATCATCATCATCATCGATCAAAATAATCCTTAGCTTTTCCAAATTTCTTGTGGAGTTTTCTGATTGACTCTCAAGAGGCATGACTGGAAGGGACATTCGTGTCGTCAAACATTCTATTTGTACCTCCAATCTTTTTCTAATAGATCCATCATCTAAAATCTCTCAGAAGGCCTCTATAACCTCATCTCGATCTGGTGGGTAATATTCTGCTTGATATGGATGTATGACATAATTCCCATAATATTTCTGATATTGACTTGTGTAGCATTGTTCCTAATAATAGTCTTTAGAAGTTTGTGTATTATACTTTTTATTATATCCACCTTTTTTTTAAAATAGCTCAATCTTATTAAAAGTAAGCCATACGACATCTACAAGATAGACATCTCTCATCAAGTAACCAAGCAGCAACTCCTTTTGCGGAAAGACATAGCACAAGGCTCAGATTGGGATGTCATAGGTACGTTTCTGCACCATCCACCTCTTGTAGTGGCTGTCTAAAATAGCTATTCGGGATGGAATTCATCAATCTACAAGAGCCTATGAGTACATCGGGCGAGGAGTTTGCATAGCGCTGGCAGAGGTTACCATCATGAAGATAATGAATGATCACCAGAAAAAGAGCTCGACCACAAAGAAGAAACACAAACACAACACCACACAAATAGGACTAGAAACACAACTACCAACAAAAACAAAAATAAAAAACAAACTGGCCAAGGAGCCACCCAACAGCACAACCTTAACACAGAAAAAATGTTGAGCACTAAGGGTGCACCAACCGGGAGACCCAAAAAGGAGGAAAAACCCCAGTGATGCAAATATAGAGGAAGGATGGCTCATGCGGATACAATAGTGGAGAGTAGATGGTGTCGGGAACCCCACCACCACTCCCGACCACCACTGTGAGTAGGGGGCAGAAGACCCGCATGAAGCACAAACCCAGCTTAATCCTCCTCTGACTGAAGCACCTAGGGGTGCTTGAGCTCACCGTCTGCCCAAGAAGGAATCCAAGGCATGACCAAAATAAGACCACCACAGACTGACTGATACAAAAAAAGACTAGGAAGAACAAAGAAAGAAAAAAAGAGGGCAAACCCGCCCCCGCTGGATCCAACGACTGGAGACCTCCAAAATAGCTACTCCGCTCAGCCCCGAGGCAGATCACAGAAGATATATGCCAAAGAGGAGAGTGCTACATCCCCCCTCAAGCCACGCACCACTGTAAAAGGCCCGACTATGACCAGAACACACGCCAACCGCAAAGGGAGGACGAGAGCAGAAGCTCAGAGAAGCACCTTCAAACAGACCCAGAACTGAGAGGCAAGTCGATGAAGATGCCCGGGGGGAGATGGTGGTGGCTTCAGACTAATGCTAGACCCCCTCCCCCAGGATAGAGGGCCGTGTGCGGAGGAACCCTAGATCACTGCTGCGATCGCCAGAGACGTTCCGTGCGGGTGTCTAGCACTACATACCTCTTGTTATTATATCCACCTAGGTAGGAAGATTTGATATTACAAGGTGCCACCATAAGGTGACGTGGACACATTTGGTTAATCTTGTGATGTATGGTTGCAATTACCACACAATTCACATTGTAAACAATAATGTGTTGACCGCTCCATTTGAAAAGATCTTTTTTGAAGAAACTTATTACAAAAAAAGAATCTAAGACTAAAAAGAAAACATAAACTAGAAGAATTTAAAAACTAAAGTTTATGAAAAGAAACTAACACAGGTTGAGAATTTACAAAATAACTTAAAATTAAATAAATGATTCTATGAAATTATGGAATAATTTTTCTATAAAATAAACTAGAAAAAGTATTACTAAAATGGAAACCCAAAAGAAGGAGGAGTAGAACTTACGGAATGGTACTCGGAAGGCATAAAAAGAAAAAAATTGATCAAATATTTTTAGGGTTCGAAAAAAAATCTGTTGTCCCCAACAATGGTGCCAAATTGATACACGTCGTTAAATACACTAATCCCCGAGGGGATTCTCCTAGAGTTTAATTTTTTTATGACAAAACTACCAATTAAGTTTGTTAATTAGTATAGAATGGTCGATCCCATAGGACAACATTTCAAGACTACTTTTTAAAACCCAAATTATTTTGGACAATATTTTTAGAAGATTTTTCTTTATTTGAACAAGAAAGGGAAAATTCGTTAGTATGAAGATTGATTAAACTAGAACAATGAAGTAAAATTGCAATAAAATAAAAATTATTCTAAGAACAAGTAAATAAAAGTTATAGTAAAAACAAAAGGAAAGAGAGTTAAAACAATGAGAAAAGAATTATATAAGAACAAGAAGTAAATTGAAAGAAAGGAAAGGAGGTGATTGAAACAAAGGTTTGAAGAAACAAGGTTGAATCAGTACGAAAGGATATTGAGGCTATGAGTTTTACTACTACAACCGGCGTGAAACAAGATCGATGGAATTCATATGATAAAACTAATTAGAAGAACATATGCAAAAACATTCACAAATGCATTCACAAAATTCAAGTTCCACCCATTGGTCCTGGCGCCCACAGATCCTTGCCCAAACATACTAACAGAGATCCTTCTGGTCTCATCTAGATCCCTGTGCAATTGGTTGGTTTTTCTGAGGCTTGATTTCTGCAATCACATCCCCCAAGACTAAGATTTAATATAAATGAGAGATCAAATCATTCAAATCGGAAATTATCCAAACCAAAAATATCTAACTAAGGAAATCAGATAAAGCTTCAATCTACATTACAACATGGATATGGGGCTACTCCCCACACCTTGATATAAATAACTACTCATGATCTATAATAGAACAACAATGGAAGGAAGGAAGTAAGTTCTAGATTAGAGGACAATAATCTTGAAAGATCTTAGCTAGTGACAATTAAATGAATATCTTCCTTAGTTCCTTGTTTCCAAAGAAAACCAAGAAATAAAGAATTAGAATTGGAAATCTTAAGAGCAAAACTAATTCTATTGAAGATCTAAAAGATTAGACATATAAAAACTAAAGTAACAAGTGCTCAAACTATATTTACAAGTACAAAAAGTTTGATCAAGTAATGATACACAAAATGATAGAACAAGAGAAGAAATTACAAGATGATTTTTTCTTTATATTCCCTCTCCATCTATGGGGAGAATGGAGCAAAAAAATTCAAGATAAATGGTTTGTTTTGTCTCCTAGTCACAAGGGTCAAACATTGACTGCTTTGATGGCTTTCTCATTTTGAAATTTGACTAGACTTCTCTTGCATTTTTTTTCCTTACATAATTTGCCAACTTTTATAGTAAAAGTAGTGAATTTTTATTTTCCCACAAATGGAGGGATTTATTGAGTTGTCATGTTTAAATATTTGATCATGTGACTTTCTTTAATGCAGAATTCCACAACAACAATTTTGAGTGGATTTCTCTCCCATAAAAGGCTCAATATATGTCCAAAAAAATATTTTCATTTAAGAATTAATTTTTTTTTCCAAAGAGTATTTTTACACTAAATTTGGATTTTGGATACAAAAGTTGTGGCACTTTTAGTGCCCGGTATACATGAATTTTTGGCACTGCGGGAAATTGTGCAAAACATCTTCCAAGATTTTTTTTGAGAATTTTGTGCTTTGAAATTATTATCTATTTTCATGTAAAGCACACAATAATCAAGTAAAAACTCCAATTTAAGAATGAAGAGCTAAACTTAGATAAGTATGATAAAACTATTTAATAGTTAACAATTTATTGTTAATTCAAAATAAAAAATGTACAAATAAGGTGATGAGTTTGTACTCATCAGTTCACTTATGAAATCCATACTCCTTCCTTTGTTGCACTTGATGTGACAATGTACATGACTTTTTCCTTATAATTGGAATTATTTCTTGTTTGGAACTCTTCCAGATTACAAATACAATGTAAAAGCAAAGCATGAATCTTGATTTTTCAAATTCCCAGTCATGATAAGTTGAAATGGATACCATAATAATGATAGATTCAATCATAGAAACTAGTGAAAAAATTTCATCATACTCAACACCTTGATCTTATTTGAAACCTTTTGTAAAATATCCTCCTTCATAGGTTTTACACAGTCATCCATGTCAATATTCTTCTTGAAGACCCATTTGCACCCTAAGGGTTGTAATCCTTTAGGGCATCCACCAAATTTCATATATTTTGTGCATACACAAAATGCATCTCAGATCTCATGGCCTCAAGCCATATTGTAGAATCTAGTAACCTCAATAGCTTCATTATAGGTTTTTGGCTCATCATCATTCATGATGAACACTTTTTCTAATTGAGTTACGAGATATCCAAATAACTCTTTCTCAATATGTGTCTTGTTAGACCTTAGAGGTTCATGTGCATCATGAGTAATTTGAGATTCCATGATGGCTTGTAATTATCTTTGTTCCTCATCTACCTCCACAGGTTCAATGTTTTCTTATTGTCCATGAACTTCTTCCATGTTTATTTTTCTCCCACAATTTTCTTTGGAAGCGGATTCCATTTTAAGGAACATAGAAGTTCTGACAACTAGCACTTTATTTTTAGATGGAATACAAAACTTGTAACCTTTAGTTCTTTTAGGTCATCCAATAAAGAAACATTTACCTGATTTGGGTCCATTCTTTTTAGAGAATTGTTTTTTAACATAAGTTTCACATATGAAAATCTTCATAAAAGGCATATTGGGATGTTGAATATTTCCTATCTCATATGGTGAAATTTTAGCTGATTATAAGGTAAACATTAATGTAAATGACGTGGTTTAAAGGGATACCCACAAGGAAGTTGAAGTATTAGCTAAAGTCATCATTAAACATACAATGTTGAACAAGCTATGATACACTGTTTTTGACACCACATTATGTTGTAGTGTTCTAGGTGAAGTAAAGTGTAATACATACCACAATGTCTTACAAGGTCTCAAACTCTTGTCTTAGATATTCTCCTCCACAATTAGATCATAGTACTTTAGTATTCTTCACAAGTTGGATTTGTACTTCACACATGAATTCGTTAATCTTTTCATGGAATTTTGAATTTTGTTTCATTAAGTACACATTTCTATGTCTATGAAACTCATCAGTAAATGTGATGAAGTAATAATTCCCACCTCAGCGCATGTTCTAATATATCCACACACAACTTAATATGTATCATTCCTAGTAGTTCACTTGTCCTACACTCTTTTTAGTGAAGGGTGCTTTTGTCATATTTCCCAATAAACATGATTACATGTCTATTGATTCAAAATCAAATAATTTTAGTTAACCATCTCTATGGTATCCATAAATGTGTTTCTCATTTATGTTCCCTAGATGATGATAAAGGTACATTTTGTGTGAGTTATGAAGTTTTAACTTCTTGGTAATTATGCATATATACTTGTATAAAGATCCAATAAAGAAAGATCATAAGACATTGGGGAACTGCATTGAATATCTCATCTCATAAAATAGAAATTCGACCTTTTTTATTAAAAAAAAATCATTCTTGTCAAAACAAGATACAAAATAACATTTCTTTTTATGATAGGTACATAATATCAGTTCTGTCACTCTATTACAAGCCCACTGGATAGAGATAAACAGTAAGTGTCTACAACTATTGCATCAACTCATGTTCCATTATTAACTCATAGTTCCACTCTCCTTTTATTAAGGGTCTTCTTCTGTTAATGTTTATGTGAACGTATGTACGAGCCACATCAATTATCCAATACCTAATATGAAGAAGAATATAGGTTTATCTCAATGATACATACACCTAAGTGGATGTATGTATCCCCTACTTTTTATTCTTTGCTCCCTCTAGTTAGAGAGGGAAATTTCTTTTCTAATATTTATGTCTGTGCCAATGGTGACGATTTATTTCCCTTCATACTCCTCCTTTACTTTTAAGTGCATAAGACTTGGGATTTTGGCTACCTTTAGAACTCTTATTAGCTTTGTATTTTCCCTTTAACATGATCTTTCCTTTTTTGACAATCAACATTACTTTGACTTGTGTTTCTTCATTTGAATTACACCAGTTCGCAACATGCCAAGCAACTCTGACAATGTGGAATAAATCTGTTCATGTTGTATTTCTTGAGAAATAAACTATAAGATTTCAAGAAATATTGCAATATTACCTAGGTGGCTAACATTGTCCAAGATGGGACACCCTAGTGGTTAGATCCTTGGTTTGTTCAAGAGGTCTCAAGATTAAGACCCAGAGCTGACATGAATGGAATCTCGCCAATTTTTTAAAAGAAACATAGGTGGCCAACTTTATCCTAAGGGGAATCCTAGTCTTTCAAGGATTTCAAAATAACTTGTCAACTTGGGTACAAGTGGACCTATAGGATCATTCTCATCCATGTTGCACCTATTAATACATTTGATACATCATAGTCCTCTTGTCTTTCTTGCTCTTGGAACATATTCCTTATAAGAGTGACCATCACAAGAGCACACATGTTTCCATGTTATTTATGAAGCTCATGATTTGTGGAACAACAACATGAGGTACTTGATATCGATGGCATCATTGGCATGCTTACTGTTAGCTTCCCTTTATGTCCTAGGTTTATATGGAGTTGGGTCCTATGGTAAATGTCTCTCAAGGACATATAGCTTTCATTCATGTGTTGGAACAATTCCCAACATCCTACACCGATTGATAAATTTACTTCTATTTATTTTTCCTTTATCTAGGAAATATCACAATGAATTTTTTTATGTGTGTTTTCCATTTGATCTACATAGAAAATATTTTCTCGAGTCAAAAACATGAGTTGAAATTTATTTTCATTAAATGATATGGCCTTGAATTAAAAACATTGGCACGAATTTCATAAAAATAATAGATTTCACTATTTATTCTAAAAAATTATGGTGAGTAATCGTCTAGAGGGCCAAGCTCCATCACACATTGACTCATGAGTCAACTTTGGTTGAACGCTCACAACTTAGCTATTTAGGTAGGTAAAATTACCAATTGCGTCCAATGCAACTCTTAGATAAATGGTTTCACAAATCCTTGCCATAAATCATATTATGAGTGTATTCCATCTTGATGTCTCTAGGTGATTAATCCTATTAAGATCACCATATTTAAGTCCTACCCAAAAGTAGATACAATAAGCTATGCATACTTCTTTGGTAAAGTCACGTATGTTTTATCACACTACCTCAAGTTAGATAGTGCACCATGCTTTTGCAGGCCCACACTTAGTTGATCAAGGTTTTCACGTGTATTGGACATTCGAAGCCATCTTAAACTTAATAGTATACTGATAGATTTGATTATATGCATATGTATCCAATCACAAATAAATATAGATAATTACATGTATCATATAACATCACCAAAAGTGATAAAATAGGATATGGAACTAGTACAACATTGTGAACCAACAAGAGTTGTAAACAATCAACAAAGAGATCCCCATCTATTGTAACTCTAATTCTACCTATTTTATAGTTGATCAATTGGTCAGATCAATCACTCAGTTGGATACTTTGTTTGACAAGGTGTTTGGTTGTTGATAGAGTTGTCACTTTGTCTTCGTCACCAATCCTCCAATAACCCTCATTGTTGGTGTGGGCTTCTCACCTCCTTCTCTCTACTATGGTCTACATGTAGTGTTAAATATCATCCTAATCTAATTGCAAGAATTATATTTTACGTGGAGAATGTAGGAAGAAAAAAATGACATGTGCGGCATATACATGTTGCTTTGTTTTTGATAAAAATGAAAAACCATGACTTTACATGTCTCATTCTAGAAGCACCACAATGACCTAGTTTCCATATCCACATCCATCAAACAAAATAATTTCAAAGGAAACACGTTGGTATATGTAATATCAGTAAATCATATCATATTTTATAGTTGGTAATTAACATTAATCAGATTCCATAATTTGTCCAATGAATAGTTTGTGGTTAAAAACCCTAAAATGTCACTAGAAGTGTATGATGTCGTATATAATACCACTATAGGGCTTTGTGGGAAGGTACATTGAGAGATGCAAAATATTCCCAACAAAAACCCTTAGACAAGATATCAATCATAGACATAAAATGTCAATATATGAAATACATAGAAGTATATATAATATAAATTGGTGCACACTAGTTGTTCAACAACTAGGTATGTCTTATGTTAGTGTATAACTCACACTTCTGGATCCAGATCCAAAGTTATTGTTGCCATTGTTACTACTTTACCCTAGCAACAACACCTTGTCTTCTTCTTGGATAAGTTGATCATCCTTAAGACTTTGCACAATTTTCATAGTCTCTATATCATCCATGTGTGTGTGGGATCTCTTACTGCACCACCTTACTCAACAAGAGGAAGAAAAACTCAGAGTTGTTAAAGTACTAGCTTCTCTTGCTCTACTTTTCCTCCTATTATAGTATATCATCCTTGGGATGAGCTTTTTCCCTCCAAGTGGAAGAAATATTAGAGAATTTGTTTCTAAATGTGTATGTCTCCCTTTAATTGTTCACCCCTATATATAAGATAGTCATGGGCATGGATGTTATAAAAACCTATCCCATTCCTGATCAGAACTCAAAACAGAATTAAATTAGGAAAACTTAGGCAAACTTCCCAATTGAGTGGTTGGGTCACCAAGTTGACCGTTTGGTACATCCAATCACATAGTCGGCCTTCTAAGTCAAGTCCTAGCCTAAACTGATTGACTAGTTCAATTCTAAATCAAACAAGTATAGTTTTTCCTTATAGTTTCTTAATTTGTGGCCAATCAGCTAGTTGATTACCCAATGGACCATTTGGTTAGTTTCCTATTTGGTAACCAATCAATCATTAGTCAAACACTTGATCCAAACCATCCAGTCGACTAACTCTCTTACTCAGTCAATAAGTGTGGTAAGAAATCAGCCTTTACAAGATTTAGAACCATTTGAATCATGTGTATGATTGTGAACTTCAATTCCCTTAAGTATTCATATGTGTGTGATTATGTAGGTTCCAAGTTATGATCACAGTGATGTCAGATACCTCACATACAAAGATTAGTATCTAGAAACATGTCATTTCTACTCAAGTATTTATAATATGTCATAGACCTCACACGAAAAGAGCAGTATCTAGCAACATGTCATTGTTACTCAAGTATTTAGAATTAGCTAAGATTAACATTAACTTGTAATTGACAATGTTACCATGACTTATAATCCCTTTGTCACATATATCCATATTGAATCTAAAACATGTAGAAATCTATGTTTTTTAAACCCAATAGACTGGTGAGATTATGTGAGATCAATTTCAGATGTTGACTTACATGATCATGGACATGCATTTCATGGTCTTGCTTATCAATTGGCCAAGATATTACTTCAATAGGAGGGAAAAGTTTCATCTTCATCACTTGTAATAATCCAAAAGTGTCAAAGTGTACCTAATCACTGCATGCATGGAAACCTTAATTTAGAGTCACAGATGGTGGTGTCAACGAACGTAGACTAACATGTTATAATTGTAGTGAGTTCAAGTCTAAGGATCGTTGTCACTACTATCACATTAATATTAGACTATGGAAACCATGTCATGACCTACATGCGTCATTTTCAAAGTGAGTCTATCTAGTATAATTTGTTCTCTAACCAATTCCCACATTTCTAAATGTATATCCAATATCATGACTAGGGAGAGAAAGTCGTCATTCAACATACACACTAGTATTATGTAATATCATTTTCCTATAATATCCAAATAATAACTGAAATGAGAATGAATAATCCAAGCATACATATAATCTCATGTTCAGGTCCTTTATCCAAAGCACATATAATTTAGTTAAACACACGGAGGACATATTCATGTTTATTCAATACTAAAACAAACACAATAAGTGATATTTGACTTCCAATAATTACCAAATATTTTACAATGTATACATATTACAATCATTGTGTTATGGATTTCAAGGCATACAAACAACATATATACACTTGAAGGATTTGATTCCACATGACAGACCTATTCTTGATTAAGTTCTCATTACCTCGGTCAAAAAGCTTGATAAACATAAAAAATTAAGCATTTTTAACCCAAAAACCTTATCAATATTTCCTATAAAATTATTGCAATGATTGTCAATTATTGAATGAAGGCTCACATGATTTACATTATGAGCACTAAGCTATCATATTTTCTTAAATGTTGTAGGATTTATGATGCTTAAATCATGGAAAATGAGGTTATGCATACATGTCATCAAAGTCAAACACTAATACTCACTATCAAATTGGAATCTGAAGCATACTTCTCCTTCTTTTCATGGAACGGTGCACATCTCAAAATTTGGATTCATTAGATAAGAAAATGTACAAGTCAAGTAACTTCTTAGTTTTTAACTAATGGAACCCCATTTTGGTACTTAGATAATAAAAAAAAACCTTAGAAAAGGGGACCCTCTATATCATTATATATTTGTGTTATTTCTCCCATAATTCCATCAATAAATAGACTAGCAATTACTAATATTATCCTAGACAATATAGATAATCCACAAAATAAACACATCATACAATTTTTTGATGGCATGATTATCTTCATCAGACAAAATTACTCAAAATTCATCAATGTTTGTGAATTTTGGGAATTTTCCAACATCTTTTATGGCTATAAATTCATTCCTTAAGTTCACTCTTATTGATATCCATGTTAACATCATATCATTGGATAGATTTTGTAGTATGATAGTAAAAAATTTGAGGCTTATCCTTTAATATACTTGGGTCTACTTCTATAACCATTGGGACTTTCCTCAAACATTTGATATCCAATAAAGGATAATATGACATCTCGACACACTACATGAAAATTAAGATCCATAGTTTGACATTTAGACTTACTCTTACCAATTCCTCCCCCACATGCATTCCATCATAACTCACTTGTTGTATACCATTACCAATAAAATTAGACCACAATGTTCATAAGACCAGAAGGAACTTCCTTTGGAGTAAAACTATGGATACCAAAAAACAAATATGGTCAAAGGAGAGTCCATGTCTTATCCTTAACATTTATGGGTATTGTGCATCATCAATCTTAGATTGTATTCATAATGCACGTTGGATTCAATAGTAGCATCCATAAGTGAGAAACACTCACGTACATCATTAAACTACATGAAGGAGAATTATGTCATTAATTTGTTATTAGTCCAATGCCATCACACTGTTAGGGTAGGGAGTGTTAAAGGATTAGATCTTTGATCAAAGTGAGGACCATTAAGTCGCAAACAACATATGCAACAATCAAAATAAACTTTGCTTTTGTTGAGTGTACCACAAAAATGTTTACAATATGGCCTAAAGGAAAACTTTAAAACAATGAGAAATCTAATCTTACAAACTAAGATGTACAAGCCTTCTACATTAAGATGATTCCCTCATGAAATTGTTTGGTTAGACTCATACAATATATCATCAAATTATCATAATCGAGAGCAAAAGAATGATCTTTGAATGTTCTACATATTTAGCTATTGCGACATCAAATCATAAAACCATACATAATCAATGCAATCACATTACTACACTTAAAAAAATGTATAAAACAATTTATGAGAAAATAATTCATTATTGGCAAGAATCTAATGAATTCATCATCATGCACTAAGAAAACAGTTTATTTAACAAGATACAATTTATTTACGATTTTCTAATGTTCTCTACATGTAAAGATACCACTAAATGTTAGGAGGATAAGGTCCCAATATAAACATAAAGATACCACTCAATCGATCATCAAAATATGAAGGGGAAGGCATATATCTTAGAGTATAGATACCACTCAACACATCTTCCAAATGTGAAGGAGAAGGCATCGATCTTATCATATGGATACCATTCAAAAAACCATCCATATATTAAGGGATTTGAATTTATATTGTTAGATATTGCGTCGTCATAAATTTCAATGTGGCATTATCAAGAGGTAGCACAATGGTGCCTTATATATTCAAGTTTATTAGAAATACATATATATTTCAATACAAAAGTCTAATCATTATGGATTAAAGTAGATCAAAAAAATATTTGTACAAGAACTCTCAAGAGAGTACATACAATAATGTATTTAATACCATTAGTCAGACCAAGGAGGAGTATGACTATATTCTTTTCTGGTTCAAAGTATAAAAGATCAAACTAGGATTTGGAATAATTAAGAGTTCATATCAGATCGTAGTCAAGAAGTATGTAGATCCAAGGGTCAAGATTGGATATTCATTATTCATGATTTCAAGTATTCCATGACAGTGTATTTTATTCATGTTCGGACTCTAAGTATGATCATTCTTCTGCTTGCAACAAGTTTAGCAATATTTTGAGGCTCAAAAATTAATTTTGTCAACAAGTATAATTAACGTGGATGAATGATCTACCTAGGCCATGTTTAGGAAAATATAACCCTAAGAATATAATAAAATTATTACCCATTATCAAGATCATGGGTGATCATCATTATCATACTCATGGGAGATGTGATTTAGTATCTCACCAATCCTACTCAAGATATCAATGAGAAAATCATTAGATCTGATATTATTCATGATAAATCGTTAGAAGATTAAGGTTTGTTATTCATATTCGAGTATCATATCATTTCCATGTATTACATCATCATTAGGATAAAAGGAATAAGGACTCGATCAAAATATTAATAAAGGTCAAACCTCGTGGATCAATATATTCCAAGCTTTCATCTAATTAGGGGTTAGGTCAAAGAGGTATCTACGAGAATGGTATTTTTACGTTTTCTAATAATAAAAAGGTTTTCCTTTAAATAATAATATAATAGGATCAAGGTTTATGTGTGGAAAATATTTTACTTTTGTTCCTCTCATTTTTCTAATCTACATTTACATGCTATCTTTCAATCTAGAGTTGACTTATTAACAATTCCACAAGACTAGGTCAATTAAATGGATTATGGTTCGAAGAGAAAATATTACCATCTAATGGAAGCAGATTGGGATTTTATTGTGTGGGATCACCCTATTCCTAGTTGTGAATGGATGGTTGAAGAGAATCACCTCTACTCACATGGGTTAAGGATACTTGGCGACAGGGCATGAATTCACAACCACTAATCTTGTGGTCATTGTTGACTGGATGAGATCAAAGTCTCAAGATGAAGCTACTCCACTCAAGTGAAAGTGAGAGAGCAAGATGTTTTATGAGTCATTGATCTAGTAGAGCCTTGAATGGATGGATAAAGTGACTACAAAAATTGTCATGAGAGAGGGGAAAGAGACATGGAGAGAGATCAAGAGGGATCAAGGACGTGGCAAATTCACAACCCTTGATCTCCAATACTAGGAATGGGGCTCAATGATTAGGTGGGTGTGGTGTTCCATCCTTGTAGTCAGAGGACAGGAAGCCCATGTTGTGGTTCACATTGTAAGTTTACAAGAGTGGAGGGAGAAGATGAGAAGAAGGTCATGACATGCCTTTAAAAGAGGTTGGTATGGATTAGAGGCAATTCTAAAACTAGTAAGGGGTGGGATTTATAGAGTGTGGGATGATTAGGTTTGGGGTTTGAGGGTGGTGGCTCCCACCAATGTGAGAGGTAAAGGCACAAAGGTTTCTAACTTGGGGGGTCAATTCACCAAGGGTTTGGTCTGACCCTCTATCCGCAACAGATTGACAAGAGGATGGAAAAGAGAAGGGAAGTAGGGAAAAAAGGAGACATGATAAATTAAGATTTTGATTCTCATAATCATTTTTTCTCATTTCCTAATGTGGATCAGGTTTGGAGAAGACCTTAGCTTTGTTGGATCAAGATCCATTGTGGGAGTGAGGCATAGAGATCGCTAGATCTCTTTATCTTATGGGTGAGCAAAAGAGTTCATGGAAAGGAAAAGAAAACAAAATGGACGGGGCAGGAAGGGGTGATTTTTGAACAATTTCTTTGAAAATTCATGATAAATCATAAGAAAGTATAATTTGAATGAAATTTGAACCATCACTATTTTGTAGTGTCTTGAAAATATATAATATGTTTTAGATCATATTGGTCAATTTAGAATATCAAATTTACAATGGGGTTGAAGACTTACGTCAGGGTTAGTGTTTCACACAAATAGGCGTATTTAATTAATTACAGTCATGATTTTTTTCAATTTAGATATACAAGTTCTTCTATCATGAAAATGTTCAAGAATAATCATAACATGATATTTGAAGGATAAAAGAGTAATAAAATAAATATGATTGATCAATTCCCTTTCCTAAAAAGTATTATCATAAGAAACTCCTTCTAGAGGCAAACTTGCATAAGAGAGGTAGATTTAGCCCCATCATCTTTTTATGTTCGAATACAGATGATAATGAACAGATAGTCTACCACTTCCCTTACTCTAGAAATTTTATGATTCATGTGTATATTGTTGACTAGTTAGTTGGGAACATGTACGATCCAATTATATATATATATATATATATATATATATATATATATATATATGCCATTCATTTGTTGCCTGCGTGGATATTCAGATTTTGCTACCCATCTTGGATTTGCAGTGGTAGTAATTGTAAATAGTCCTGGGAGGTCACTCGGTGCTTCTTCCACTTTCCGCCTCTAGTATTCTCCCACTTCCTTCCGTCAAAAATGCTACCTAACCCCAGAGTGGACCAGGCATTCTCCAGACATCATGATGAATTGCCTGCAATCGCCCCAAGGAAAACCACTACCACCACATCAACAGACCCCGGCCCTTGTTATCCACACTTCCGACAAAGACAATTACAACATTGACGAAGAGTGGTGTATTATGTTCAAAAGAGACATGATATGAGGCCACTAGTGGTCCGTGCCATCGACAGGAGACTCTAGACGGGGTATGTGGCTAGAAATAGAATCGATCTGTTCATTAAGGTTAGCACATTTGTGAGGAATAACATGGTGGTAGAGGTAGGGCACCTATCAGGCCTTACTGCTTTTGAGGTGGCTGCCATAGGCAGAACAGTCGTCAGGCAGAACTACTTGCGAGAAATCAATAGACACCAAATAGAACACCCCATATGCAAATAGATTAGAAAATAATAGCTATTGACTCACATGCACCCACTCTTGTTCAATTAGAGTTATATATAGACGAGCATCGATAGCAGGAGGCCTGACTGATCAAGCAGTGGTTTGCTTTGTATATTCGGATGACTGGCTCTAAGCGATTAAGAAAAATGTTTAAGCAACCTTCCACGTTGATTCTTGATGTACGTATTCAATAGTATCTCCATGTTTGTCTCGGCATTATAAGGCTCAAGTAAAAAAATTCTTACCAACAACATAGCCAGTAGCAGCAAAGCTTTGCAGCTGGTGTAGAAGTATGATAAGGAAAAACAAAGGGAGGACTGGAGGAAGAAAGAACTTCATGATACAAATATTATTCCAGCAAAATGTAGGAAAAGAAAAGGAGTGGTGTGCAATGGAGATTTATATACACGTTCATCAATTTTCCCTCTTTATAAACCTCCTCTTTATTTTATTGTTTGCACTCGCTCTGTTTGTGTAAATGCTTGTTTGACGTGCTCGTGATAAAACTGACAAGTCAATGTCATCTGTTGGAAGTATGTTTGTGGAAATTCTTGTTTGGCATATCGTTGATAATTCAGCCTCTATTGAGCGGATGCGGTAAAGCCATTACATCTTGTGTATATGTGTATCAAGTTTATTTGTGTATGGAGATGCATAGACTTATAAGTTTGATTGTTATGGAATGTAACAAATCAGTTACCAAAAATAACATTAGGCTAAAAACTTCAACATTTTCTCATTCTAGTTCCCACCATTTGAGATGAGTATGAAAAGAAACCACTTGACACAAAACATAATTATGCGGTACGCAAAAGTAACTATTTGACACAAAAAGTAACTACATGACATAAAAAGTATTTAGATGGTACGATAAGTAACTATTTGACATGAAAAATAATATTTGATAAAAAACAGTAATAAAATGACTACAAAGTCACATAATACTTACTAAAAAAACTTACACTTACACTAAACCCACAATTGGGTAAGAATTGGACTAATCAAATTGATACAGATGAGAAGTAACTACTTAGCACAAAAAGTAATTTAATGCTACAAAAAGTAACTATTTGATACAAAAAGTAACCATTTGACATAAAAGTAATTATGTGGCATGAAAAGTAACTCATTAACACGAAAAGTAATATTTGATCATAAAAGATAATCAAATGATTACAAATTGTATAATTGTAACATAATATATTTTCCTTTGTTTTGTACGTCACTTATGCGTAGTCATTCCCTAGAAGCTTATTAAAACACTTGTTTCCATCACTTGAGGATTCAACTCAAATTGTCCATTGTGTAACCCATGAAAAAAAGTAGGGTTCTTATAGAGGTATCACTATATTTATTTAACTTGTATGTACGCGGACAACCATCAATTCCATTACCCACACATCTTAAAACAATCTTGTAGAAGCCTCACAAATTTGATAGAATTTATGAGGTATTGGACATGTGGATTAAAATATTCTACCCAAGTAGGTGAAATCATTTTCATTAGTAATGATTTTTGTGCATGCGCCTTCATTTCTGTCTTATAATTTTCTTACAATGAGACAGTAAGCTCTTGTTCATCCTCACCCCTTGTTCAGATAATGGCTTCTGAGGAGAAATGGATGGTGATTCTTGAGAACCCATGTAGGAATAGAGGTGTACATGCCCTTAAGGAAATAGTTGTAGACGACAATAGGGACTCGACTCTATGTTAAATGTTGCGAGAAGAGGGTGGTGAACATGTCTCAATGCTTAAGAACAACCCCTGTGACCAAGTTTCGTGCCACACACACAGTTGGGCTCCAGAGCATAACGTCATCATGTCCATCAAAAAGGCAGGCGTTGAGGTCGTCGTCAACCGAAACTTGGCTAGCAGGAGCTCTGTGGACGGTGGCAATTTGTGGATGTCCACGCCTTCATCAACAGAACACCACACAAGATGTTCATAACATGTAGAGGTAGCTGAGCCTGACGGTGAGAATGGTCAGATCCTTGAACTTGTGCATCATGACAGTTCAATCTGTCCATCCCTAACGTACATCTATGACCAGATTGATACAACAACATCTTTTCCTAGTATGGGCTCCCAATACGCCAGCTCACACTTCTCCCATGCGTCTACAGTCTCCCATGTCGCTACAGTGGACAAACTAGTTTCTACTGGTGGGGTCTCGATCTACACAGTCGATGACGGTGGGGGAGTGCCAGAGCCAGTCGGAGTGGGGTTCCTTCATGCATTCATGATGTATGGATGACCTGGGATGTAGAAAACCAGGCCGATAGTGTGCTTCACCATAGCAATGTCCAGAACGAAGAGAGGGTAATTTTTTCCAGGTTTCTATGCAATTGCATCGACGGAGGTGGACATAAATATAGTCATATCCTTGAGATACCACAGACGACATGATAAATCATGTGTGGCCTGGAGCTGCTAGATAATTTGAATTTCAAAACTGAGTGGAGACGCATCGATGAAATCATTAGGTCCTCTACGAGGGGCACTAGTCCATTGTCTCTAGTTAGCATGTGGCAGATAGATAGTAGATTCGGAAGGGTACCGCTAGGGATTCAGATGTGGGGGTGGAAGGAGGAGAACAGCGGAGCGGATATTTGAGAACATTGTTGTTTTCTAATTTTACGATTGATGCCACCGCATATTCATCCACGGAGAGAGATCTGCTATTTGTAATTTAATCGGGTAAATAAGATCTGCAAATTTTACAGCAGGGTAGCAACTGCTACAGTACCCGCTCGAGTATTAAAAATAATCCATATATATATATATATATATATATATATATATATATATATATACTAATAATGAATTTTTGATTGAACAATATTATAGATGTCAATGTAATTATATTTTCTCGTAAATTTTTTGCCATATTTGTTAGGAAAGAATTTAAGATTATCAAATATATTTTAGGTAAGCACTCTAACACTATCTCATTTTTTATAGAAAATAAACTCTCACTACTAAATTCAAATCTATGTTAACTAATACAAGAATGTCCTGGTAAAAAGGACCCTAGACCAAATGTGGCTCATGTAGACTAACATCCCCACTAGCTAGGGCATGAGCTACCATATTGTATTCCCTATAGATGTGGTTCATTTGAAAAGACTCCATCCCTCCGATGTAAGTATGAGTTTAGTGATGATTTGATCAACATGTCCCCTATGTCTTTTTCCTTCTTTTATTACCCTAACTAAACCTTCACAATCGTGTTCAAGCTACACTCTTGTAAAGTCAGACCTAGTACAGATGTTCATGACTCTCTTCATAGTTGTCACTTCCTCATCAGTGTTGATGAGCAGGAGGGCAAGGGAATCTATGTTGTCAATAGAATCTTCCCTTTATTGTCTCGGATAGCCACCCCCATACCACAACTGAACCCAATCGTTGAAGCTGTGTTTGCATTAAGCTTCACCAGATCTTATTGCAATGCCTTCCAAAAATACACTCACGTGTGTTCACATCTGGTAACTGATGTTGATCTGCCCTCTCGATATTGTTGATAGTCTACAATTTTGATTCTAGAAGTTACTGACTAGGCCTGAGATGAAGACTGGATTATCTTTGAATACCTACTTGTTTCTGAGTGACCAAGCCACTTATATCATTGTGACAACCTCCTCTATCATCTCTTCCTTATCATTAGATATGATCCTTCTGCAGAGATCCATCTCTGACATTCATATTCTGATCTAAAAATAAGGGTCGATGTTGCTTGTGGCCCATAGGCGCTTAGCCTGCATGCACTCAAATAGGTTCTGAAGGTTGTTCTCCAACTTGAGTTTGCATTGTGGGCTGAGATCATGTTCCACCATCTATCTCCTTCTCATCTTGTTACCACATGGGTAACAATCCTTTGCATAGACTCCATATGAAGTGTAAGATCTTTGAGGGAAATTTCATCATCTAAATGACCTTAAGGATAATAGTATCTTGCTCACCTACATGATTATTGCATGTATGTAGGAAATGCTAGGCTGACCGAACCAAGAACACACCCCTCTCCTCTGATTCCCATTCCATAGAGTCAGTCCCTCCCTCTACTGCAATCAGAGTATCAATAGTCTGTCTTACAATATAAGGAGTAAACCTCCTTTTGACTTTACTTGTATCCCACAAACTGTATCTAGTTTCCAAAAAATCATGCACATATATTATCCCAACCTCAACTAACTCTTCAAAAGGTGTGAAAAGATCCAATATACATATTTCCTTCCAAATTATGATCCCCTCCATCGCCAAGCCTCCTTCTACTAGTTGCATTCCACCGGCTACCAGGTGTAGATAGGGACAAACCCTACCTTAGCCTCCAAAATATTCCCAGACCTACAATATCTTGCACTCATCACCCTAACAACTAAAAGATCCAGACTAGTGAGAAGTCTCAACCCTTTTTTTGCAAAAATAGTAGTGTTAAAGGATTCAAGGTTACAAAAACTTGTACCATCCTCCTCCTTTTTGTCAGATAAGTCTTCCCAACTCCTACAGTGTATCTTACATTCACCATCCTTTATTCCTCACCAAATGCATATTATAATCCTATAAATGTCTACTAGGTATCCTTTATGAAGTTTGAACATACCCATAAAGTATGTAGGAATTTGTCGCATCTTGATTAGAGTTTCCTTCCTAAGTCTTGAGAAAAGCTTCTCGTTTGAGCCCTATAGCTTCTTCCATATCCCTCTTTCATAGAATAGAACACCAATTTGTTGGACCTCCCCATGTAGTAGGGATCCCAAAATGCTTCGAATGCATGTACACCTATTTCACATTTAAAATTTTGGTGATTTCCTCCCTTCTCTCTGTACTACATTATTGCAGAAGTCCACCTTGGATTTTTCATAAATAATCTTCTGACCTGAGGCTCTCTAATATTGGCTGACTAAAGTGGCTAACAAGGAGCACGATTTTGGGTAGAACTTGCAAGCAAAAAACTATCATTTGTTAAAAGGTGGTGGGAAACTCTTGAACTGTAACATCCCTGACCTGGGTTATGCTTTAACCCTAGATGTTTTTTTTAAGAAAGATAATTATGTGTTTTCTCTTATCTTTTGAAAAGTAATTAAGGCCCAGGAGGAACTTATGTTTCAATTTTAGTCCTATTTGAATAATGTTGAAACAATGTTTTACTAGTTTTGGACTAATGTGCAAATTACCCAAGTTGAGGGGTTAACTTGCAAATGTTACATTTTAAATGTTCCTCTAGTGTTTAAGCATCATAAGAATGAAAATGATGCAGAGGTATGGCTTGTGACAGCCTGAGCACCAAGAAAGAGCTTATTAAGCAATGTTTGTGCATTAAAACCTAGTTTTGGTGTAATGTGCAATTTACCCAAAACCTAGGGTTCAATATGAAAAATACCACTTCTAGAGAGTCCCTAATGTTTCTTGGTATTAATTAGAGACAATAAAATCAGAGGGGCGTCTCATTTGAATCTCTTTGGAAGAGAGAGAATCTTGATATTAAAATAATCAAGATTTAAGCATAATTGAAACCCTAATTCAATTTAATGCAAAAATAAATATATTAATGAAAGTGCCCTTCAAAAAAAAAATGTATGGTTGAATTTACATAAGTATGGACGTCCTTGTTCCTTGCAAAGGCAACGAAATATCTAAAGTAAGTGGAGAGTCCACTCACATTAGTTAAAGAAAAAGTAATATCCACTCATTTTTGGATATTATTATTATATTGATTAAGGTGCTTAATATGTTTTCTTTAATTCATGGATAATGAAGAAGAATTACAAGGTGGGGGAGATGGCTTCATATGCAAGGGATGGAGGGGAGTATGTGGCACCAATTTTGGGAGTTGAAGGAATTATTTATCACTTTCTCTCTCATTGAAATTCCCTTATATGCATCCCATTTTCAACCCACATGAAAGGATTTTTCAATTCCTTTTTTCCTTTCCTTGCTTTGGCCATGTACAAGGGAGCTTAGGAGCAACAGGAGGACGTGAACCAACCTGTATGTAAGCTCAATAGTCATCTTCAACCTTGATTTCATGGTGGAAATCGAATTTCAATGCTTATTTTCTTCTTTTCTCCATTCAATCTTCAACTTTAGCCATTCTTTTCACTCAAGGACTTGAGAACGGAACTTGGACAGTTGAGAGAGCTTCATTCACCATTGAAGACGTGGATATTGAAGCTTGGATTCAATTTTGAAGGCGGGTTATATAACTTGAACCCTTAAATGTCATTATTGCTTGCAATTTATTCATCATGTGTTGAACCTTTCTTCTTTCTCGATTTCTTTTTTATTAGTTGTTGAAATCACCATAAGAATCACAATTGATTTCGAAGGTTTGAATCTTGAATATGATGATGCCATCTTAAGAACACACCTCAACAAAGGAATGGGCAAACGGTTTTCAAAACCGATTAGGCTAATTCGGTTTCAAAACTGATTGAGTTGATTCCGTTTCAAAACCGATTGAGTTGATTCAGTTTCAAGACCGAATGGGTAATTGAACCCAAGACCGAATGGGTAATTTAACCCAAGACTGAATGGGTAATTTACTTCAAAACCAAATGGGTAATTAAGTTCAAGACTGAATGGGTAATTGACTTCAAGATCGAATGGGTAATTGAGTTCAAAATCAAATGGGTAATGGATCTCAAGATCGAATGGGTAAATTGAACTTTAAAACCATTTGAGGTTTATTGCTGATGTGAATGATGAAGATCCAATTGCTCAAATTGATTTAATTATAATAGATTCCAGAATAGATGATCCATTGATTACAAACCCTAATCGATTGATTGAAGAAACCCTAATTGAATTGGATCAATCTCTTGGTTGATGGTCCAAACGATCTCAAGACTGTTTGGAGGTCAAGAGCTGTGATGGATGATTGGAGATCCAAGGGCTATAATTTGATGTACTTTCAATGGTTCAATTGATGTGTGATTCAATAAAGCAAACCCTAAAATCAATTGATTGGTTGGAGGAAACCCTAGTTGATCCAATCGTTTCAAGGTGGTTCGGACCAAATGGTCTTGAGACCGTTTGGAGAGAAAACAGTCTCAAACCGTTTGATGTTTATTCGGTTTCAATAATGAGTTGCTCATGCGGTTTCAAACCATTTGGAGATAATTATATTTTATTCAAATGGTCTCAAACCATTTAGGGACTTGAGATCAAGACTGTTTGATGGTCTAATAGTATTAAGACCGATTGAAGATTTTGGTACCAAGACCGTTTAAGGTCTATATGGTCTTCTGACCGTTTGGAAGTGCAATTGAATCAAGACCGTTTGAAGGTCAAAATACTTCAAGATCGTTTGAAGGTCTAGTACCTCAAGACCGTTTGAAGGTCTAATTGACTCAAACCATGTAAGTACTATTAAACCCCATGATTGTTAATGATGTATATCAAAGATAATTACAATGGTTGTACCTTCAAGGTACTTAAGTGATTAGTACCTTTTTGAGTGGTTAACCTTTGATGCTTATGAAAGAAGTAACTCAATACACTATGCTAACCCTAAATGTATGCACTTGAATGAAGGGTTAACCTAAACTAATCAAGTTTGAAGTAATTAATATCCTAGGGAGGATGAGAGAGAGAGGAATCCATACATGTATAATAATCATGTAGTGGTTAAACCTCAACTCTCTCAACATGAATAAAATATGTAGTTAGGGTATGATCCTTGATAAAGAGATCATGAAACCCTAATTGAGAAGGTTGATGAGCCCTAACCCTAATTGAGGGCAATGCTACATGAAACCCTAATCTAGGGTAATGATGTAACCCTAATCTAGGGTGATGATATGAGAAATCCCAATTCAGGGTAATATAATGAAAAATCCTAATTCAAGAGGATGCTTTATGAAACCCTAATTTGGGGAAAAGTTGCAATGAACCTTAATTCAAGGTGATGTGATGTGAAACCCTAATTAAGGCTGGTGTCATGTAAAACCCTAATGCAGTGATGTGATGTGAAACCCTAATTAAGGGTGATGTCATGTGAAACCCTAATACAGAGATGTGATGTGGAACTCTAATCCAGGGTGATGCTATGTAATGCTATATGAAATCCTAACTCTAATATAGGGTGAAGGTATGTGAAACCCTAATTTTGGGGGAAATTGCTTGAAGCCCTAATCCTGGGCAATATGATGATAAGCTATAACCCTAATATTGGGTAATGGGATGAGTATCCCTATTTGATATGAAATTTGGGAAATTCTAACCCTAATGAGTAAATAGTGATGCTACCTTTACATTGCATAGTGCTGATATGTAATTGATATAATTGATATCATGTGTACTAATCATGCAGGTATCATGAGATGTTGGACATAGCCAGGTATGAGCTATGATGTTTTGTTATTGAAATTGATTTAAGGGCCCTGTAAGCCATAATATGATGTGTTTCCTAGTGAGAGGTAACAAGAGATTAATGGCCTTTAATAGCCATGTGAAATGCCTATATTGCAAGTATCATGTTTACCTTGGTCAAATGACCTGAAGGTATTAGTTACGTGATAAGTGGTAACAAGTGTTCTTGATGAATTGAGGGTTTGAATATCCATATTTCATAATCATGATGATGCGATGTTAAGGGATGAGAATGCCCCTAATGTGACAAGGGATTGAGATCCCAAATGTTTATAAAGCATTGAAAAGTACTTGATAGAAGTATTACTCATTCTTTGTAGCATTTGTTATAATAAATTATGTTTGAAAACCTGACTGATGCTAAAAGAATATAGTAGTGTACTTAATTAATCAAGTGAAATCTTATTATGTAGATCCCTGGCCATTGATCGATCATTGTCAGTAGTTGGTGATGGTGAAACAGGTTTTCCTATGGGAACTCCTGAAGGGCATACTTTGAGTATGTGGGGGTTATGGGCACAAATATCGTTACGTCCTAATGGAGGAATTGATGTGAGATAAACATTAAATCTCTCAATCCTTCATTATATATGTCGGGATGGATGTATCACTAATCTCCCGAATGCCGGGATGGATGTATCACTAATCTCCCAATGATGATAATGCCGAATCGATGTGAGATAAACATGAAATCTCTCGATTTCGAAGAGAGTACAACTGCCACTGTGACTCTAATAGTTTAGTTGTCAACATACCCTGAAAAGCTATTTAGTAGAGACACAAGATGTCCTGCATTTTGTCCTCACACTGACTGAGGAGGATGAGGTCATGGGAATCCGAATCTTCCATTGACCTATGTATGGCACCAATTTCGATTTTGTAATGGTCGGTTGGAGTATGAGCGGTATACCTCATCTCCTCAGGGCTTAAATATGATTGTAAAATGTAATTAGCCATGTAGCGTATTTGCTTACGGTTGAAATACGAGAATCACTGATTGATGTTACTTTGCTTAGCATATCTTAGACAGATAAATGTTATATATGTTCTTCAATTCCTTATTTGATAAGTAACATGCTGATTTATCAAGTTAATAGTTGAAATGTTTGGAATATGAATACTTCCCCAATCTGTTTAGACATTGATTTATCTATTGATTAACATATATGTTTCTTCTGCTCAGTTTTATTCTATTAATTTTCAATAATAATATTTCTGGTGGAGAGTTATATCTCTCACTAGGACAATTTCAATTGTCTCACCCCCGTGGGATCCAACTTTTTAGGTAAACGTAGAAAAAGAGGACGAAACCCTACTGTCGGGGAAGAGCAGCAGCTGCAGTAGCAACATGGACAATAGTGATAGTCTAGGTGGAGGCACTGGCTGTCATATTTTGTATAGAGAGTCCTATGCGTCGTCTCTGTACTCTCAGGTCCCCGGAGTTAGTTGTTAGTACTTTTAATAAATCGATCTGAGATTTTGGCTTGATGCCTCGAGGTTTTTATATTGTCTATGTATAGTATAATAAGGAAGTTGATGCTTGTAATCCTCGAGAAGAGACAGTACAAGATATGTACTTATGAACCAGGATGTAAATGAAATACATTGTTCTTGATAAAAGAGTTTTCCTATGTTTGGATCTCTCTGCAAATGGTTTTAATTTTTAGTGATTTTCAGTAATTCTACTGCTTATGTTTAATTCCGCAATTAATTACACTGTTACAGTATGATCCAGTGTTGGGTCGTCTCAGTTCAGTTGGTATCAGAGCTCTAGGTTCACTTAGTCTACAGAGACATAGGATTAAGGTCGTTGAGTCTGTTCTAGTATTTTCCAGTAATCTGATAGTGTCTTCTACTCATATAGGAGGAGAAGAAGAACTTAAAGATGTCTGGATCACATGAAGAACATGTTGCTGAGAGCAACATTGCTGCACCAGGAAGAGGTGCAAGGGACCAGAATAGGGAAGAACCAGAACCTGAACACCCCCAGCTTAACCAGGCTGCATTGGAGAACCCAACCTTCCATGATCTGTTTGGGCATTTCATGGCAACTATGACACATATGGAAGATAGGATGCCACCACCTACACCTAGGGCACCAACTCATCATGAAGGATAGGGAGCCGGTAAGACTTTCGAATGACTTCGCCGAGTTGGAGCCACCGATTATGCTGGTACAACTGACCCAGCAGATGCAGATATGTGGCTGACTGAGCTGGAGAAGGCCTTGAGAATCCTTAATATCCCAAAAGCTGAGAAGGTGAGGCATGCGGTGTACCTTCTGAAAGGGAGTGTTGGATACTGGTGGACAATAGAAGAGGGCAAGAGGCTAGGTGTTGAAATTGGATGGGAAGTATTCCAACGAGAATTCATCAGTAGATATTTCCCTAAGACGTTTCTAGATGAGAACATCTCTCAATTTGAGAGGTTAAGGCAAGGAACAATGAACATTAGTGAGTATGAAGCTAAGTTCATGGAGCTTTTACGATTTTGTCCGCATATGGCTGCTACTGATGAAGAGAGAATTCAGCATTTTGAGAAGGGACTGAACACTGATTTGACCACTCCTTTGTCTGCCTTAGAGAATAGGGAGAGGTTCGCCACCTTTGTGGAGTCCGTGAGATGGATAGAAAGGTCAGTGATTGAGAAGTGTCAACTAAGAGTAAGAAGGTGTATACTCAGTTTCAAGGATAAGGGTCCAAAAGTTTCAAGAAACCAAGATTTTCTGCACCAATAGCGCCACCAAGATTCAATACCCAGATGCAATGGACGTCGAATAGGGGTAGAGGCTGTAGTTTACCACCAGAGGGAGCCCACAACTCAGCATCAGTATCAGTAACAGGACCACCCAGGCCTCATAAGGAGACCATAGGTTGTTTTATATGTGGAAAGTTGGGGCATTTGATGAAAGATTGTCGAGCTAGAGAGGTAAGTGTGACTCAACCTCAGAGGCAGAGTCAGTAAGGCTCTTAGAGGTGACAGTTTTCGAGTGACGCTAGAGGACATGGACAAGTGTCCCAAGATGGTTTGTCGGTACCCAACAATTGAGCATAGGGTCAACAGCAAGCAACAGCGAGATTCTATGCAATGAATCAACCCAAAGCAGTAGTCAACCCTCGAGTTGTGACAGGTCAGATGGAACTATTTCATTCTGAATTGTCTTCATCCTACTTCATATCTGTTTTAATTGATCCGGGTGCTACACATTCCTTTATCACTCGAAGAGTGATTCATGACTGCAACATGATTGTCAGTCATATAGCAGATAGTCTGTTATTAGAAACCCCATTATTGGGATCTGTAGTGCTGCAGGAGGTGTGTTCTCCTTGCATTCTTTCCTTTTCTGAACATCGCATTCAGGTGGATCTTATACCACTTGAGATGCATGGGTTCGATATAATCCTTGGGATGGACACCCTAGAAAAGTATAAGTTTGTCTTGGATTGTGATTCCAAGCAAGCTACGTTCACTGATGATGGTGACACATGGATCTTTTAGGGAGATAGAAAGATTCTTCCAACCTATCTGGTATCATCTATGGTAGCTAAGAAGCTGATGAGATAAGGATGCTTTGCATTCTTGGCACATGTGATAGATACCACAATGAAGAGCCCTAATCTTTCTAAAGTTACAATAGTTAGGGAGTTTGAAGATGTGTTTCCTGAGGAACTTCCAGGTGTACCTCTGCCCCGAGAGATTGATTTTGAGATTAATCTAATCTCAGGCATGCAACCAATAGCACAAACACTGTATAGAATGGCACTGGCTGAGATGGCAGAGCTCAAGAAACAGCTGCAAGAGTTGCTTGAGAAAGTTTTTATCCGACCGAGTACTTCACCATGGGGTGCTCCGGTTCACTTTGTTAAGAAGAAGGACGGATCGATGCGGTTATGCATTGATTACAGACAGTTAAATAAAGTAACCATAAAGAACAAGTATCCTCTGCCAAGGATCGATGACCTATTTGATCAGTTGTGTGGTGAAACTTTCTTTTCTAAGACAGATCTGAGGTCGAGATATCATCAGTTGTGTATCAAGGAGAGTGACATATCTAAGTCTGCCTTTAGGACAAGGTATGGTCACTATGAGTTCATCGTTATGTTATTTGGACTAACTAATGCACCAGCTGCATTCATGGAACTCATAAATAGAATCTTTTGACCTTTTCTTGATCAGTTCATAGTAGTCTTCATAGATGACATCTTGATATACAATAGAGATGCACAACAATATGAGCAACACCTCCGTCAGGCTTTAACTTTGTTAAGAGAGCATAAACTATATGCTAAGTTTAGCAAATGTGAGTTCTGGTTACCAAAAGTTTCTTCTCTAGGACACATAATATCTACCTCAGGTATCCGTGTTGATCCTAAGAAGGTAGAATCTATCCTACAATGGGAACAACCAAAGACACCGACGGAGATATGCAGTTTCCTAGGACTGGAAGGATATTACAGGAGGTTCATTAAGAACTTCAATTCTATAGCTTTACCCCTAACCAAGTTGACCAGGAAGGAGGTTCCTTTTGTCTGGAATGACAAGTGTCAACATTCTTTCCAACTGTTGAAAAAAGGTTAACAAGTGCACCTGTGCTGGTGTTACCTGAGCAAGGGAAGGGGTACATAGTTTTCTATGATGCATCTAAGAATGGACTAGGATGTGTGTTGATGCAGGATAATCAAGTGATTTCTTTTGCCTCTCGACAGCTTAAGAAACACGAGGAGAATTATCCGACACATGATATAGAGCTAGCTGTTGTAGTCCATGCTTTGAAGATCTGGAGACATTATATCTATGGAGAAACATTTTAGATTTTTACAGATCATAAGAATCTAAAGTATATCTTCTCACAACAGGAGTTGAACATGAGACAACATCGCTGGATGGAATTAATCAAAGACTACGATTGCACAATTGATTATCATCCAGGGAAGGCTAATGTAGTGGCTGATGCACTAAGTAGGAAATCATCATCACCAGCCTTAGATAAAGCACAGTTAAACTCCTTAGTGTGATTTAAAAGAGATATGATCATCTCCTTGAGGCAAAACAATATACAGCTTAAGGTATCGTTGTTAGCCAGGTTGTTAGCTAAGATGCAAGTGAAACCTACTCTGAAATAGCAGATTAAAGAAGCACAACAAGTTGATATTGTGGTTCAGTAGATTAGGTCAGAGTGTGGTAGTGAGAAATGGGATGGCTTTCATGAGTCAGAGGATCAGGTAGTATGTTACCATGGTAGGATGGTAGTGCCTGATGTCAATGACTTAAGGAAGTTAGTCTTGGAGGAAGCTCATTCTTCAATGTATGCAATGCATCCAGGGAGAACCAAAATGTATCATAACTTGAAGGATATGTATTGGTGGCCTGGATTTATGAAAGATGTTGCTGAGTTTGTCATGCGGTGTCTGGTGTGTCAGCAGGTTAAAGCTGAACATCAAAAGCCCGCAGGAACAATTCAACCTTTTCCTATACCACAATGGAAATGGGATCACGTGACCATGGATTTTGTGGTTGGTTTGCCTAGAACAACCAAAGGTCATGATTCCATATGGGTGATAGTGGATAGGTTGACTAAGACAACACATTTCCTTCCTGTCAGAACAACCTACTCTGTTGATAAGCTTGCACAAATATATGTAGATGAGATAGTGTGGTTGCACGGGGTTCCAGTTACCATTGTTTCTGATAGAGGTCCCCAATTCACGAGTCATTTTTGGGATCAACTACATAAAGCTTTGGGTACGTAGTTAAGGTTTAGTACTGCCTTTCACCCATAGACAGATGGATAATCTAAGAGGACCATACAAACCTTGGAGGATTTGCTTAGGGCATGTGTCCTTCAGTTTGTAGGAAGTTGGGATCTCCACCTGAGCATGATATAATTTACTTATAATAATAGCTATCAGTATAGTATTGATATGGCACCATATGAAGCATTATATGGTAGACATTGTAGATCTCCTTTATGTTGGTATGAAACAGGAGAATATCAACTTTTGGGTCCTGAGCTTGTGCAGCAGACAACTGAGAAGATTAAAGTAATACAACAACAATTAAAGATTGCACGGGATAGATAGAAGTCATACGCCGACAAATGACGAAGACCTTTAGAATTCCAAGTTGGAGACAGAGTATATCTCAAGGTCTCATCTTGGAAAGGTGTTCTTAGATTTAGAAAGAAGGGAAAGTTAGCTCCTAGATTTATGGAGCCTTATCCAATCATTGAACGGATTGGAAAGGTAGCCTATAAGTTGGAATTGCCACCTGAGCTGGATAAGTTGCATCTAGTATTCCATATCTCCATGCTGAGAAAGTGTCATCCTAACACAGAGTTAGTTTTGCAACCTGTGGAGGTAGAATTAAATAATGATATATGATATGTTGAAGGACTTGTGATGATCCTTGATAAAAGAATTAAAAAGCTGAAAAATAAAGACATATGTCTTATGAAAGTTCTCTAGCATAATCGTGGCATTGAAGAAGCTACATGGGAGCTAGAGGAAGAGATGAGGAGGAAGTATCCTTCTCTTTTCTCTTGATGATTTCAAGGACAAAATCCCTGTTAGGGGTGGATAATTTTTAACATCCCTGACCTGGGTTATGCTTTAACCCTAGATGTTTTGTTTAAGAAAGATAATTATGTGTTTGATCTTATCTTTTGAAAAGTAATTAAGGCCCAAGAGGAACTTATGTTTCAATTTTAGTCCTTTTTGAATAATGTTGAAATAATGTTTTTCTAGTTTTGGACTAATGTGCAAATTACCCAAGTTGAGGGGTTAACTTGAAAATGTTACATGTTAAATGTTCCTCATGTTTTGAAGCATCATAAGAATGAAAATGATGCAGAGTTATGGCTTGTGACAGCCTGAGCACCAAGAAAGAGCTTATTAAGCAATGTTTGTGCATTAAAACCTAGTTTTGGTGTAATGTGCAATTTACCCAAAACCTAGGGTTCAATATGAAAAATACCACTTCTAGAGAGTCCCTAATGTTTCTTGGTATTAATTAGATACAAGAAAATTAGAGGGGCATCTTATTTGAATCTCATTGGAGGAGAGAGAATCTTGATATTAAAATAATCAAGATTTAAGCATAATTGAAACCCTAATTCAATTTAATGCAAAAATAAATTATTAATGAAAGTGACCTTCAAAAAAAATGGATGGTTGAATTTCCATAAGTATGGACGTCCTTGTTCCTTGCAAAGGCAATAGAATATCTAAAGTAAGTGGAGAGTCCACTCACATTAGTTAAAGAAAAAGTAATATCCATTCATTTTTGGATATTATTATTATATTGATTAAGGTGCTTAATTTGTTTTCTTTAATTCAGGGAAATGAAGAGGAATTACAAGGTGGGGGAGATGGATTCGTTTTTAAGGGATGGAGGGTAGTATGTGGCACCAATTTTGGGAGTTTAAGGAATTCTTTATCACTTTCTCTCTCATTGAAATTCCCATATATGCATCCCATTTTAAACCCACATGAAAGGCTTTTTCGATTCCTTTTTTTCTTTCCTTGCTTTTCCCGTGCACAAGGGAGCTTAGGAACAATAGTAGGACGTACCCCAACCTATAGGTAAGCTCCATAGTCATCTTCAACCTTGATTTCATGGTGGAAATCGAATTTCAATGCTTATTTTCTTATTTTCTCCATTCAATCTTCAACTTTAGCCATTCTTTTCACTCAAGGACTTGAGAACGGAACTTGGACAGTTGAGAGAGATTCATTCACCATTGAAGACGTGTAGCTTTAAGCTTGGATTCAATTTTGAAGGTGGGTTATATAACTTGAACCCTTAAATGTCATTATTGCTTGCAATTTATTCATCATGTGTTGAACCTTTCTTCTTTCTTGATTTCCTTTTGATTAGTTGTTGAAATCACCATAAGAATCACAATTGATTTTGAAGGTTTGAAGCTTGAAGATGATGATTTCATCTTAAGCACACACCTCAACAAAGGAATGGGCAAATGGTTTTCAAAACCGATTGAACTAAATCGGTTTCAAAACTGATTGAGTTGATTCAGTTTCAAAACTGATTGAGTTGATTCGGTTTCAAGACTGAATGGGTAATTGAACCCAAGACCGAATGGGTAATTGATGGAGCTATAACTTACACCAAAAGATTACTCTTCCAATGGAAGTCCTAATATACACCAAAAACCCTAGGGAGTTGATGTTCTCTCTAGGTTTACCTACAACTGGTGCTAGATAAATGCTCCAACCCCACAAGAGTGTGGAAGCCTTAACATAGTACAGATTTAGGATCGAACCCAAAGGACAACGTTAAGAATCTGAGTGTCTTTTTCTTGTTTCGTATCAATCTAAGTTAATCATCTAAGACCAGAAGTTTGATTTGAGTTATTTAACCTAAACATGTAAAAGTAAAGGAAAGAATAAAAATGAGCTTAATGATTAAAATCTAAGATTAGCAAATGATGATGGATCACTGGGGTGATGCGGGTATTCGCCACCACTACACATGGATTGCACTTGTACCAATCATAGCAAGACTTGTAAGCAAAATACCTGGATGTTGTACAATACCGATGTCTTAGAGGACAAGAGTAATGCACACATCCTTCATAGGTTGAGTAACTCTCATCCGGTACATATCTACGTGTCAATGAAGATATGTAGTCTCCGAAGAGAAAATCTTACTCAACCTCGTGAAACGTGCATCGGAAAACTAACAAGCGAGCGATAATTACCAAATCGATTAGTATCCTTATAGACTATCCCTCTTTCGAGGATATAGCTACGAGAAACGTGAGAGTGTTGCAACGTCAGTCATTCTCGAACAAATGGTCAAGTACTTTGCACCACTCTCTCCTCAGAGTGTGTTCCTCGACCTCTCAAGGTCGCACTTTTGTACGTCAACTGATTCCATTTCATAGTACAAAAGTACAACGATGGAGGTGAGTTTACTCCACTCCTTAGAAAGCGTTCCTAGATACCGAAACGGGTGCGCGGTGGATACATGCACCAGAAACCAACACTAAACTGGTATTCGAGTCTCGAGAGCGGTCGTAGACAAACCACAACGAATGACAATAGATGCATACAAGAACGCGGCCAACATTCGAGCATGTATGAAACGGTTTAGTATTGAAATGAAATGATAGCATCTTTTTAATAGAAGATACAAAACACGGGCAGCGGGGCTAGTCCCCACACCCCAGTGGATGGAACTACTCGCTCCTCATAGAGGGAGCAACAAAGAAGGAGAAGAGAGAGAAAGAAAGCATCATCGGAGCAGAAGAGTAGATCTGTGATAGCCCGGTGTAGATCGTCGCAGTCTCTGGGACTGCTCCGTCGTGGTCGATGCCGTCCGTTTCTCCGCCTCGATCTTCGGGTCAACCTCCGGAATAGCAAGAGTAGGATGAGGTGGAGCTATGGTGTGAGCAATGGTGAGATGGTGATGGAACAGCCTACTAGATCTGCGCCCGGACTGGCTACTCACCGGATCTAGACTCACGATGGGATTCTGAGGCTGTGGGTGAAGTTTGGTCGGAAACGGTGCTCGGGCAATCTGGCAGCGTTCCGGCCTGGTCCCAGTCCGGCAGCCTTGGGCCGTCGTGAGATGGGATCCTAATGGGGACCCTTGGAGTCCTATTTATAGGCACTGGACTGGCTCTCACATTTTTTTGTGTGATTCCAGACCAAAAATATCTTATCCAAACGGTTTACATTTTACTCTCTTCCATTCGGTTTTTGTTCTCTCGGCCACGCTGTGTGCATGCATGCACTCTTCGCGGTCTTGATATTTACTTCAGCCCTCGTGGTCTTCACCTCAGCCTTCGCGGTCTTGCTACTTACTTCAGCCTCGCGGTCTTAAACACTTCAGCCTCACGGTTTTAGCCTTGCGGTCTTAATTACTCCAGCCCTCGCGGTCTTGCTCTCGCGGTCTTGGGACCGCGAGGATCCAAACGGTCTTGGGACCGTGAGGATCCAAATGGTCTTGAGACCGCGAGGATCCAAACGGTCTTGAGACCGCGAGGATCCAAACGGTCTTGAGACCGTATGCATGGAGTTGCTTGATTTTCCTTAGTGGTTGGATGAAAAGGAACCGTTGGATCTCGATCAGGTGGTTGCGAGTGATCTGCATAGGGAAAGGAGAATGTGTAAGAGATAATATCATCGAATATACTAGTAATTAGAAATATTTAGGCAATATTTGCAAGGAATTAGTGAAACACTCAAAGTGAACCAAAGTGAGGGTAAATCAGTCAATATGAGAAATAATATCCCTAGAATTGGCGACTGTGCATATGAATCTGGAGGATTCATCATCACACTGAACTTGAATGTTACTCGTCCTGAGGAACGGAGAAAAACTTAAGATAATCGACAAAAAGCTCGTTCGTCTCGTAATTACCTCATCTGTATGTAAATGTCAGATTTTTCATGAGAAAAAAGAAAAAGATGCAAAACAAAAAAGGGGCAAAGATGTCAAAAATCCTTTGAATTGGTGACTGAAGGTGAATCCGGAGGATTCATCGCCACACCGAACTTAAGCGTTACTCGTCCCGAGGAATGAAAAACTTAAAACAGTCGCCAATGAAATGGTTCATCTCGTGTTTGCCTCATTCTTATGTCATATGATAGATTTGTTCGTTGCTCAGATTGTTACAGCATCAAGGCTTCCTTAGATCACGGAATACATCTTATGATATCCTTGTTTCTGATTTCACTTTGCTGAAGTACTTCCTTCTCACTCTCAGTTGTTTCGGTCATGTTAAAGTGGTTTATGAGATTTTGAATAGACCCATAGAATCAACAAAATGCATATGATCTGTCACTGGTGTTGAAAGAAGAGAGAATGGGGGTGTGATCAAAAGATAAAAATCTCTCCTCTGATTGAATCAAGACTCTTAAAATTAATTGACTCATCGAGATACTTTGAATGATTTATGCACAACTCTGGTTGGCTTAGCCTTACACCCGATTATTTTCTTTTTCTAAAGGTAACTTAGAAGTGTGTATAGGTTGGCTTAAGGCTTTTGGCTATTTTACCTCTTGGAGGGGAGGTAAGGGGTTATTTTTGGATCCTTAGGATCTCACTACCGGTCATGACACATCTGCCTTCATGAGGGCAGCTAATGTACCGGCCGAGCAAGACCTTTATCAGTTATCCTTATTCAAGGCACAACTCTCATGTTTTTATTCACACTCTGGCTTTTATTCATTCTCACCTGGCTTAGGACAAAGGGTATTTTTGTATTTTTCATATTTGGGCTGCCAGGCCTCTTTTTGGAATCAGGGTAGGTTTTTCACCAACCTCGGTATGTGCACAAACATCATTGTATACTCTTTGAGAAGGTGGTACGCCCCGTTATGTATTGAGGGGTATGGAAGAAGCGGTAGTGGAGAGAGGGGTGTGGTGTACCACACCGAACTTAGAGTTTTGTAGAGGTGTGGTTTACCACACTGAACTTAAAGTTCGACAATGTTCTAGTTTTCACTAGAAAGGAGTGTGGCGTGCCACACCGAACTTAAAACTTTGGCATGGTTAATGAACAGAGGGGTATGAAAATGAAAGAAGAAGTGTAGAAGAGAGTTTGGATCATGATGCAATTTTCTTAGTAATTCCATGCGACGGGTCTCTATTCTCCATCACACTCTGCTCCAAAAGAGACATGATGAAACATCAAATGAGAAATCCATACAACAGATCCATTAATCAGATAAAGGCGTGATGTATTTGATCTATCTCAGCCTTATTGAAGTGTATCATCTTTTCCTGTATGAGATATAACATTAGGATTCATAGACAAATCAAAATGAAAAACACGCATTGGCTAGTTTTAAGTATCCTTTTCCAGGAAATTTGCAACGCAAAAGAGGTGATGATCACAGATTCGTAAAGCAAAAGCCGACTAGATAAAGGCTTTATTTTTAGAAAATTAACAAAAAGGCGGAAAGAATTACGAAAAAGAAACTAGAATGGAAAAGCAGGAAGCAATAAAGATAGAGGGTGGAGTGAAAGTCATACCACCCGCCCTCCACCTCGAACTAATAAATTCATTCATTTCTGAACAAATATTAGATTCAAGGTGGAGGGGGAGGGTTGCGTGAAGTTAACCAGGCGGTCCTCTTAGTTGGAAGAAGGTCCGGCAAAGATGTCTTGCGATAGCTGGTGCCGAAAATAAGGAAGTGGTTTGAACAACTTGTTGGCTGGGAAGTTGTGGAAACTTGAACGAATCTTCTGGATGACTTGGATGCACATCACTTTCACCTCGTTGTCCATCCAGAAGAATCCAGAGACCTTCCCCCATCAGCGAGGGAGGTGGAACATAAGCAGTCAAAACTGGAGGACTATGCGAGAAATCAAGGTTATGCCCACTTGTGCCCTCCAGTTGTGGCTCACCCTCGAAGTTCAAAGTGAAACTACTTTCTTCAAAATCTAGGGCAGTTGATTGAAGGTTGTCCACTTGAACTTCCTCCTGTCTAGGATCAGGTGGTGGATCCGGTTCCAACCTCATTTCATCACCTGGCTTTTCTTGTGTGGGATATGGTAGCCAGGATGACGTTTCTTCATCAGAGGAGTTATTTTGGGAAGTATCATCATCTTTATCAATGTTGAAATTGGTAAGAGCGTCGTTCTTCTTTTCAAGGTTTTGTTTGGAATTTTCTTCGTAGAACATCCTTAATTCATCCAAGTAACTAGAAGAGGATTTGACTGGTAGAATGAACTCTTGCTCGGGTGAGGAAATCATGGGATCCTGAGATAGGAGTTCTAGTGATGTATTTTCATGAGAGGGATTAGTCCCTGACATATCATTTTGAGGGCTAAAATCCCTTGATGAACCCATTTCTTCAATATTGGGACTGATATATTGTTGTTCCAGTTCTTGTTCATAACACTCCTCCAGTTCAATTGAGTGCTTGGGAAGAGTTTATATGAGAGGAATGGAAACTAGCTCAGGTAATGGATAAATCTCAGTTTCATGAATGTTAGGGGGGGCTTCTTCATAGGGATGAGTGGCTATAAAGGGATAGGTTTGTGGCTTGATGTCATCCCAGGGGTCCTTTTTGTTATTACAATAGTTTATGATAATATCATAATCCATCCCAAAGTCAAGAGATGGTTCATGTTTCTCTTCATGGTGCACTTTCAACTCGTTCAAGTGACTAGAAGGAGATTCAATAGAAAAATCATGTTCTTGTTCGAGGACTGGCTCCGTCAGAACTCCTTGTGGTGGTGTCATCTCATGGAAAGGACCGGTCATAGGATTGTCATCTTGAGACCCCTCATCCTCCCTTGATTCTGTTTCATCATCAGTGAGAGTGGTATGGTCCGTCTCAGGATCATGATCTTGGTCTGTCCCATCCTCGAAGTTTGTTTCTAGATCAGCCGAATGATCAGAAATGTCTTCATAAGGACAAATCAGATCCTTTTCCAGTAATGGAATCATTTGAGTCTCTTGCATAAAAGACGTCTCCTCATCTGAATCAGTCTCATATTCATCTATGTCTGACTGAGAAGGAGTGTAGAGTTTGTGCAACGTAGACCCTTCTTCATTGGAATTCAACGACAAGACAGTTGAAGTTGAAGAACATTTGTCATATAGGGAGTCAATCATTGATGATTGTCCCTCAATCTGTATGGTCGGATCTGAGTCTATGGGGGAAGAAGATGGATAAACATTAAAATTTGTTCCCAATTTATCTCCCAGCATAGTACAAGAGTCATTATCCGGGTCAGACTTTGGCTCGAAGAATGATTCTTTTTCTTGTGGTGTGGTGAAGGTATCATCCTTGAGTTCAGTCGTTGGTTCTGAGGATGATTCCCCACCCTGTACTGGCACTTGAAAATCATTGGGAGGCACATTCCACATGATTTCGTAATCATCATCATAATTTATTGCAACATGTGGACTAGAGATGTGCTTAGTTGAATTTTGCGGCTGTTCTGCATGTTGCTCAGGAGCGTTGACAAGTTGCGTAAGTTGATTAAGGTCGGCTATCAACTTCTTGGTCGCAGCTGTCTGATCAGCTAGTTGTTGAGCCACCGATGTTTGTAAGGCACGTAGTTCCTCCATCAATATGTGTTGATTTTCATGAAAAGGCTCTTCATGGCACCCGTTTGATTGTTGATAATAGCTTCCCTCATCATAGTATTGATTTGAGTTGCTTTCCAATTGCCCTCCTGTATTTCCGTCTACGCCTTGAAATTCGCCATAGTTAGGTTTCTCGTAGTAGCCTCCGGGGTGATATGGAATATAACCTGCGTTATATCCATAGTTGTATGGAGTGGCTGCTCTGAGTTTCCCGACTATACGATTCATGATTACTTGATGCAAGGCCATCACGTAGAGAGGATGAACGTTGAAATAGTTGATCGATGCATGAGAATAGTCGCCACAGAATTGACAACTATTAGTTGGTGGCACTGACTGCTTCATTTTGAAGAGAATTGGTACCTGAAATCAAAGAAAGAGTTTATCAAGTTTGACCAACCACTTCAAATCCAAGATGATATGCAAGATTAAGTCCTTTACTTTTTAGGTTTTTGAAAAGAAAAAGAAAACCCTAGAGAAACCTAAATCGACACAAAATTTGAAAAAGACGATTCTTATACCGTGTCCCCGGCAACGACGCCATTTTTTGATGGAGCTAGAACTTACACCAAAAGATTAATCTTCCAATGGAAGTCCTAATATACACCAAAAACCTTAGGGAGTTGATGTTCTCTCTAGGTTTACCTACAACTGGTGCTAGATAAATGCTCCAACCCCACAAGAGTGTGGAAGCCTTATCATAGTACAGATTTAGGATCGAACCCAAAGGAAAATGTTAAGAATCTGAGTGTCTTTTTCTTTTTTCGTATCAATCTAAGTTAATCATCTAAGACCAGAAGTTTGATTTGAGTTATTTAACCTAAACATGTAAAAGTAAAGGCAAGAATAAAAATGAGCTTAATGATTAAAATCTAATATTAGCAAATGATGATGGATCACTAAGGTGATGCGGGTATTCGCCACCACTACACATGGACTGCACTTGTACCAATCATAGCAAGACTTGTAAGCAAGATACATGGATGTTGTACAATACCGATGTCTTAGAGGACAAGAGTAATGCACACATCCTTCACGGGTTGAGTAACTCTCATCCGGTACATATCTACGTGTCAATGAAGATATGTAGTCTCCGAAGAGAAAATCTTACTCAACCTCGTGAAACGTGCATCAGAAAACTAACAAGCGAGCGATAATTACCAAATCGATTAGTATCCTTATAGACTATCCCTCTTTCGAGGATATAGCTACGAGAAACGTGAGAGTGTTGCAACGTCAGCCATTCTCGAACGAATGGTCAAGTACTTTGCACCACTCTCTCCTCAGAGTGTGTTCCTCGACCTGTCAAGGTCGCACTTTTGTACGTCAACTGATTCCATTTCATAGTACAAAAGTACAACGATGGAGGTGAGTTTACTCCACTCCTTAGAAAGTGTTCCTAGATACCGAAACGGGTGCGCAGTGGATACATGCACCAGAAACCAACACTAAACCGGTATTCGAGTCTCGGGAGCGGTCGTAGACAAACCACAACGAAAGACAATAGATGCATACAAGAACGCGGCCAACATTCGAGCATGTATGAAACGGTTTAGTATTGAAACGAAATGATAGCATCCTTTTAATACAAGATACAAAACACGGGCAGCGGGGCTAGTCCCCACACCCCAGTGGATGGAACTACTCGCTCCTCATAGAGGGAGCAACAAAGAAGGAGAAGAGAGAGAAAGAAAGCATCGTCGGAGTAGAAGAGTAGATCTGTGACAGCCCGGTGTAGATCGTCGCAGTCTCCGAGACTACTCCGTCGTGGTCGATGTCGTCCGTTTCTCCGCCTCGATCTTCGGGTCAACCTCCGGAATAGCAAGAGTAGGATGAGGTGGAGCTATGGTGTGAGAAATGGTGAGATGGTGATGGAACAGCCTACTAGATCTGCGCCCGGACTGGCTGCTCACCGGATCTGGACTCAGGATGGGATTCTGAGGCTGCGGGTGAAGTTTGGTCGGAAACGGTGCTCGGGCAATCTGGCAGCGTTCCGGCCTGGTCCCAGTCCGGCAGCCTTGGGCCGTCGTGAGATGGGATCCTAATGGGGACCCTTGGGGTCCTATTTATAGGCACTAGACTGGCTCTCACATTTTTTTGTGTGATTCCAGACCGAAAATATCTTATCCAAACGGTTTACATTTTACTCTCTTCCATTCAGTTTTTGTTCTCTCGGTCACGCTGTGTGCATGCATGCACTCTTCGCGGTCTTGATATTTACTTCAGCCCTCGTGGTCTTCACCTCAGCCTTCGTGGTCTTGCTACTTACTTCAACCTCGCGGTCTTAAACACTTCAGCCTCGCGGTTTCAGCCTCGCGGTCTTAATTACTCCAGCCCTCGCGGTCTTGCTCTCGCGGTCTTGGGACCGCGAGGATCCAAACGGTCTTGGGACCATGAGGATCCAAACGGTCTTGGGACCGTGAGGATCCAAACGGTCTTGAGACCGCGAGGATCCAAACGGTCTTGAGACCGCGAGGATCCAAACGGTCTTGAGACCGCGAGGATCCAAACGGTCTTGAGACCGTATGCATGGAGTTGCTTGATTTTCCTTAGTGGTTGGATGAAAAGGAACCGTTGGATCTCAATCAGGTGGTTGCGAGTGATCTGTAGAGGGAAAGGAGAATGTGTAAGAGATAATATCATCGAATATACTAGTAATTAGAACTATTTAGGCAATATTTGCAAGGAATTAGTGAAACACTCAAAGTGAACCAAAGTGAGGGTAAATCAGTCAATATGAGAAATAAAATCCCTAGAATTGGCGACTGTGCAGATGAATCTGGAGGATTCATCAGTAATTTACTTCAAAACCGAATGGGTAATTAAGTTCAAGACCGAATGGGTAATTGACTTCAAGATCGAATGGGTAATTGAGTTCAAAATCAAATGGGTAATGGATCTCAAGATCGAATGGGTAAATTGAACTTTAAAACCATGTGAGGTTTATTTCTGATGTGAATGATGAAGATCCAATGGCTCAAATTGATTTAATTATAATAGATTCCAGAATAGATGATCCATTGATTACAAACCCTAATTGATTGATTGAAGAAATCATAATTGAATTGGATCAATCTCTTGGTTGATGGTCCAAATGGTCTCAAGACCATTTGGAGGTCAAGAGTTATGATGGATGATTGGAGATCCAAGGGCTGTAATTTGATGTACTTTCAATGGTTCAATTTATGTGTGATTCAATAAAGCAAACCCTAAAATCAATTGATTGGTTGGAGGAAACCCTAGTTGATCAAATCGGTTTCAAGGTGGTTTGGACCAAACGGTCTTGAGACCGTTTGGGATCAAATGGTATTCAGACTGTTTCGAGAGCAAACTGTCTCAAACCGTTTGATGTTTATTCAGTTTCAATAATGAGTTTCTCATGCGGTTTCAAACTATTTGGAGATAATTATATTTTATTCAAATGGTCTCAAACCGTTTAGGGACTTGAGATTAAGACTATTTGATGGTCTAACGGTCTTAAGACCGGTTGAAGGTTTTGGGACCAAGACCTTTTAAGGTCTAAACGATCTTCAAAACCATTTGCAAGTGCAATTGAATCAAGACCGTTTGAAGGTCAAAATACTTCAAGACCGTTTGAAGGTCTAGTACCTCAAGACCGTTTGAAGGTCTAGTACCTCAAGACCGTTTGAAGGTCTAGTACCTCAAGACCGTTTGAAGGTCTAATTGACTCAAACCATGTAAGTACTATTAAACCCCATGATTGTTAATGATGTTTATCAAAGATAATTACAATGGTTGTACCTTTAAGGTACTTAAGTGATTAGTACCTTTTTGAGTGGTTAACCTTTGATGCTTATGAAAGAAGTAACTCAATGCACTATGCTAACCCTAAATTTATGCACTTGAATGAAGGGTTAACCTAATCTAATCAAGTTTGAAGTAATTAATATCCTAGAGAGGATGAGAGAGAGAGGAATCCATACATGTATAATAATCATGTAGTGGTTAAACCTCAACACTCTCAACATGAATAAAATATGTAGTTAGGGTATGATCCTTGATAAAGAGATCATGAAACCCTAATTAAGAAGGTTGATGAGCCCTAACCCTAATTTAGGGAAATGCTACATGAAACCCTAATCTAGGGTAATGATGTAACCCTAATCTAGGGTGATGATATGAGAAATCCCAATTCAGGGTAATATAATGAAAAACCCTAATTCAAGAGGATGCTTTATGAAACCATAATTTGGGGAAAAGTTACAATGAACCTTAATTCAAGGTGATGTGATGTGAAACCCTAATTAAGGGTGATGTCATGTAAAACCCTAATGCAGTGATGTGATGTGAAACCCTAATTAAGGGTGATGTCATGTGAAACCCTAATACAGAGATGTGATGTGAAACTCTAATCCAGGGTGATGCTATGTAATGCTATATGAAATCCTAACCCTAATATTGGGTGAAGGTATGTGAAACCCTAATTTTGGGGAAAATTGCATGAAACCCTAATCCTGGGCAATATGATGATAAGCTACAACCCTAATTTTGGGTAATGGGATGAGTATCCCTATTTGATATGAAATTTGGGAAACTCTAACCCTAATGAGTAAATAGTGATGCTACATTTATATCGCATAGTGCTGATATGTAATTGATATAACTGTTATCATGTGTACTAATCATGCATGTATCATGAGATGTTGGACATAGCCAGGTATGAGCTATGATGTTTTGTTATTGAAATTGTTTTAAGGGCCTTGTAAGCCATAATATGTTGTGTTGCCTAGTGAGAGGTAATAAGAGATTAATGGGCTTTACGAGCCATGTGAAATGCCTGTATTACAAGTATCATGTTTACCTTGGTCAGATGACCTGAAGGTATTAGTTACCTAATAAGTGGTAATAAGTGTTCTTGATGAATTGAGGGTTTGAATATCCATATTTCATAATCATGATGATGAGATGTTAAGGGATGAGAATGCCCCTGATGTGACAAGGGATTGAGATCCCAAATGTTTATAAAGCTTTGAAAAGTACTTGATAGAAATATTACTCATTCTTTGTAGCATTTGTTATAATAAATTATGTTTGAAAACCTGATTGATGCTAAAAGAATATAGTAATGTACTTAATTAATCAAGTGAAATCTTATTATGTAGTGCCCTGGCCATAGATTCATCATCGTCAATAGTTGGTGATGATGAAACAGGTTTACCTACGGGAACTCCTGGAGGGCATACTGTTGAGTATGTGGGGGTTATGGGCGCAAATATCCTTAAGCCCTAATGGAGGAATTGATGTGAGATAAACATTAAATCTCTCAATCCTTCATTATATATGTCGTGATGGATGTATCACTAATCTCCCGAATGGCGGGATGGATGTATCACTAATCTCCCAATGATGATAATGCCGGATCGATGTGAGATAAACATGAAATCTCTCAATTGCGAAGAGAGTACAGCTGCCACTGTAACTCTAATAGCAAAGTTTCTAGGATACCCTGGAAAGCTATTTAGCAGAGACACAAGATGTCATGCATTTTGTCCTCACACTAAATGAGGAGGATGAGGTCATGGGAATCCATCTCTTCCATTGACCTATGTATGGTACCGATTTCAATTTTGCAATGGTCGGTTGGAGTATGAGCGGTATACCTCATCTCCTTAAGGCTTAAATATGATTGTAAAATGTAATCAGTCGTGTAGTGTATTTGCTTAAGGTTGAAATACGAGAATCATTGATTGATGTTACTTTGCTTAGCATATCTTAGACAGATAAATGGTATACATGTTCTTCAAATCCTTATTGGATAAGTAACATGCTGCTTTATCAAGTTAATAGCTGAAATGATTGGAATAGGAATATTGCCCCAATCTGTTTAGACATTGATTTATCTGCTGATTAACATATATGATTCTTCTGCTCAGTTTTATTCTATTAATTTGTAATAATAATATTTTTGGTGGAGAGTTATATCTCTCGCAGGGACAATTTCAATTGTCTCACCCCGTGGGATCCAACTTTTTAGGTAAATGCAGAAGAAGAGGCAGAAACCCTACTGCAAGGGAAGAGCAGCAGCAGCAACAGGGACAACAGTGATAGTCTGGGTGGAGGCACTAGCTGTCATATTTTGTATAGAGAGTCCTATGTGTCGTCTTTGTACTCTCAGGTCCTCAGAGTTAGTAGTTAGTACTTTTAATAAATCGATCTGAGATTTTGACTTGATGCCTCGAGGTTTTTATGTTGGCTATGTATAGTATAACAAGGCAGTTGATGCTTGTAATCCTCGGGAAGAGATGGTACAGGATATGTACTTATGAACCAGGATGTAAATGAAATACATGGTTCTTGATAAAAGAGTTTTCCTCTATTTGGATCTCTCAGCAAATGGTTTTAATCTGGTCATAAGCCTTATTGATGTCTACTTTCAAAGCCATGAAACCCTCCTTTCCTTTTGTCGTCCTCTTCATTATGTGGAATGTTTCATACACCACTTGAGCATTGTCAATGATCATTATACCCTTCACAAAGGCACACCAGATCTCTAATATTATTCTCTCTAATAGGCATTTGATTCTATTTTCTAGCATTTTGGTAATGAATTATATAAGAGGTGTTGCACGGACTAATGGGTCAAAATTAAGAAATCCTCTTTGGACTTTAAACCTTGGGTATGAGTGCAATATCAGTTTTGTTCATTTCCTACAATGATCTTAGGCCCTGCTGCCAGTATGTAATGAAGGGCATCACCTCCCTCTTCACCACATCCCTAAAAACCTAGTAGAAAATTACTTTCATACCATCTGAGATCGGGTCCTTGTTGGGGTGTAGTTGGGAGAGTGCCACCGATACCTCGTCTTCCTTCATGATGGCCACTAGACAAGTCACCTTGTCCTATGTAACTACCTTCTTTAGGTTTGCTAACTCTACCTCCGGTCTTTTAGGAATTGAAGAGGAAAAATGTTCATTGAAAAAGCCAATGATGGTACCTTGGATCTCATCCTCCTTTGTCCCCCAACAATTGCATGTAGTCATCAGCCATGTGATCTGGTTTCTCTTCTTTCTCTGGCTCACCTTGTGATGAAAATACTAAATGTTCTTAATCCCATCCCTCATTTCATTTTCTCTTTTCCTTGCATTCTATTAGCTATCCTCTCACCTTTATTTTTCATGTAGTTCTTTGTAGATAAGAGCACGTTGCTACAACATAAACCTATCAGGTAGAGGATCATGTGCCTCCTTGAATTTTCCTTCTATCTCCCTTATCCATCTTTGTATGTTTCCAAAATTTTATGATGTCCATGCCGATAACTTCTCCCTACAAGCTTCAATGTGGTCTTGTAGGCCCGTGTAGTGTCCTCTCAAATCCCCCTTGATCACCATCCTTCACTTTGGGGACGGGAGGTATAGAATCTCAAACTTGAACATGTTATCATCCATATCCCTCTAGTACTCCTTTTTCACATGAATTATGATTGGTGAATGATCTGAATATTCTACAAGGAAGTGTGTCACTTTTAGTACGGGAAAACAATTATGCCAATCTTGATCTTCTAGGAATTTTTCAAGCCTTTCATGTATCACATTGTCATCCCACTTGTCTCTCCTTTGAACCCAGACTCTTTTTGTCTTGGAAGATTCAGCTGACTTATGTCTATGGCATGTCTAAAGTTGTGCATCTTCCATTCTTCTCTTTGTTGTCCTTCACTCTTCTCCATGTAACATGGAATTTCATTAAAATCTCCCCCCAAAATCTTTGACATATTTGACCATGAGAACACCTCATGCATGAGATCACATGTGTGGTATCTTTCTCCCATTGCTTCCCAACCATACACCCCCATGAATCTGAAGCAACCCTCCTAATTTGAATCCCTCACTTATGCATAAATATGGTGATTAGAAAAAGATTTAATTGTGGCCTTGTCACATCTCCACCATCACCCCAAAACACCTTCCCTACCAACAGTACTGACATCAAAACCTCAATCCATGCCACAACTTTTTCTAATATTTTCCAAAACCCTACTATGAGACATGATTTGTGAGGAAGACCATGTGAGTCATTTCCCTCAAATATCTGGACTTGAGAGACGAAACCAATTCGGGATTGCCTAATCCATGGAGTGTTCTAGCACTAGATATTCATTTGTGTTCTAGAAACTTGTGTAGGTGAAGATCAAGTATGAACGTCTGCCTTCTTATTGTTACATCTGTGAAGTCATAGGGCATGCCCAACAAGACTGCAAGGAAGACAGTGACGACCTAGAGAGACCGAGACATTGGGGACACTGGGTGAAAGCCTTCACTGAAGAAGTGGATAGCAACAGGAATGTCGTGGCACTCCTAAGGCACTATCATGTTCGTGGGTTGTTTCATGGGGAGCCCACCCCCATTTTGATCAAACGTTTTTGGTTTTCGTACTTCTGTTGGCGGGTTGCTATTAATGTGAGAAAGTCCATGCTCCCAAGTTGACTGCACTTTGCGCTTGCTTTTGCTCTCATTCGGTATTGGGACCACTTTTGGTGATCTCCATGCTATCATGGTTTTCAGACTCACTAAACAGATTATGAATTTGCGACTTTTGTGATTGTATCAAGCAGTACATGGAATGGCTCTATAAAAAACGGAGACATGCTGATAGGATATATAACTATATCTCATGAAATAAAGCCAAAACCTGTATAAATTAGTAATGGTATGAAAAATAGGTGTACGGCACGTGCCCTCCATTCTCAATGTGGCTCCGCCATTGTTCAACTCATCTCTTACTTCGTGTATGCATGCATGGTGTATACATTATTTCTTAGGTAGGATTTTGAACATCAAACGAGAATGATACTTCAATCAACTTGGGCTCTTTGTTGTACTATGTGCAACACGTGCATGCTTGCTTACATGGTCTTGTCTGGGCTGGCATTAATTTCTAACCTCGGACAACGGATCGTGGCTTGAAAGAAAATTCGTGTGAGTTCCATCACCACAGCAGATATGCTGGCTTTCGCAACTCTGTTTTGAAGCAGTTCAATACTTTCGCAGATAATTTATTCACATGCAAAGAATAGGATTTATATGTTTTTCTTAATGACACAAAGGAGATGGTGACGTCCGTTGGTCTGGAACAGTTCGTGGCACTTGTGTAAACAGTTGAGGCCATTTTTAGACGAGAAACAAAATCGTTGAAGTAGTTAAGTCTTTTCTCGGTACCCACTTGGCACCACGTATCACGCATCCGCTTATGAAATAAAATAATCGCCGAAAGCATAGATATGATATGATATGATCAAGAGCAAAGCACCTCACCTGCTTTCACGTACTAATGGAACTGCTTTTAATCCTGATGAGATGGTGATGACTAGGTCCCCAAAAAGGTAGTCTCCCCATGTCACATAAAGTTAGTCTCCCCCTCTTTCGCTCCCACACGAATGCAGCTTCCTATATAGCGTGTCCCATAGGCTTCAGGGAAGAGACACTCTCGCATATCTACCAAGAAATCTTAAGAGCTTTGGCTAGCTTGTCGGACTACAACTAGATCAGCAGCGCTTCGTTTGTCAAAGATGAGGAATCCAAGCCAAGGACAAGTTCTTGGAATCGCTGTTAACTCCTCATCAGAAGCCGTTGCCCTTTACACGAAATCCAACTTTGCTCTTTCCTGCCAATCCAAACGTGGTAAGCCTTTCTCTGATAGTTCTTGAGCTTTTGCAAGACAATTTTGTACAGCTGTAGTTAAATTTGATGGAATATACAGGGACGACTATGAATCTGTTTCAAGAACATCCCCATCGATTCTTACAAACGTAATTAGTTTCTGATTCGTTTTCCATCAATTGCAGTCAAATCAGGTCTTAAGATAACAGAAGCTGTGAAGCGGAAGCTCAGTTTAGGAACAAGGATCCTACAAGCCGGTGGAATCAAGAGACTTTTCAGGCAATTATTCACTATGGTAAACGGAGAGAAGCTGCTGAAGGCTTTCCAGTGTTCTTTGTCAACATCCGCTGGTCCCATTGCTGGGCTTCTATTCATATCCACTGAGAGGGTAGCTTTTCACAGTGATAGGCGAATCAGACTAACATCAGCTAATGAGGAGGTTATAAGGATTCCTTACAAGGTATATTCATCTCTTGACATATTGTACATTAACGAAGCTCCAGCTTTCCTTGAGCAACATTCAATGACATGAACGAATTTTCATTCACAGGTTGTAATTCCACTTGATAAGATCAAAAGAGCAAGCCCAAGTGAGGTCATAAGCAAGCCAGAACAGAAGTATATACAGATTATTACAGTGGATGGTTTTGAGTTTTGGTATATGGGATTTCTTAATTATCAGAGAACATTGAGATATTTGCACACAGCTGTGTTACACGTACCCACCATTCAACTCTAGATGATTGACAGATATTAGATCTATATTATTATAGATTTGGAAACAGACGAAAGAATGATTTATTATATACAATTGTGGACCTGCATGCAACTTAAATCAAATAGAAATATGCACAAAATAGAGGCAGGGTTACTGCACGCATGTCTGTTGGCGGCCATTCAATTTCACATCAGATATAAGTGCCGAGAATCTTGATTTTTGCCAAAGAGGATTTGGTATCAGAGCAGATAGCTCTTAAAAGTGAATGGACTGGTCAACAAAGTAATATATGCGCCAGGTGGCGAGACGTCAGACCATGCGTCCAGCTCGACAGTGCATTGCATGGCTTTCAATTTAGCTTTCAAGTCCCGCCAACACAGGTAGACATGCTCCGAATTAAGCAACCTGCTCCAAGCATTCAGCAACCGAGCTGTAACGTGGTCCTCGCTGAAGACCAAGCTCCAGGCCGGAGCTCGCGGTGTGCTTAAACTTCAATGGATAACACCATTCATATGATCGTGATCTGCTTGTAAATATGGTTGCGTATGTTAAAGCAATGCGTGTATTGCATGCGGTGAAAACAAGGATAGATTTCATTCAAGGACCTGTCTTTTGTAACAACTCGCATCCTCATTATTCCTCGACCTGAATACCGCCAACAATTAACCATCAGGTGCCCATTCATCAACTGATTATTGACATTGAATTTCCCCATGACGACCTGATTGGCGATGGCTATATAGTTTAAACCCCAAGTTATATAACAAACCTATCCCCAAATGCTTTTCATTTAATCAAAATCTCTGTTGGAACAAAATTTATCTTTGTTTTTTTTCCAACAATCCAAGTTGATATCCAAGACCTTTATTGGTTGAACTGTAGTTCCACCCGGCTGAACTATGTTTCAACTGAGAAAGATCTATTATGAGTCTGAATAAGACTATGACCTTTCTCCACCAAACTCAGAATCGTTGATTGAACCATTAGCAAAACCAAAATTTCTTTAGTCAAATTATATTCAACGGAGAATAGACCCATTTAGTGGTCCGACTCCACGCTCTTGGTTGAACTCATAATTCAATCAAATTAGTACATAGATCACTCAATTGGCCATCATAAAATGAATATACTAATCCCGGTGACTAATTTGTTCCGAGAGTGTAAAGTTGATGTTTATAAGAAATGCCTATTTTTTATAAATGGAAATCCTTTATGACTCCATCTGATACACTTGATCACAAGAGAATCATATAGCTACACTTAATATGATATACAATTGTATCTTGCAATCCCATTGAACATAGTTTATTCCAGTAAATCTTCTCCTACAAATAAAAAACATTATGAATGTTTGTAAGAGATGTTTAACGTGGCATCCAAAACCCCGGGATTAGCGCACGAGCACGCCCCAAGGTCACTATAGCCACAAAGAATTGAGAAGTACCTAAAAATAAAAGGTTGAAATGATCTTCCTTAGCATCATTAAGGAATTTAATGTCTGTATAAAAATTCCAATAAAATTCACATGTATAATAACATAAAGGCTCATTGTATTTATATAATATTAGGCAATTATAAATTGCTTATCATAAGTGACCAAGGCCACCATTTGTTTATATAAAAGATATTTCTAGTTCATATTTCTTTTGAAAATGGGTAAATATATTGCCAAAAAAGAGGGTATAGTTGAGCTATACTATACAACATAGCATGAGCCACAAAAGGTAACTAATGGCGTAACTCTACAAAATGCCCCAGTAAGTTTTTGTTTGGTCAGTAAAGTCCCTTTTAAGCCTTTTTTGGCATTTACAATGTTCCTAATCTCTCTGCCAATCTTTTGTACAATGGAAGTTTTGAAGCTCTTGACCTCACCAAGGATCCTTTTGTTCCTCTCCTTCCATATAGAGTAGAAGAATAAGGTAAGGCATAGGCCAACGAATCCCCTACTATGTTTAGTTCTGTTGTGATTTTCAATGATCTTGTTAATGGTAGCGTTCAGGTTCTATGTATTTCTGACTCTCCAGTCGTTCTTCAAGTTGATCGCCCAAACATAACTAAAGAACTCACATCCTCTGAAGGGATGTTCATGATCTTTGTTGCCGCTATTGCAAAGGTAGTAAAGGTTGTCAATCTAGATCCCCCAGCCGATGAGTCTATCCTTTGTGGGAAGCCTATTCAAAATTGCACTGTATGTGGTTGTGCCACTAGACCTTCTCATCACTCTCTGTGTTGATTCATGGTGTAATGTGTTGATTTCTTAACACAACCATATCATTGTCATCAACATTGTAGAGTGATTGCGCCTCTTCCCAACTTTTATACAGGCTTCTCCAGACCCGTGTTTACTGTGCCCCAAAGATGGGGGTGGCCCCATATCTCATGGTCATCCACTTTGACCATATGTTATCTTTGTTTCTTAGAAATCTATCCAATATCTTCATCCCACAGGCATAAGGAAGCTTAGGGGGTCTTTTATGTTCAAGCCTCCAAATTCAAAAGGTTTGCTAATTGTATCCCAAGATACACCATGATCTAGCCCTCCCAAATGAAGTCGGAGGTGATATTTTTCATTCGACCTGAAATTAGGTTTGGGATCTCACATACCTCCCCCCAAAATTTGATCATGCTTTGTATAACTGATCTCACCTGGACCAGTCTACCCGCAAAAGGCATTTTCATGCCTTTCAAGTTGTCAATCTTGTCTCTTAGGTTGTCTAGACACATAGAAAAGTCTCAAGAGGTTCCTTTGCCACCTGCAATTGGGGAACCTAAATATTAAGTAGCAAGGGTGCCATTATCCATCCCTATTTCTATCTCCCACCTCCCCTTTCTATTGTCGTAAGATTTTGAGCAAAACATTTTGACTTTATTTGACTTATGTATAATCATGTCATCTGCCCAAAGCATATGAGGACCTTCTTGAACTCTATAAGTCTTCTAGAATTTCTGACTGAGAACAACATGACTTTGTTGGAAAAAATAAGGTGGGAGAGCACATTGGTTCCATTCACCTGAAAGGTGTGATCAATCCTCTATCTTCTGCCTTTTTCAACACATTGGTGAGTCCTTCCATGATGATGGTCAATAAGAGAGGGGATATTGAGTCCCCTTGCCTCAACCCATTGCTAGCAGTGATTAGGCCCTCTAGAGCTCTATTGTTGAGAATGGAGAATGACGTAGTATGTACACATTGTTTGAGGATGTTGACCCATTAATTGTTGAATCCTAGGCTCACCATCATTTTCCACATCATTGACCATTGGACATGGTCATAGGCTTTAGATAAATCAATTTGTATATGAGACGTCTGTCTCGCGAAAACAAGATTAACTAATGCGGAAGCGTTCATCAAGCAGCGGATTAGCGAAAATCACTAAAAATTTAAAACTTTTTGCAAAGAGATCCACACATAGGAAATATTTTCCAACAATTACCATTGTATATCATATACATTCTGTTTCAAACGTACATATCCTGTACCATCTCTTTCCAGAGACTACATCATCAGCTGCCTTATAAACATATATGCAGGCAGCATACAAATCTTGAGGCATCAAGCCAATACTTCAGACTGATATATCAAAAACACTGACTAAAAACTCCGAGGACCTGAGAGTACAGAGACGACACATAGGACTACTATCTATATGACTAGACAGACAATATCTCCACCTGAGATCTTATTGCTATCCCTGCTGTTGCTGTTGCTGCTGCTCTTTCCCTGTTCTAGGGTTTCTGCTCTGCCTTTCATGCATACCTAAAAATGTTTCCCACGGGGGTGAGACAATTGTAAATTTCCCCAGCGAGAGATATAACTCTCCGCCAGAAACATTGTTATAGCAGATTATGAAATTAAACTGAGCAGGGGTTACTTTTACATTAATAGGTAGAATTATTCTTCATAGAACAGAATAAGAAAATCTCCATTTTCAATAAAAGCATTGCATCTACCCATGGTAGACTCATAGTTCATCCATCTACTTGTAATGAATACAACAGATATGAATAATCATCAATGAACTATAGATATATAATAGAAATGTAACATCAGCCAAGTTCTCTAGCATAACTTATTAACACAAATGCTACAAAGAAACATGATACATGTTACCTAAGCATCACACATGGCTCACAAGGCCATTCATATCTTGTCACCTCTCACTAGGCAACAACTTATTCACATGGCTCACAAGGCCATTCACATCTTGTCACCTCTCACTAGGCAACAACTTATTCACATGGTTCATAAGGCCATTCACATCTTGTCACCTCTTACTAGGCAACAACTTATTCACATGGCTCACAAGGCCATTCACATCTTGTCACCTCTCACTAGGCAACAACTTATTCACATGGTTCATAAGGCCATTCACATCTTGTCACCTCTCACTAGGCAACAACTTATTCACATGGCTCACAAGGCCATTCACATCTTGTCACCTCTCACTAGGCAACAACTTATTCACATGGTTCATAAGGCCATTCACATCTTGTCACCTCTCACGTGGCAACAACTTATTCACATGGCTCACAAGGCCATTCACATCTTGTCACCTCTCACTAGGCAACAACTTATTCACATGGTTCATAAGACCATTCACATCTTGTCACCTCTCACTAGGCAACAACTTATTCACATGGTTCATAAAATCCGTACACATTGTTACTTTTATTAAGCAATAACAACATTAACGCACAAAAAGCCAATCAACATTTATTATATAAATGTCACAACCCAAACTTGGATATATTCATCATCTCATCATACCTTCATGGTTATTAGGCATGATAACAGTCATACAAGATATTCATCACATCATGTGATACAATAGTAACACCATCATTCCTTAACCAGGAATTAGGGTTCACTATCAAATAGGGCTTATCATTCCCTTTTTCCCAAATTAAGGTTAGGGTTCCCCATTTCTCATTAATTCAGACCCTCTTGAGTTAACCAACTTTATCTTGTATTAAGGTAATTCCCCTCTTAATACATTCCATCACAGAATACTCACCCTTAGCATATAATGCATAGGCCACACATTAGAATTGTCCATCTATCTCACATGGTATGGACTTATCTTAGTTTAAGGCATAACTTTATTATAAAGTTGCCTATAAACAATCGCAATGATACACCCTCAACTAGGGTTTCACAAGGATACACCCTCAACCAGGGTTCACAATGATACACCCTCCACTAGGGTTTCACAAGGTTACACCCTCAACCATGATTCACAATGATACACCCTCCACTAGGGTTTCACAAGGATACACTCTCAACCAGGGTTCACAATGATACACCCTCCACTAGGGTTTCACAAGGATACACTCTCAACCAGGGTTCACAATGATACACCCTCCACTAGGGTTTCACAAGGATACACTTTCAACCAGGGTTCACAATGATACACCCTCCACTAGGGTTTCACAAGGTTACACCCTCAACCAGGGTTCACAATGATACACCATCCACTAGGGTTTCACAAGGATACACCCTCAACCAGGGTTTATAAGGATACACCCTCAACTAGGGTTTCACAAGGATACACCCTCAACTAGGGTTTCAACTCAATAACCCTGTCGATTAGGGTTTATGTTCATATTTATGGTTTCATGATCTCTTTACTTAAGGATCATAACCCTTAACCACCACATGAATCATATTCATGTATGAATTCATGCTATCCGCATCTCAACTTGATTAGGTCATATCAACCCTTCGTTCGAGTACATACAACTATGATTAACATAGTGTATCAAGTCATTGATCCTATAAGCTATTAGGGATTCATCCCTTAATTGGCACTAATCTCTTAGGTACTATTAGGGTTTCAACCTTTGTACCTTCATTTATAATCATTACTATTCATAATTGGATCAATGGATCATTCATCATATTAAATCTCAAGAGATTCAATCACATTGGACCTCCATTACATAAGATACCCAATTGAATTAGGATTTTCAATGTTGATTCCTTCAATCATTGAATTCATGGAACCAATCATCAATTGGACCTATACTCATACTTCAATTGAGTTAAATAGGTCAACCTTCAACTGATTTGACCCTCAATTGACCCAAAATTGGTCATCAATTCGGGTTTGATTCAATTGAATTAGGGTTTAGAATCGATGATTCAACAACACTAATCAATGTAAGACTAGTTACTTTGAAACCATTGAACCATCATCCAAATTGGGTATGACCTGACCCCAAACGGTATTGAGGTTGTTTGGATGACCTCCAAACGGTCTTGAGACCGTTTTACCATCAAATCACTCAAAACCAAGCCATCCAAGTAGGGTTTGGATCATTGAAGTGCTCACCTATTCAGCAATTTATTGCAGATCAACTTGGTACCTTTAGGCCTTCAAACACCTAACCATACTCAACCCTAGACCTCCAAACGGTATTGGGTGACCACCAAACGTTCTTGATACCGTTTGTATGAGCTCCAAACGGTCTTGAGACCGTTTGGCCCATACAACCTTTGGATTCTAGTGAAAAATCATCATGGATTGGTCTATCGAGTTGATCAACAAATCAGCACTACATTGCAATATGATTAGTACCTTTGGACCTTCAATTGGTCAACTATACTTGACCCCAGACCTCCAAACGGTCTTGGGGTGACCCCCAAACGGTCTTGAACCCATTTGTATGATCCCCAAACGGTCTGGAACACGTTTGGGCTAATCAACCCAAAATCTCAACTTAACTCATTGGAATTTCAGCATTGTTTTCAATTAGGGTTTGCCTAATTGAATAGCCTTCAACTCACTATTCCTTCGGAGTTAACCCATAAAATTTGGAGAGTCATTAACCAACATAATTATGAACAGGAATCCCAAACGGTCAACGCTTGGTCAACTCACTCAAACGGTCTTGAACCCGTTTTCCCAAGCAGGTCAAGTTAATCAGGTTGAAAATCAGCACTTAATCCAATTAGGTTTTCCTAATTGATTAGCCTTCAACCTATGATTCCTTTTGAGTTAACCCCTAAAATTTGGAGGGTCATTAACCAACATCATTATGAACAGGAATCCCAAACGTTCAACGTTTTGCAACTCACTCAAACGGTCTTGAACCCGTTTTCCCAAGCAGGTCAAGTTAATCAGGTTGAAAATCAGCACTTAATTCAATTCGATTTGTCTAATTGATTAGCCTTCAACCTATGATTCCTTTGGAGTTAACCCCTAAAATTTGGAGGGTCATTAGCTTACATAATTAGGAACGAGATTCCCAAACGGTCAACGCTTGGTCAACTCCTTCAAACGGGTTTGAACCCGTTTTCCACCAAACGGTTTGCAACCCGTTTGGTCACCAAACGGTTTTGGTAAAACCATTTGGTCCCAACCCTTGAGATCGTTTTCTCCCAAGATATTTGGTGAGGTGCTTTCTTATGATGATATCATCATCATCTTCCTTCGTGCACCCAAGAAAAGCAACCGTTCTTGATGGAATTGCAGCAAAGAATCAAATATGTATCAAATTGAAGAAAACAATCAACAAAGCATAGATGATTGATGCAATAGCAATGATTAAGGGTTTGAGTTATAAAACCCGCCTCCAATTGAGATCCAAAGCTCCACGATCACGCCATAAATGGTGGATGAAGCTCTAGAAACTCCCCCTAGGCTCTTCCTCAAGCTTTTGATTGCAAAAGTTGGCTAGGGTTGAAGAGGAGATCGAAATAAGAAGGAATCCATAATTTATTTTCGATTTCCACCATGAAATCAAGGAGAACGAAGGTCAAGGGCTTACCCACAGGTTGGGGACGTGCTCCTTGCTCCTCCCTAGCTCCTTGGTCTGTTTTGCAAGCAAGGGGAAGAAGAAAATCCGAAAAAGGCCTTGGTTTGGGCTTGGAAATGGCACTTTTATAAGGAAATTGAAGAGAGAGAAAATGCCTTATTAAAATGCATTTAATCCCAAAAATAGTACCACCTCTTCCTCCTTGGTTTGCTTGTGTACAAAGGAAACTCAAAACCACCGAACTCCCTTCCATTATCCATGGATTAAGGGAAAAGAAAATAAGCACCTTAATCCATTATAATACTAATATATCTTTTTGAGTGGGAATTCTTTAACTTATAATAAGGTGAGTGGAATTTCACCTCCTTTAGATATTTTCGTTCCTTAACTTGGCAAAGGAACGTCCATCCTTATTCAAAATCAACCAATAACATTTTGGTTGAAATCCCTTTAATTAATACATTCATTTTTGCCCTAAATTGAATTAGGGTTTCACTTATGATTAAATCTTGATTATTTTAATATCAAGATTCTCTCTCCTCCAACTTAATTCCAATGAGATGCCCCTCTCATTTTATTTTCTCTACATGATGCCAAGAAACATTAGGTACCTTATTGAAGTGGTAATTTGCATATTGAACCCTAGGTTTTTGGTAAATTGCACATTACACCAAAACTAGGTTTTAATGCACAAGGATTGCTTTACAAGCTTAATCTTGGTGCCCAAGCTTGTGAAAACCATACCACTATATCATAATCATTATTATGGTGTCTCAACATCAGAGGAACATCTTATCATGCAACATTTGCAAGTTGACCCCTCAACTTGGGTAATTTGCACTTTAGTCCAAAATAAGCAATCATTGCTTCAACATTGTTCAAACAAGACCAAAATTGAAACATAAGTTTCTCATGGGCCCTAATTACTTTTCCCAAGATAAGATTAAGCATCTACTCAACCTTATTAGACAAAACATCTAGGTTTAACACATAACCCAGGTCAGGGATGTTACAAATTATAAACCCCTAACAAGGATTTTGTCCCCGAAATCTCAGAAAAAGGAGGGACAGATTTATTCAGTTATCATTCCCTCAAGTCTCCACATAATATCTTCGTATCATGGAGATATCATGGATTTTGTAATCCACACAAGGTTCCTTTCATTAATTCCTCTTTATCACTGTTTATGTTTATGCAAAGCATAAACCCCTAACATATGATGTCCATGTCATTGAAAGGAAGAAGCATAATAGAACATACTTCAATAATCACTCAAGAATACTTATCAAAAGGAAAAACATATATATCTAACAGAGATAATCCACTTAGCAAACTCTATGTAATTGGGAATGTTCACATAGTTCTTCTTATTAGTTAGGGATGTCACATAACTTTTCCCTTTTTGTTTAGGGTTGGAATTGCACAAAGCATCTTCCTTTATTGGAATTGCACACAACATCTTCCTTTTTTGGAATTGCACACAACATCTTCCTTTATTGGAATTGCACAAAGCATCTTCCTTTATTGGAATTGCACACAACATCTTCCTTTATTGGAATTGCACACAACATCTTCCTTTATTGGAATTGCACACAACATCTTCCTTTATTTGAATTGCACACAACATCTTCCTTTATTGGAATTGCACAAAGCATCTTCCTTTATTGGAATTGCACAAAGCATCTTCCTTTATTGGAATTGCACACAGCATCTTCCTTTATTGGAATTGCACACAACATCTTCCTTTATTGGAATTGCACACAACATCTTCCTTTATTGGAATTGCACACAACATCTTCCTTTATTGGAATTGCACACAACATCTTCCTTTATTGGAATTGCACACATCATCTTCCTTTATTGGAATTGCACAAAGCATCTTCCTTTATTGGAATTGCACAAAGCATCTTCCTTTATTGGAATTGCACACAACATCTTCCTTTATTGGAATTGCACACAACATCTTCCTTTATTGGAATTGCACACAGTATCTTCCTTTATTGGAATTGCACACAACATCTTCCTTTATTGGAATTGCACAAAGCATCTTCCTTTATTGGAATTGCACACAACATCTTCCTTTATTGGAATTGCACAAAGCATCTTCCTTTATTGATTCCATATTCATGATTTCATGATACTCATTAGATTGTCTCAGAATGACTACTTGATCAGAGCAATCAAAAATACAACAATCTAAGAGTTTCCATACCCACTTTATCATCAATAGTTGTATACCTGGCCAGGGTTTACAAATACTGAGATCAAGTAGTATGCACTTACATGCTATCATATTCCTCACATTTCATGCCATTATACACACATGATTTTCCATCTCTAGATTTTCTTCAGGCATCACTTCTATATCTCTCTCTTGCCTGCTCCCATGCACCTTTTCCTAGTGCAACATTGCTTCTTCTTACAGCAACCTCCTCATGTGACCCAGTCATCTTTAAGTTCTTCTTTTCTTATATGAGCAGAAGGCACTTTCAGATACACTGGATGACACCAGAAAAGACTCTACTACCTTAGTCCTATGTCTCTGTAGACTCAGCGAACCTAGAGCTCTGATACCACTTAATTGAGACGACTGTCTCGCGAAAACAAGATTAACTAATGTGGAAGCGTTCATCAAGCAGCGGATTAGCGAAAATCTCTAAAAATTTAAAACTTTTTGCAAAGAGATCCACACATAGGAAATCTTTTCCAACAATTGCCATTGTATATCATATACATTCTGTTTCAAACGTACATATCCTGTACCATCTCTTTCTAGAGACTACATCATCAACTGCCTTATAAACATATATGCAGGCAGCATACAAATCTCGAGGCATCAAGCCAATACCTCAGACTAATATATCAAAAACACTGACTAAAAACTCCGAGGACCTGAGAGTACAGAGACGACACATAGGACTACTATCTATATGACTAGACAGACAATATCTCCACCTGAGATCTTATTGCTATCCCTGTTGTTGCTGTTGCTGTTGCTCTTTCCCTGTTCTAGGGTTTTTGCTCTGCCTTTCATGCATACCTAAAAATGTTTCCCACGGGGGTGAGACAATTGTAAATTGCCCCAGCGAGAGATATAACTCTCTACCAGAAACATTATTATAGCAGATTATGAAATTAAACTGAGCAGGGGTTATTTTTACATTAATAGGCAGAATTATTCTTCATAGAACAGAATAAGAAAATCTCCATTTTCAATAAGAGCATTTCATCTACCCATGGTAGACTCATAGTTCATCCATCTACTTGTAATGAATACAACAGATATGAATAACCATCAATGAACTATAGATATATAACAGAAATGTAACATCAGCCAAGTTCTCTAGCATAACTTATTAACACAAATGCTACAAAGAAACATGATACTTGTTACCCAAGCATCACACATGGAGCACAAGGCCATTCATATCTTGTCACCTCTCACTAGGCAACAACTTATTCACATGGCTCACAAGGCCATTCACATCTTGTCACCTCTCACTAGGCAACAACTTATTCACATGGTTCATAAGGCCATTCACATCTTGTCACCTCTCACTAGGCAAAAACTTATTCACATGGCTCACAAGGCCATTCACATCTTGTCACCTCTCACTATGCAACAACTTATTCACATGGTTCATAAGGCCATTCACATCTTGTCACCTCTCACTAGGCAACAACTTATTCACATGGCTCACAAGGCCATTCACATCTTGTCAGCTCTCACTAGGCAACAACTTATTCACATGGTTCATAAGACCATTCACATCTTGTCACCTCTCACTAGGCAACAACTTATTCACATGGTTCATAAAATCTGTACACATTGTTACTTTTATTAAGCAACAACAACATTAACGCACAAAAAGCCAATCAACATTTATTATATAAATGCCACAGCCCAAACTTGGCTATATTCATCATCTCATCATACCTGCATGGTTATTAGGCATGATAACAGTTGTAACATCCCTGACCTGGGTTATGAGTCAACCCTAGGTGTTTTGCCTAAATATGTAATTAAATCTTTGTGGTTAACTCTGAGCATATAATTAAGTTTCTCAGAAACGTATATTTCAGTATTTGCTCCTTTTTATTTAAAGTTGTAGCATTGTTTTGATATACAGGGACCTATGTGCAATTTACCCAGTTGAAAGGGTTAGCTTGCAATTTGCACATGATGAGATGTTCCTCTGATGTTTAGACATCATGAGAATCTCTTTGGCAAAGTTTGAGGGATTTCCCAAGCTAGAGCACCAAGGTGCAGCTGTGGAAGCAATCCCAGGGCTTGAAACCCTAATTTGGGGTAAAATGCAATTTACCCAAATAAAGGGATGCAATTTGTAAAGAATGTCATCTAAAGTATCTTTTTAGACTCTTGCCATCATTTAGAGAAGAAATGATGAGGAATTCACCTCAATTGAGTTATCAAGTTAAGAAATAGGCTTTGTGATTGAATAATCAGGGTATATGTGCAATATCCCTTTAAGTATGAACTTTATTATTAGATTGTTCTTCCTTGCCTTCTTTTCTATAACTTAAGATAAGGTTTGTCCTTAGAATAAAGAGGAAGGGACGAGCAAGTAATAAAGGAAGGACTTAGTTGGAATTAAGGGAAACTTATGAACTAATGTTGAAAATCCTACCCCATGTATATAAGCTCTCCTTCCCTTAGTTGCAAGGGAACTCACCCTTCGTTCCCTTACTGTTTCATTTCACCAAAGACGACCAAGGACTGCCTTGGAGCTAAGGAGGACGACCAAGGGGTGCAAGGTAGGTTTAAACCCCTCTTCTTGCCTAATTCCATGGTTAAAACTCGAATTCAAGGTCATCTTCATGGCTAATTCTCGAAACCCTATCTTTCTAGCCGTCTCTTTTCATCCTTCCTTGGAGTTTTAACCTTGGACAACCTGTAAGAACTCAAGGACTCCATTAGAGCTTGGAGCTTGAAAGCTTGGAGCTCAAGAAGCAAGCTTTAGGCGGATTTTATAACTCTAAACCCATGCTTTACTATGTGCATCTTTATATGAGTTTTGATGATAGCTCTTAGTGTTTCCCTATTTTTCCCTGCTATTTTGCAAGCAAACCCGTGGGATATCGTACTGTTCTTGAGCTAGAAGATGAAGGCGTGATTTCCAAGAAAAACCCACCGCTTTTCTTTTCCTTAAACGGTCCTAACAGTTTGCTCTCTCGGACTCAAGACCGCGAGGTGAGAAAACGGTCTCGAGACCGCGACAGGGCAAACGGTCTCAAGACCGTTTGGCCCCATTGACCGAGCGTGGACCGTATAAGAAATCTGTTTCAAATTATATAGGCTAATTACCCTAAAAATGTGGGAGACTAACTCCAAAGGAATCGGGAGATATGACCTTTTTAAGTCACAACTTTAAATGAATTAATTGCTGATTTTCAAACGGTATGAAATTGCCTTTTTGGGCAAACGGTCTCAAGACCGTGTAAGGTCATTGACTAAGCATTGACCGTATGAGATTACTGTTCAAAATTATGTTAATTAACAACTCACCAAGTTTGATGGTCTAATTCCAAACGGGCTAAGAGTTAAAGGGTGAATACTAGGGCTAACCCTAGATAAAATCAGTACTGAAATTATGGTGACCTAATTAGGGTTTTTAGGGTTGATTGACCTAAACGGTCTCAAGACCGTTTGGGGGTCACCAAACGGTCTCAAGACCGCGAGGGCAATCAACCAAGACCGTTTGGAGGTCTGGGGTCAAGATTTGTTGACCAATTGAAGGTACAATTACATCAAATAACATTGCAATTAAATATTGACATGATCATCAACTCAATGGGTCAGACCTTGATGAATCTGCACTAGAATCCAAAATTTGGATGGGCAAACGGTCTCAAGACCGTTTGGAACTCATCCAAACGGTCTCAAGACCAAGAGGACAATCACCCAAGACCGTTTGAAGGTCTAGGGTTGAGTAATTTGACCAATTGAGGACCCAATTGCAAATAAGTTATTAATTTAATCAAAATTCTGTTTTGTGACTCAATCATGGTTCAACCCCTATCAAATCACCTTAGATTTTGATGAAATCTTGGGCAAACGGTCTCAAGACCATGTGGGGTCCACCCACATGACCTCAAGACCGTTTGGGCTAAGTTTGGGCCCAATTGGAGCTCAATTGAAAGGTTCAACCTTGTGTTGAGTCACATTGTTGAGTGTTGATGGGTGAACATTGATAGACCCTAATTGAATCGATTTCAACCATAATTGGTTAACCATTATGGGTCAATTTAATGACCAAGTGATCAAGCATAATCTTAATTAACTAAATCCATAAGTGGTCAACATAGCTTTTACCATTTGAGGGCTTCAACATGGGTTGACATTATCGGTTGCATCTTTGAGCCTTGTTGAAGGACCAAGCGGCTGAGACCATGAGAGCCTCACGGTCTCAAGACCGTGAGGGGGCTCGCGGTCTCAAGATCGTGAGGGGGCTCACGGTCTCAAGACCGAGAGGAGGCTCGCGGTCTCAAGACCGCGAAGGGCCTCGCGGTCCTGAGGTCAAAGAAGGGCAAACGGTCTTCATGACCCTCGCGGTCTCAACTCAAATTGGTCTTCGCGGTCTCAACATTAACTTGAACCAATGGAAGGCTTCGCGGTCTTGAACCCTTGAAGAGGCTCGCGGTCTTGAAGCCTAAGGGGGCTCGCGGTCTTGGAGCTAGAAAGAGGCTCGCGGTCTTGGAGGGTCAAAGTGGGCAAACGGTCAACACTTTCAACCAATCTCAACCCAATTGATGATTAATGATTGAAATCAATCAATGTGATTCAAGGTTGACCTCATTCAATCATTTGATGATGTAAATGGTTCAATGTTGCCCAAATCAAACCCTAATGATAATCTAGGATAGTAAGGGGTTATTTGACTAAGGTTTTTGACCATGATGATGATCAATGGGGTGAATTACCAAAATACCCCTGAAGGGTCAATTAAGTTATACCTTGCTCAATTCAAACCCTAATTACATGAGAATGATATTTTTAGTCATAATGACTCTATCCAACTTGATCTAATCTAATGTTACCATCAAACATTAGTATGATGAAAGAGAGAGTACTCTAGAGAGAGAAAGTACCCTAGAGAGAGAAAGTAACTCTAATCACATAATGGTGATGCTTTTGGCTATGTTAGCCTATGATGACTCAATCCAACCTGTTTTAGAGTGATGTTGACATCACCTAGCATTATGATGAGAGAGAAAGTACTTCTACAGAGAGAAAGTAATTCTAGAGAGAGAAAGTACCCTTTTTAAGTGGAAACTCAAGTAAAGCATCTCCAATGCACATAAGTGAGCATAATTAGGGTATGGTCCACCTGTGTGAGGTCATAGAAACCCTAATTATAATAAATGATGAACTCTTAACTAATCTAAGAGCATCAATGAAGATGTTACTCATACATGATGATGTTATGAGTTTAATTCACCTTGATGTGAATAGTAAACCCTAATTCAAGGGTGATGACATGTAATGTGAATAGTAAACCCTAATTCAAGGGTGATGGCATGATTTTGAGCAATAAACTCTATTTGATTTGAATTAAAGATTTAACTCTTATGACAAGAGTAGGAAGTACATTCCTTATTGTTGTATTACCTTTATCAGATGTATTAACCATGCAGGTTCTGATATGGAGGTAATCATATCCAGGTATGGATGTTGATGTTATATTCATTGAAGGCATGTTGTTAGCCTTATGAATAAGTAAAGTAATCTGATGCCTTGCCAGTGGCATCCTATGCTGATAATGGGCTATGAGAGCCATGAATACCATCAAGGTCATGCCTTAGAGATGACTTGTGATGAGGATAAGGAGAAATAATGATTGATATGAGTTAGGCCTGTTACATTTAGTATTCTTCTTTTATAGCTGCTATGCTATTGTTATTGTTTGAAGAACAATGTATGCTGTTAAAGAATACTGAATGTACCTAACTAATCAAGTATAATGTAGAGCCCTGATCATAGATCCATCATTGTCAGAAATTAAGTGATGGTGAAACAGGTTTTCCTCAGGGACTCCTGGAGCACATACTTTTGAGTATGTGGAGTACATGGATGTGTAGAACCTTACATCCTAGTGTAGGAAAGTGATGTAGATGTGGAATCCATCCATCCTTCACTATAGTTCCATACCGTATCAGTGGTAGGTAAACATGAAACCTCCTGATGATGAAGAAAGCACAGATATCCGTATCAGTGGTAGGTAAATATGAAACCTCCTGATGACAAAGAGAGTACAGAACGCCACTGTGACTCTAGAATAGCGAAGGACCAGTTTACCCTGGTGAGCTATAGTAGTAGAGACACGAGATGTCCTACAAGTGATCCTCTTACTGACTGAGGAAGGTGAAGGTCATGAGAATCCGGCTCTCTTATTGACCTATGTATGATACTGATGCGGCTTCTCATCGATCAGTTGGAGTATGAGTGGTAAGCCTCATCTCCACAGGGCATAATGTTGTTTGTAAAACATAATCAACCATATAGTATAACTTGTTAGAGATAACTCCAAGTTAGTTGATTGATGTTACATTGCAATAGTGTTTATATTCTCCATATCTCCTAAATGGTTGAGATCTTGTTATGCCTGCAACTGTTACAGAATGCTTTGAAGGCTTTACTGTTTAAAATATTCTTTGATGTTATAATAAAGCTTCTGGCGAAGAGTTATAACTCTCGCTGGGACAATTATGTATAATTGTCTCACCCCGTAGGCTTCAACTTTTTAGGTGGACGTCGGAGACGAAGGAACCAGCCTACAGGTGATCAGTCTCAGCAGCAGCATCGGGGGAAGCAGTAATCTCAGGTGGAGATTGTCCTGCCCTATGGTGTAGTTAGAGTCAGTCTTATGTGTCCTCTGTACTCTCAGGTCTTGGAGTCTTTTTGTATAAGTGATCTTGAGATTTTGTATCCTGATGTATATAATTACTCAAGAAGTAATTATCCTGAGATGTAAACAGTTTACCTCACTTTATGAAAGAGGCTTATATGGATTCAAGTTCTTGTCACGAAAAGTTTTAATTTCCCGTGATTTTTGTCTTCCGTTGATTACCGATTCGCTTCCGCTAAGTTTTAATCGTGTTTATGTCATGGTTTGGAGATCAGACCCCACAACTAGTGGTATCAGAGCTCCAGGTTCAGATTGAGTCTACAGAGGCATAGGACTTAGGATGTCGAGTCTACCTTTAGTACTCCTTCCTCATCTAATAGAATCTTCTACTCCTCAGGAGAAGAAGATACATAAGAATGTCAGAACATCATGATGAGCACGTGGCAGAGAGTAGTGCTAGTGCACCTCGAGGCGGTGCAAGAGTTCCAAGAATAGAACAACCTGCACCTGAGTCGCCAAGAGAGCCACCCCAGTTCGACCCAGCTGACATGAGTGATCCAGCTGTACAGATGATGTTCGGGCAGTTTATGACTGCCATGACACATATAACCGATAGGATGCCCATTCCTGCACCTAGGGCACCTGTCCAGCCTGAAGCACAAGGTATCGGTAAGACGTTTGAACGACTTCGTCGTATCGGAGCTACCGAGTACTTCGGAACTGCCGACCCTGCAGATGCTGACTTATGGTTGACAGAGTTGGAGAAGGCTTTCAGGATTCTTATGATTCCGGAAGCTGAGAAGGTTAGACATGCTGTCTATCTTCTCAAAGGCAGTGCTGGTCACTGGTGGAACATGGAAGAGCAGAAGAGACCTGGAGTAGAGTTCTCATGGGAAGAGTTTCGTCGGGAATTTATCAATAGATATTTTCCAAAGACCTTCCTAGATGAGAAGATCTCTCAGTTTGAGAAACTAAGGCAGGGTATGATGAACATTAGTGAGTATGAAGCTAAGTTTATGGAGTTGTTGCGGTTCTGTCCGCACATGGCTGCTACGGATGAGGAAAGAATCAGAAGATTCGAGAAGGGTTTGAATTCTGATATGTCAACCCCTGTGTCTGCCTTAGAAAACAGAGAGAGATTATCTACCTTCGTTGAGTCAGTCCGAAGGATAGAGAGATCTGTGGTTGAGAAAAGATAAACCCATAAAAGATATCCACAGTTCCAGGGTTCTTCATCTAGGGATTCCAAGAAACCTAGATTCTCTGCACCTAACCCTCCACCACCCAGATCGAGTTTTCAAACTCAATGGACACCAAGCAGAGGTAGAGGACAGAGTCAACCGCTTCAAGGGACGCACAGTTCTGCATCAATGTCAGTTACTGGACCACCCAGACCACAGCAACAGGAGAAGAGTTGCTACAACTGTGGTAAGGTGGGACACTTGATGAAGGATTGCCGTTCTAGGCCTGTCAGTGTGCCACAACAACCCCCGAGACAGAATCAACAGGGATCTCAGAATAGACAACATCAAGGAGCAGCTCGAGGACGTGGACAAGTGTCTCAAGCTGGATCATCAGCACCACCTCAACACCAGGCGACTGCAAGGTTCTATGCTATGAACCCACCTGAGGCAGTGGTCAATCCACGGGTAGTGGCAGGTCAGATGAAACTTTTATATTCTGATATGTCTATATCCTGTGTTGTATCCGTTCTGATTGATCCGGGTGCTACGCACTCTTTCATCACTCGTGAAGTGATTCGTAACTGCAATATGACTGTTAGTCATAGAGCAGATAGTTTGTTGTTAGAGACTCCGTTGAGTGGGTCTGCCATTTTGTAGGAGGTGTGTTCTCCCTGCTGTGGGCTCTGATCTCCAAACCATGACATAAACACGATTAAAACTTAGCGGAAGCGAATCGGTAGTCAGCGGAAGACAAAAATCATGGGAAATTCAAACTTTTCGAGATAAGAACTTGTATCCATAAAAACTCCTTTCATAAAGAGAGGTAACTGTTTACATCTCAGGATAATTACTTCTTGAGTAATTATATACATCAAGATACAAAATCTCAAGATTACTGAACAAAAGACTCCAAGACCTGAGAGTACAGAGGACACATAGGACTGACTCTAACTACACCATAGGGCAGGACAATCTCCACCTGAGATTACTGTTGCCCCTGATGCTGCTGCTGAGACTGATCACATGTAGGCTGGTTCCTTCGTCTCCGACGTCCACCTAAAAATTTGAAGCCTACGGGGTGAAACAATTATACATAATGGTCCCAGTGAGAGTTATAACTCTTCGCCAGAAGCTTTATTATAACATCAAAGAATATTTTAAACAGTAAAGCCTTCAAAGCATTCTATAACAGTTGCAGGTATAACAAGATCTCGACCATTTAGGAGATATGGAGAATATAAACACTATTGCAATGTAACATCAATCAACTAACTTGGAGTTATCTCTAACAAGTTATACTATATGGTTGATTATGTTTTACAAACAACATTATGCCCTGTGGAGATGAGGCTTACCACTCATACTCCAACTGATCGCTGAGAAGTCACATCAGTATCATACATAGGTCATTAAGAGAGCCGGATTCTCATGACCTTCACCTTCCTCAGTCAGTAAGAGGATCACTTGTAGGACATCTCGTGTCTCTACTACTATAGCTCACCAGGGTAAACTGGTCCTTCGCTATTCTAGAGTCACAGTGGCGTTCTGTACTCTCTTCGTCATCAGGAGGTTTCATATTTACCTACCACTGATACGGATATCTATGCTTTCTTCGTCATCAGGAGGTTTCATGTTTACCTACCACTAATACGGTATGGAACTATAGTGAAGGATGGATGGATTCCACATCTACATCACTTTCCTACACTAGGATGTAAGGTTCTAACATCCATGTACCCCACATACTCAAAAGTATGTGCTCCAGGAGTTCCCTAAGGAAAACCTGTTTCACCATCACTTAATTTCTGACAATGATGGATCTATGATCAGGGCTCTACATTATACTTGATTAGTTAGGTACATTCAGTATTCTTTAACAGCATACATTGTTCTTCAAACAATAACAGTAGCATAGCAGCTATAAAGGAAGAATACTAAATGTAACAGGCCTAACTCATATCAATCATCATTTCTCATTATCCTCATCACAAGTCATCTTTAAGGCATGACTTTGATGGTATTCATGGCTCTCACAGCCCATTATCAGCATAGGATGCCACTGGCAAGGCATCAGATTACTTTACTTATTCATAAGGCTAACAACATGCCTTCAATGAATATAACATCAACATCCATACCTGGATATGATTACCTTCATATCAGAACCTGCATGGTTAATACATCTGATAAAGGTAATACAACAATAAGGAATGTACTTCCTACTCTTTTCATAAGAGTTAAATCTTTAATTCAAATCAAATAGAGTTTAATGCTCAAAAGCATGCCATTTCCCTTGAATTAGGGTTTACTATTCACATTACATGTCATCACCCTTGAATTAGGGTTTACTATTCACATCAAGGTGAATTAAACTCATAACATCATCATGTATGAGTAACATCTTCATTGATACTCTTGGATTAGTTAAAGGTTCATCATTTATCATAATTAGGGTTTCTATGATCTCACACAGGTGGATCATACCCTAATTATGCTCATTTCTGTGTATTGGGGATGCTTCAATTGAGTTTCCATTTAAAAAGGGTACTTTCTCTCTCTAGAAGTATTTTCTCTCTCATCATAAGGTTAGGTGATGTCAACATCACTCTAAAACAGGTTGGGTTGAGTCATCATAGGCTAACATAGCCAAAAACATCACCATTATGTGATTAGAGTTACTTTCTCTCTCTAGGGTACTTTCTCTCTCTAGAGTACTCTCTCTTTCATCATACTAATGGTTGATGTTAACATTAGACTAGATCAAGTTGGATAGAGTCATTATGACTAAAAACATCATTCTCATGTAATTAGAGTTTGAATTGAGCAAGGTATAACTCAATTGACCCTTCAGGGGTATTTTGGTAATTCACCCCATTGATCATCATCATAGTCAAAAACCTTAGTCAAATAACCCCTTACTATCCTAGATTATCATTAGGGTTTGATTTGGGCAACATTGAACCATTTACATCATCAAATGATTGAATGAGGTCAACCTTGAATCACATTGATTGATTTCAATCATTATTCATCAATTGGATTGAGATTGGTTGAAAGTGTTGACCGTTTGCCCACTTTGACCCTCCAAGACCGCGAGCCTCTTTCTAGCTCCAAGACCGCGAGCCCCTTAGGCTTCAAGACCGCGAGCCTCTTCAAGGGTTCAAGACCGCGAAGCCTTCCATTGGTTCAAGTTAATGTTGAGACCGCGAAGACCAATTTGAGTTGAGACCGCGAGGGTCATGAAGACCGTTTGCCCTTCTTTGACCTCAGGACCGCGAGGCCCTTCGCGGTCTTGAGACCACGAGCCTCCTCTCGGTCTTGAGACCATGAGCCCCCTCATGGTCTTGAGACCGTGAGCCCTCTCACGGTCTTGAGACCGCGAGGCTCTCATGGTCTCAGCCGCTTGGTCCTTCAACAAGGCTCAAAGATGCAACCGATAATGTCAACCCATGTTGAAGCCCTCAAATGGTCAAAGCTATGTTAACCACTTATGGATATAGTCAATTAAGATTATGCTTGATCACTTGGTCATTCATTTGACCCATAATGGTTAACCAATTATGGTTGAAATCGATTCAATTAGGGTCTATCAATGTTTACCCATCAACACTCAACAGTGTGCATCAACACAAGGTTGAACCCTTCAATTGAGCTCCAATTGGGCCCAAACTTGGCCCAAACGGTCTTGAGGTCATGTGGGTGGACCCCACATGGTCTTAAGACCGTTTTCCCAAGATTTCATCAAAGTCTAAGGTGATTTGATAGGGGTTGAACCATGATTGAACCACAAAACAGAATTTTGATTAAATTGATAACTTATTTGCAATTGGGTCCTCAATTGGTCAAATTACTCAACCCTAGACCTTCAAACGGTCTTGGGTGATTGTCCTCTCGGTCTTGAGACCGTTTGGATGAGTTCCAAACGGTCTTGAGACCATTTGCCCATCCAATTTTGGATTCTAGTGCAAATTCATCAAGGTCTGACCCATTGAGTTGATGATCATGTCAATATTTTATTGCAATGTAATTTGGTGTAGTTGTACCTTCAATTGGTCAACTATCCTTGACCCCAGACCTCCAAACGGTCTTGGTTGATTGCCCTCACGGTCTTGAGACCGTTTGGTGACCCCCAAACGGTCTTGAGACCGTTTAGGTCAATCAACCCTAAAAACCCTAATTAGGTCACCATAATTTCAGTACTGATTTTATCAAGGGTTAGCCCTAGTATTCACCCTTCAACTCTTAGCCCGTTTGGAATTAGACCATAAAACTTGGTGAGTTGTTAATTAACATAATTTTGAACAGTAATCGCATACGTTCAATGCTTAGTCAACGACCTTACACGGTCTTGAGACCGTTTGCCCAAAAAGGCAATTTCAGACCGTTTGAAAATCAGCAATTAATTCATTTAAAGTTGTGACTTAAAAAGGTCATATCTCACGATTCCTTTGGAGTTAGTCTCCCAAATTTTGAGGGTAATTATCCTATATAATTAGGAACAGATTTCTTATACGGTCCACGCTCGGTCAACGGGGACAAATGGTCTTGAGACCGTTTGCCCTGTCGCGGTCTCGAGACCGTTTGCTCACCTCGCGGTCTTGAGTCCGAGAGAGCAAACTGTTAGGACCGTTTAAGGAAAAGAAAGGCGGTGGGTTTTTCTTGGAAATCACGCCCTCATCGTCTAGCTCAAGAACAGTACAGATATACCATGGGTTTGCTTGCAAAATAGCAGGGAAAAGTAGGGAAACACTAAGAGCTATCATCAAAACGCATATAAAGATGCACATAGTAAAGCATGGGTTTAGAGTTATAAAACCCGCCTAAAGCTTGCTTCTTGAGCTCCAAGCTTTCAAGCTCCAAGATATAATGGCTTCCTTGAGTTCCCACAGGTTGTCCAAGGTGAAAACTCCAAGGAAGGATGAAAAGAGACGGCTAGAAAGGTAGGGTTTCAAGAATTAGCCATGAAGCTGACCTTGAATTTGAATTCTAACCATGGAATTAGGCAAGAAGAGGGGTTTAAACCTACCTTGCACCCCTTGTTCGTCCTCCTTAGCTCCAAGGCAGTCCTTGGTCGTCTTTGGTGAAATGAAACAGTAAGGGAACGAAGGGTGAGTTCCCTTGCAACTAAGGGAAGGAGAGCTTATATACATGGGGTAGGATTTTCAACATTAGTTCATAAGTTTCCCTTAATTCCAACTAAGTCCTTCCTTTATTACTTGCTCGTACCTTCCTCTTTATTCTAAGGACAAACCTTATCTTAAGTTATAGAAAAGAAGGCAAGGAAGAACAATCTAATAATAAAGTTCATACTTAAAGGGATATTGCACATATACCCTGATTATTCAATCACAAAGCCTATTTCTTAACTTGATAACTCAATTGAGGTGAATTCCTCATCATTTCTTCTCTAAATGATGGCAAGAGTCTAAAAAGATACTTTAGATGACATTCTTTACAAATTGCATCCCTTTATTTGGGTAAATTGCATTTTACCCCAAATTAGGGTTTCAAGCCCTGGGATTGCTTCCACAGCTGCACCTTGGTGCTCTAGCTTGGGAAATCCCTCAAACTTTGCCAAAGAGATTCTCATGATGTCTCAACATCAGAGGAACATCTCATCATGTGCAAATTGCAAGCTAACCCTTTCAACTGGGTAAATTGCACATAGGTCCATGTATATCAAAACAATGCTACAACTTTAAATAAAAAGGAGCAAATACTGAAATATACGTTTCTGGGAATTTAATTACATGCTCAGAGTTAATCACAAGGATTTAATTACATATTTAGGCAAAACACCTAGGGCTAACTCATAACCCAGGTCAGGGATGTTACAAATTATCCACCCCTTACAAGGATTTCGTCCCCGAAATCGATAAAACATACTACGAGAAAAGGGCAGGATACTTCCTTCTCATCTCATCCTCTAACTCCCAAGTGGCTTCTTCAATACCACGATGGTTCCAGAGGACTTTCACAAGACTTATATCTTTCTTCTTTAACTTTTTAATTCGTTTATCAAGGATTGACACTGGTCCCTCCTCATAGGATATGTCATCATTCGATTCTACCTCCATAGGTTGTAGAATTGACTCGGTGTCTGGGTGACATTTCTTCAACATAGAAATGTGAAACACAGGATGTAACCTCTGTAATTCTGGGGGAAGCTCTAGTTTATATGCTACCTTTCCAATCCGTTCAATGATTGGATAAGGCCCCATATATCTAGGAGCTAACTTCCCTTTCCTTCCAAAACGAAGGACCCCTTTCCAAGGTGAGACCTTAAGATACACTCTGTCTCCAACCTGGAACTCTAAGGGTCTACGACGTTTGTCAGCATAAGATTTCTGCCTATCCTGAGCAGTCTTAATCTTATGTTGTATAACTTTAATCTTTTCCGTGGTTTGCTGCACCAGGTCAGGACCTAACAACTGATGCTCACCAGTCTCAAACCAACACAAGGGTGATCTACAACGTCTACCATATAAGGCTTCATAAGGTGCCATATCAATACTATGCTGATAGCTATTATTATAGGCAAACTCTATCAAGCTTAGGTGTAGATCCCAACTTCCAGTGAACTGGAGAACACATGCTCGCAACAGGTCTTCTAAGGTTTGTATGGTCCTTTCCGACTGTCCATCAGTCTGTGGATGAAAGGCCGTACTAAACCTCAGCTTAGTGCCTAAGGCACTGTGCAACTGTTCCCAAAAACGACTTGTAACATGAGGACCTCTGTCTGAAACTATTGTGACAGGAACTTCGTGCAAACGCACTATCTCTTGAACATACAACTCTGATAACCTTTCAGCAGAATAGGTTGTTTTGACAGGTAAGAAATGTGCTGTCTTAGTCAACCTATCAACAATTACCCAAATGGAATCATGTCCTTTGTTTGTCCTGGGTAGACCAACAACAAAGTCCACGGTCACATGGTCCCACTTCCACTGCGGTATGGGTAAAGGTTGCATTATTCCTGCAGGCTTCTGGTGTTCAGCTTTAACTTGCTGACACACAGGGCACCTCAGAACAAACTCTGCAACGTCCTTCTTCATCCCAGGCCACCAATACAGATCCTTCAAATTCCGATACATCTTGGTGCTCTCTGGATGCATAGCATACATGGAAGAATGGGCTTCTTCTAGGACTAACTTTCTCAAGTTGTCCACATCTGGTACTATCATTCTTCCATGATAACAAGCTACTTGATCTTCTGAGTCATGAAAACCATCTTGCTTCTCATTTCCATACTCAGATCTTATATGTTGAACTGCAGCATCATCTAGCTGTGCTTCTTTAATCTTCTCTCTTAGGGTAGGTTTAATATGCATCTCAGCTAACAAACCGGCTAGCAATGACACCTTCAACTGTACATTGTCTTGCCTTAAAGAGATAATCATATCTCTCCTAGAGCATACTAAAGAGTTTAGTTGTGCTCTATTCATGGTTGATGTTGCTGATTTCCTACTCAAGGCATCTGCAACAACATTGGTTTTACCTGGATGGTAATCAATTGTACAGTCGTAGTCCTTGATTAACTCCATCCAGCGACGTTGCCTCATGTTGAGCTCATGCTGAGAGAAGATATACTTAAGGTTTTTGTGGTCTGTGAAAATCTGGAATGTCTCTCCGTAGAGATAATGTCTCCAGATCTTCAAAGCATGAACCACAGCTGCTAACTCCAGATCGTGTGTTGGATAATTCTCCTCATGTTTCTTAAGCTGTCGGGAAGCAAAAGAAATCACTTGTTTATCCTGCATCAACACACATCCTAGTCCATTTTTGGAAGCATCACAGAAAACTACATATCCTTTTCCTTGTTCAGGTAGCACTAATACAAGTGCACTTGTCAACCTCTCCTTCAACAACTGGAAAGATTGTTGACACTTATCACTCCAAGAAAAAGGAACATCTTTCCGGGTTAACTTGGTCAAAGGTAAAGCTATAGAACTAAAGTTCTTCATGAACCTTCGATAATAGCCAGCTAACCCCAAGAAACTTCGAATCTCTGTCGGTGTCTTCGGTTGTTCCCATTGTAGAATAGATTCTACCTTTGCAGGGTCAACACGAATTCCCGAGGTGGATATTACATGTCCAAGAAAAGATACCTCCGGCAGCCAGAACCCACACTTGCTAAACTTAGCATACAACTTATGTTCTCTTAGCAAGGTCAAAGCTTGGCGAAGATGCTGCTCATGCTGCTGAGCATCTTTACTATAAATCAGTATGTCTTCTATAAAGACGACAACACACTGATCAAGGAAAGGTCGAAAAACTCTATTCATGAGTTCCATAAATGCAGCTGGTGCATTGGTTAGTCCAAACGACATAACCGTGAACTCATAGTGACCATATCTTGTCCTAAAGGCAGACTTAGATATGTCACTATTCTTAATACGGAGTTGGTGATATCCAGACCTCAAGTCTATCTTTGAAAAGACTGTTGCACCACGCAACTGGTCAAAGAGATCATCAATCCTCGGCAGAGGATACTTATTCTTTATTGTCACTTTATTGAGTTGTCTGTAGTCGATGCATAACCGCATTGACCCATCTTTCTTTTTAACAAACAAGACAGGAGCGCCCCAAGGTGAAGTACTCGGTCGGATAAAACCTCTCTCAAGTAGCTCTTGAAGCTGTTTCTTGAGTTCTGCCATCTCGGCAGGCGCCATCCTATACGGAGTTTGAGCTATGGGTTTCGTATCTGGGATCAGATTGATTTCAAAATCAATCTCCCGAGGTGGTGGTATACCAGGAAGTTCTTCAGGAAACACATCTTCGAATTCCTTGACTATAGGAACTTCAGCAGGATTAGAACTTTCCTTGGTAACATCTACCACATGGGCTAAGAATGCATAACATCCTTGCCTCAACAGCTTATCAGCAACCATAGCTGATACAAGACAGGTGGGCAGAATCTTTCTTTCACCTTGAAAGATCCATGTGTTGCTTTCATCAGCAAACACAGCCAACTTGGACTCACAATCCAAGACAACTCTATACCTTTCTAAGGTATCCATCCCGAGGATTATATCAAATCCCTGCATATCAAGTGGTATAAGATCCACTTGAATGCGATGGTCAGAAAAGAAGAGGATGCAGGGAGAACATATCTCCTGCAAAACGGCAGACCCACTTATCGGAGTCTCTAACAACAAACTATCCGTCCTATGACTAACAGTCATATTGCAGTTACGAATCACTTCACGAGTGATGAAAGAGTGCGTAGCACCCGGATCAATCAGAACGGATACAATACAGGATGTAGACATATCAGAATATAAAAGTTTCATCTGACCTGCCACTACCTGTGGATTGACCACTGCTTCAGGTGGGTTCATAGCATAGAACCTCGCAGTCGCCTGGTGTTGAGATGGTGCTGATGATCCAGCTTGAGACGCTTGTCCATGTCCTCGAGCTGCTCCTTGATGTTGTCTATTCTGAGATCCCTGTTGATTCTGTCTCGGAGGTTGTTGTGTCACACCAACAGGCCTAGAACGGCAATCCTTCATCAAGTGTCCCACCTTACCACAGTTGTAGCAGCTCTTCTCCTGTTGTTGTGGTCTGGGTGGTCCAGTAACTGACACTGATGCAGAACTGTGCGTCCCTTGAAGCAGTTGACTCCGTCCTCTACCTCTGCTTGGTGTCCATTGAGTTTGAAAACTCGATCTGGGTGGTGGAGGGTTAGGTGCAGAGAGTCTAGGTTTCTTGGAATCCCTAGATGAAGAACCCTGGAACTGTGGATATCTTTTATGGGTTTGTCTTTTCTCAACCACAGATCTCTCTATCCTTCGGACTGACTCAACGAAGGTAGAGAATCTCTCTCTATTTTCTAAGGCAGACACAGGGGTTGACATATCAGAATTCAAACCCTTCTCGAATCTTCTGATTCTTTCCTCATCCGTAGCAGCCATGTGCGGACAGAACCGCAACAACTCGATGAACTTAGCTTCATACTCACTAATGTTCATCATACCCTGCCTTAGTTTCTCAAACTGAGAGATCTTCTCATCTAGGAAGGTCTTTGTAAAATATCTATTTATAAATTCCCGACGAAACTCTTCCCATGAGAACTCTACTCCAGGTCTCTTCTGCTCTTCCATGTTCCACCAGTGACCAGCACTACCTTTGAGAAGATAGACAACATGTCTAACCTTCTCAGCTTCCGGAATCATAAGAATCCTGAAAGCCTTCTCCAACTCTGTCAACCATAAGTCAGCATCTGCAGGGTCGGCGGTTCCGAAGTACTCAGTAGCTCCGACACGACGAAGTCGTTCGAATGTCTTACCAGTACCTTGCGCTTCAGGCTGGACAGGTGCCCTTGGTGTAGGAATGGGCATCCTATCGGTTATATGTGTCATGGCAGTCATGAACTGCCCGAACATCGTCTGTACAGCTGGATCACTCATGTCAGCTGGGTCGAACTGGGGTGGCTCTCTTGGCGACTCAGGTGCAGGTTGTTCTATTCTCGGAACTCTTGCACCGCCTCGAGGTGCGCTAGCACTACTTTCTGCCACGTGCTCATCGTGATGCTCTGACATTTTTATGTATCTTCTTCTCCTGAGGAGCAGAATATTCTATTAGATGAGGAAGGAGTACTAAAGGTAGACTCAACATCCTAAGTCCTATGCCTCTGTAGACTCAACTGAACCTGGAGCTCTGATACCACTACTTGTGGGCTCTGATCTCCAAACCATGACATAAACACGATTAAAACTTAGCGGAAGCGAATCGGTAGTCAGCGGAAGACAAAAATCACGGGAAATTAAAACTTTTCGAGATAAGAACTTGTATCCATAAAAACTCCTTTCATAAAGAGAGGTAACTGTTTACATCTCAGGATAATTACTTCTTGAGTAATTATATACATCAAGATACAAAATCTCAAGATTACTGAACAAAAGACTCCAAGACCTGAGAGTACAGAGGACACATAGGACTGACTCTAACTACACCATAGGGCAGGACAATCTCCACCTGAGATTACTGTTGCCCCTGATGCTGGTGCTGAGACTGATCACCTGTAGGCTGGTTCCTTCATCTCCGACGTCCACCTAAAAAGTTGAAGCCTACGGGGTGAGACAATTATACATAATTGTCCCAGCGAGAGTTATAACTCTTCGCCAGAAGCTTTATTATAACATCAAAGAATATTTTAAACAGTAAAGCCTTCCAAGCATTCTATAACAGTTGCAGGTATAACAAGATCTCGACCATTTAGGAGATATGGAGAATATAAACACTATTGCAATGTAACATCAATCAACTAACTTGGAGTTATCTCTAACAAGTTATACTATATGGTTGATTATGTTTTACAAACAACATTATGCCCTGTGGAGATGAGGCTTACCACTCATACTCCAACTGATCGCTGAGAAGTCACATCAGTATCATACATAGGTCATTAAGAGAGCCGGATTCTCATGACCTTCACCTTCCTCAGTCAGTAAGAGGATCACTTGTAGGACATCTCGTGTCTCTACTACTATAGCTCACCAGGGTAAACTGGTCCTTCGCTATTCTAGAGTCACAGTGGCGTTCTGTACTCTCTTCGTCATCAGGAGGTTTCATATTTACCTACCACTGATACGGATATCTGTGCTTTCTTCGTCATCAGGAGGTTTCATGTTTACCTACCACTGATACGGTATGGAACTATAGTGAAGGATGGATGGATTCCACATCTACATCACTTTCCTACACTAGGATGTAAGGTTCTACACATCCATGTACCCCACATACTCAAAAGTATGTGCTCCAGGAGTTCCCTAAGGAAAACCTATTTCACCATCACTTAATTTCTGACAATGATGGATCCATGATCAGGGCTCTACATTATACTTGATTAGTTAGGTACATTCAGTATTCTTTAACAGCATACATTGTTCTTCAAACAATAACAGTAGCATAGTAGCTATAAAGGAAGAATACTAAATGTAACAGGCCTAACTCATATCAATCATCATTTCTCATTATCCTCATCACAAGTCATCTTTAAGGCATGACTTTGATGGTATTCATGGCTCTCACAGCCCATTATCAGCATAGGATGCCACTGGCAAGGCATCAGATTACTTTACTTATTCATAAGGCTAACAACATGCCTTCAATGAATATAACATCAACATCCATACCTGGATATGATTACCTTCATATCAGAACCTGCATGGTTAATACATCTGATAAAGGTAATACAACAATAAGGAATGTACTTCCTACTCTTGTCATAAGAGTTAAATCTTTAATTCAAATCAAATAGAGTTTAATGCTCAAAAGCATTCCATTTCCCTTGAATTAGGGTTTACTATTCACATTACATGTCATCACCCTTGAATTAGGGTTTACTATTCACATCAAGGTGAATTAAACTCATAACATCATCATGTATGAGTAACATCTTCATTGATACTCTTGGATTAGTTAAAGGTTCATCATTTATCATAATTAGGGTTTCTATGATCTCACACAGGTGGATCATACCCTAATTATGCTCATTTCTGTGTATTGGGGATGCTTCAATTGAGTTTCCATTTAAAAAGGGTACTTTCTCTCTCTAGAAGTATTTTCTCTCTCATCATAAGGTTAGGTGATGTCAACATCACTCTAAAACAGGTTGGGTTGAGTCATCATAGGCTAACATAGCCAAAAACATCACCATTATGTGATTAGAGTTACTTTCTCTCTCTAGGGTACTTTCTCTCTCTAGAGTACTCTCTCTTTCATCATACTAATGGTTGATGTTAACATTAGACTAGATCAAGTTGGATAGAGTCATTATGACTAAAAACATCATTCTCATGTAATTAGAGTTTGAATTGAGCAAGGTATAACTCAATTGACCCTTCAGGGGTATTTTGGTAATTCACCCCATTGATCATCATCATAGTCAAAAACCTTAGTCAAATAACCCCTTACTATCCTAGATTATCATTAGGGTTTGATTTGGGCAACATTGAACCATTTACATCATCAAATGATTGAATGAGGTCAACCTTGAATCACATTGATTGATTTCAATCATTATTCATCAATTGGATTGAGATTGGTTGAAAGTGTTGACCGTTTGCCCACTTTGACCCTCCAAGACCGCGAGCCTCTTTCTAGATCCAAGACCGCGAGCCCCTTAGGCTTCAAGACCGCGAGCCTCTTCAAGGGTTCAAGACCGCGAAGCCTTCCATTGGTTCAAGTTAATGTTGAGACCGCGAAGACCAATTTGAGTTGAGACCGCGAGGGTCATGAAGACCGTTTGCCCTTCTTTGACCTCAGGACCGCGAGGCCCTTCACGGTCTTGAGACCGCGAGCCTCCTCTCGGTCTTGAGACCGTGAGCCCCCTCACGGTCTTGAGACCGTGAGCCCCCTCACGGTCTTGAGACTGTGAGCCCTCTCACGGTCTTGAGACCGCGAGGCTCTCATGGTCTCAGCCGCTTGGTCCTTCAACAAGGCTCAAAGATGCAACCGATAATGTCAACCCATGTTGAAGCCCTCAAATGGTCAAAGCTATGTTGACCACTTATGGATATAGTCAATTAAGATTATGCTTGATCACTTGGTCATTCATTTGACCCATAATGGTTAACCAATTATGATTGAAATCGATTCAATTAGGGTCTATCAATGTTCACCCATCAACACTCAACAGTGTGCATCAACACAAGGTTGAACCCTTCAATTGAGCTCCAATTGGGCCCAAACTTGGCCCAAACGGTCTTGAGGTCATGTGGGTGGACCCCACATGGTCTTAAGACCGTTTTCCCAAGATTTCAACAAAGTCTAAGGTGATTTGATAGGGGTTGAACCATGATTGAACCACAAAACAGAATTTTGATTAAATTGATAACTTATTTGCAATTGGGTCCTTAATTGGTCAAATTACTCAACCCTAGACCTTCAAACGGTCTTGGGTGATTTTCCTCTCCGTCTTGAGACCGTTTGGATGAGTTCCAAACGGTCTTGAGACCGTTTGCCCATCCAATTTTGGATTCTAGTGCAAATTCATCAAGGTCTGACCCATTGAGTTGATGATCATGTCAATGTTTTATTGCAATGTAATTTGGTGTAGTTGTACCTTCAATTGGTCAACTATCCTTGACCCCAGACCTCCAAACGGTCTTGGTTGATTGCCCTCGTGGTCTTGAGACCGTTTGGTGACCCCCAAACGGTCTTGAGACCGTTTAGGTCAATCAACCCTAAAAACCCTAATTAGGTCACCATAATTTCAGTACTGATTTTATCTAGGGTTAGCCCTAGTATTCACCCTTCAACTCTTATCCCGTTTGGAATTAGACCATCAAACTTGGTGAGTTGTTAATTAACATAATTTTGAACAGTAATCGCATACGGTCAATGCTTAGTCAACGACCTTACACGGTCTTGAGACCATTTGCCCAAAAAGGCAATTTCAGACCGTTTGCAAATCAGCAATTAATTCATTTAAAGTTGTCACTTAAAAAGGTCATATCTCACGATTCCTTTGGAGTTAGTCTCCCAAATTTTGAGGGTAATTAGCCTATATAATTAGGAACAGATTTCTTATATGGTCCACGCTCGGTCAATGGGGCCAAACGGTCTTGAGACCGTTTGCCCTCTCGCGGTCTCGAGACCGTTTGCTCACCTCGCGGTCTTGAGTCCGAGAGAGCAAACTGTTAGGACCGTTTAAGGAAACGAAAGGCGGTGGGTTTTTCTTGGAAATCACGCCCGCATCTTCTAGCTCAAGAACAGTACAGATATCCCACGGGTTTGCTTGCAAAATAGCAGGGAAAAGTAGGGAAACACTAAGAGCTATCATCAAAACGCATATAAAGATGCACATAGTAAAGCATGGGTTTAGAGTTATAAAACCCGCCTAAAGCTTGCTTCTTGAGCTCCAAGCTTTCAAGCTCCAAGCTCTAATGGCGTCCTTGAGTTCCCACAGGTTGGCCAAGGTGAAAACTCCAAGGAAGGATGAAAAGAGACGGCTAGAAAGGTAGGGTTTCAAGAATTAGCCATGAAGCTGACCTTGAATTCGAATTCTAACCATGGAATTAGGCAAGAAGAGGGGTTTAAACCTACCTTGCACCCCTTGTTCATCCTCCTTAGCTCCAAGGCAGTCCTTGGTCGTCTTTGGTGAAATGAAACAGTAAGGGAACGAAGGGTGAGTTCCCTTGCAACTAAGGGAAGGAGAGCTTATATACATGGGGTAGGATTTTCAACATTAGTTCATAAGTTTCCCTTAATTCCAACTAAGTCCTTCCTTTATTACTTGCTCGTCCCTTCCTCTTTATTCTAAGGACAAACCTTATCTTAAGTTATAGAAAAGAAGGCAAGTAAGAACAATCTAATAATAAAGTTCATACTTAAAGGGATATTGCACATATACCCTGATTATTCAATCACAAAGCCTATTTCTTAACTTGATAACTCAATTGAGGTGAATTCCTCATCATTTCTTCTCTAAATGATGGCAAGAGTCTAAAAAGATACTTTAGATGACATTCTTTACAAATTGCATCCCTTTATTTGGGTAAATTGCATTTTACCTCAAATTAGGGTTTCAAGCCCTGGGATTGCTTCCACAGCTGCACCTTGGTGCTCTAGCTTGGGAAATCCCTCAAACTTTGCCAAAGAGATTCTCATGATGTCTCAACATCAGAGGAACATCTCATCATGTGCAAATTGCAAGCTAACCCTTTCAACTGGGTAAATTGCACATAGGTCCATGTATATCAAAACAATGCTACAACTTTAAATAAAAAGGAGCAAATACTGAAATATACGTTTCTGGGAATTTAATTACATGCTCAGAGTTAATCACAAGGATTTAATTACATATTTAGGAAAAAAACCTAGGGCTAACTCATAACCCAGGTCAGGGATGTTACACCTGCATCCTTTTCTTTTCTGACCATCGCATTCAAGTGGATCTTATACCACTTGATATGCAGGGATTTGATATAATCCTCGGGATGGATACCTTAGAAAGGTATAGAGTTGTCTTGCATTGTGAGTCCAAGTTGGCTGTGTTTGCTGATGAAAGCAACACATGGATCTTTCAAGGTGAAAGAAAGATTCTGCCCACCTGTCTTGTATCAACTATGGTTGCTGATAAGCTGTTGAGGCAAGGATGTTATGCATTCTTAGCCCATGTGGTAGATGTTACCAAGGAAAGGACCAATCCTGCTGAAGTTCCCATAGTCAGGGAATTCAAGGATGTGTTTCCTGAAGAACTTCCTGGTATACCATCACCTCGGGAGATTGATTTTGAAATTAATCTGATCCCAGATACGAAACCCATAGCTCAAACTCCGTATAGGATGGCACCTGCCGAGATGGCAGAACTCAAGAAACAGCTTCAAGAGCTACTTGAGAGAGGTTTTATCTGACTGAGTACTTCACCTTGGGGTGCTCCGGTCTTATTTGTTAAAAAGAAAGATGTGTCAATGCGGTTGTGCATCGACTATAGACAACTCAATAAAGTAACAATAAAGAATAAGTATCCTCTGCCGAGGATTGATGATCTCTTTGACCAGTTGCGTGGTGCAATAGTCTTTTCAAAAATAGACTTGAGGTCTGGATATCACCAACTCCGCATTAAGGATAGTGACATATCCAAGTCTGCCTTTAGGACAAGATATGGTCACTATGAGTTCACGGTGATGTCGTTTGGACTAACTAATGCACCAGCTGCATTTATGGAACTCATGAATAGAGTTTTTCGACCTTTCCTTGATCAGTGTGTTGTCGTCTTCATAGATGACATACTGATTTATAGTAAGGATGCCCAGCAGCATGAGCAACATCTTCGCCAAGTTTTGACCTTGCTAAGAGAACATAAGTTGTACGCTAAGTTTAGCAAGTGTGAGTTCTGGCTGTCGGAGATATCTTTTCTTGGACATGTAATATCCGCCTCGGGAATTCGTGTTGACCCTGCAAAGGTAGAATCTGTTCTACAATGGGAACAACCGAAGACACTGACAGAGATTCGAAGTTTCTTGGGGTTAGCTGGCTATTATCAAAGGTTCATAAAGAACTTTAGTTCTATAGCTTTACCTTTGACCAAGTTAACCCGGAAATATGTTCCTTTTTCTTGGAGTGATAAGTGTCAACAATCTTTCCAGTTGCTGAAGGAGAGGTTGACAAGTGCACCTGTATTAGTGCTACCTGAACAAGGAAAAGGATATGTAGTTTTCTGTGATGCTTCCAAAAATGGACTAGGATGTGTGTTGATGCAGGATAAACAAGTGATTTCTGTTGCTTCCCGACAGCTTAAGAAACACGAGGAGAATTATCCAACACACGATCTGGAGTTAGCAGCTGTGGTTCATGCTTTGAAGATCTGGAGACATTATCTCTACGGAGAGACATTCCAGATTTTCACAGACCACAAAAACCTTAAGTATATCTTCTCTCAGCATGAGCTCAACATGAGGCAACGTCGCTGGATGGAATTAATCAAGGACTACGACTGTACAATTGATTACCATCCAGGCAAGGCCAATGTTGTTGCAGATGCCTTGAGTAGGAAATCAGCAACATCAACCATGAATAGAGCACAACTAAATTCTTTAGTATGCTCTAGGAGAGATATGCTTATCTCTTTAAGGCAAGACAATGTACAGTTAAAGGTGTCATTGTTAGCCGGTTTGTTAGCTGAGATGCATATTAAACCTACCCTAAGAGAGAAGATTAAAGAAGCACAGCTAGGTGATGCTGCAGTTCAACATATAAGATCTGAGTATGGAAATGAGAAGCAAGATGGTTTTCATGACTCAAAAGATCAAGTAGCTTGTTATAATGGAAGAATGATAGTGCCGGATGTGGACAACTTGAGGGAGTTAGTCCTGGAAGAATCCCATTCTTCCATGTATGCTATGCATCCAGGGAGCACCAAGATGTATCGGAATTTGAAGGATCTGTATTGGTGGCCTGGGATGAAGAAGGACGTTGCAGAGTTTGTTCTGAGGTGTCCTGTGTGTCAGCAAGTTAAAGCTGAACACCAGAAGCCTGCAGGGACAATGCAACCTTTACCCATATCACAGTGGAAGTGGGACCATGTGACCATGGACTTTGTTGTTGGCCTACCCAGGACAAGCAAAGGACATGATTCCATTTGGGTAATTGTTGATAGGTTGACTAAGACAGCACATTTCTTACCTGTCAAAACAACCTATTCTGCTGAAAGGTTATCAGAGTTGTATGTTCAAGAGATAGTGCGTTTGCACGGAGTTCCTGTCACAATAGTTTCGGACAGAGGTCCTCAGTTTACAAGTCATTTTTGGGAATAGTTGCACAGTGCCTTAGGCACTAAGCTAAAGTTTAGTACGGCCTTTCATCCACAGACTGATGGACAGTCGGAAAGGACCATACAAACCTTAGAAGACCTGTTGCGAGCATGTGTTCTCCAGTTCACCGGAAGTTGGGATCTACACCTAAGCCTGATAGAGTTTGCCTATAACAATAGCTACCAGCATAGTATTGATATGGCACCTTATGAAACCTTATATGGTAGACATTGTAGATCACCCTTGTGTTGGTTTGAGACTGGTGAGCACCAGTTGTTAGGTCCTGACTTGGTGCAGCAAACCACAGAAAAGATTAAAGTTATACAACATAAGATTAAGACTGCTCAGGATAGGCAGAAATCTTATGCTGACAAACGTCATAGACGCTTAGAGTTCCAGGTTGGAGACAGAGTGTATCTTAAGGTCTCACCTTGGAAAGGGGTCCTTCGTTTTGGAAGGAAGGGGAAGTTAGCTCCTAGATATATGGGGCCTTATCCAATCATTGAACGGATTGGAAAGGTAGCATATAAACTAGAGCTTCCCCCAGAATTACAGAGGTTACATCCTGTGTTTCACATTTCTATGTTGAAGAAATGTCACCCAGACACCGAGTCAGTTCTACAACCTATGGAAGTAGAATTGAATGATGACATATCCTATGAGGAGGGACCGGTGTCAATCCTTGATAAATGAATTAAAAAGTTAAAGAAGAAAGATATAAGTCTTTTGAAAGTCCTCTGGAACCATCGTGGTGTTGAAGAAGCCACTTGGGAGTTAGAGGATGAGATGAGAAGGATGTATCCTGCCCTTTTCTCGTAGTATGTTTTATCGATTTCGGGGACGAAATCCTTGTAAGGGGTGGATAATTTGTAACATCCCTGACCTGGGTTATGAGTCAACCCTAGGTGTTTTGCCTAAATATGTAATTAAATCTTTGTGGTTAACTCTGAGCATATAATTAAGTTTCTCAGAAACGTATATTTCAGTATTTGCTCCTTTTTATTTAAAGTTGTAGCATTGTTTTGATATACAGGGACCTATGTGCAATTTACCCAGTTGAAAGGGTTAGCTTGCAATTTGCACATGATGAGATGTTCCTCTGATGTTGAGACATCATGAGAATCTCTTTGGCAAAGTTTGAGGGATTTCCCAAGCTAGAGCACCAAGGTGCAGCTGTGGAAGCAATCCCAGGGCTTGAAACCCTAATTTGGGGTAAAATGCAATTTACCCAAATAAAGGGATGCAATTTGTAAAGAATGTCATCTAAAGTATCTTTTTAGACTCTTGCCATCATTTAGAGAAGAAATGATGAGGAATTCACCTCAATTGAGTTATCAAGTTAAGAAATAGGCTTTGTGATTGAATAATCAGGGTATATGTGCAATATCCCTTTAAGTATGAACTTTATTATTAGATTGTTCTTCCTTGCCTTCTTTTCTATAACTTAAGATAAGGTTTTTCCTTAGAATAAAGAGGAAGGGACGAGCAAGTAATAAAGGAAGGACTTAGTTGGAATTAAGGGAAACTTATGAACTAATGTTGAAAATCCTACCCCATGTATATAAGCTCTCCTTCCCTTAGTTGCAAGGGAACTCACCCTTCGTTCCCTTACTGTTTCATTTCACCAAAGACGACCAAGGACTGCCTTGGAGCTAAGGAGGACGACCAAGGGGTGCAAGGTAGGTTTAAACCCCTCTTCTTGCCTAATTCCATTGTTAAAACTCGAATTCAAGGTCATCTTCATGGCAAATTCTCGAAACCCTATCTTGCTAGCCGTCTCTTTTCATCCTTCCTTGGAGTTTTCACCTTGGCCAACCTGTAAGAACTCAAGGACGCCATTATAGCTTGGAGCTTGAAATCTTGGAGCTCAAGAAGCAAGCTTTAGGCGGGTTTTATAACTCTAAACCCATGCTTTACTATGTGCATCTTTATATGAGTTTTGATGATAGCTCTTAGTGTTTCCCTATTTTTCCTTGCTATTTTGCAAGCAAACCCGTGGGATATCTGTACTGTTCTTGATCTAGAAGATGAAGGCGTGATTTCCAAGAAAAACCCACCGCTTTTCTTTTCCTTAAACGGTCCTAACAGTTTGCTCTCTCGGACTCAAGACCGCGAGGTGAGCAAACGGTCTCGAGACCGCGACAGGGCAAACGGTCTCAAGACCGTTTGGCCCCGTTGACCGAGCGTGGACCGTATAAGAAATCTGTTCCAAATTATATAGGCTAATTACCCTCAAAATTTGGGAGACTAACTCCAAAGGAATCGGGAGATATCACCTTTTTAAGTCACAACTTTAAATGAATTAATTGCTGATTTTCAAACAGTCTGAAATTTCCTTTTTGGGCAAACGGTCTCAAGACCGTGTAAGGTCATTGACTAAGCGTTGACCGTATGAGTTTACTGTTCAAAATTATGTTAATTAACAACTCACCAAGTTTGATGGTCTAATTCCAAACGGGCTAAGAGTTAAAGGGTGAATACTAGGGCTAACCCTAGATAAAATCAGTACTGAAATTATGGTGACCTAATTAGGGTTTTTAGGGTTGATTGACCTAAACGGTCTCAAGACCGTTTGGGGGTCACCAAACGGTCTCAAGACCGCGAGGGCAATCAACCAAGACCGTTTGGAGGTCTGGGGTCAAGATTTGTTGACCAATTGAAGGTACAATTACATCAAATAACATTGCAATTAAATATTGACATGATCATCAACTCAATGGGTCAGACCTTGATGAATCTGCACTAGAATCCAAAATTTGGATGGGCAAAAGGTCTCAAGACCGTTTGGAACTCATCCAAACGGTCTCAAGACCGAGAGGACAATCACCCAAGACCGTTTGAAGGTCTAGGGTTGAGTAATTTGACCAATTGAGGACCCAATTGCAAATAAGTTATTAATTTAATCAAAATTCTGTTTTGTGACTCAATCATGGTTCAACCCCTATCAAATCACCTTAGATTTTGATGAAATCTTGGGAAAACGGTCTCAAGACCATGTGGGGTCCACCCACATGACCTCAAGACCGTTTGGGATAAGTTTGGGCCCAATTGGAGCTCAATTGAAAGGTTCAACCTTGTGTGGAGTCACATTGTTGAGTGTTGATGGGTGAACATTGATAGACCCTAATTGAATCGATTTCAACCATAATTGGTTAACCATTATGGGTCAATTTAATGACCAAGTGATCAAGCATAATCTTAATTAACTAAATCCATAAGTGGTCAAAATATCTTTGACCATTTGAGGGCTTCAACATGGGTTGACATTATCGGTTGCATCTTTGAGCCTTGTTGAAGGACCAAGCGGCTGAGACCATGAGAGCCTCGCGGTCTCAAGACCGTGAGAGGGCTCGCGGTCTCAAGATCGTGAGGGGGCTCACGGTCTCAAGACCGAGAGGAGGCTCGCGGTCTCAAGACCGCGAAGGGCCTCGCGGTCCTGAGGTCAAAGAAGGGCAAACGGTCTTCATGACCCTCGCGGTCTCAACTCAAATTGGTCTTCGCGGTCTCAACATTAACTTGAACCAATGGAAGGCTTCGCGGTCTTGAACCCTTGAAGAGGCTCGCGGTCTTGGAGCTAGAAAGAGGCTCGCGGTCTTGGAGGGTCAAAGTGGGAAAACGGTCAACACTTTCAACCAATCTCAACCCAATTGATGATTAATGATTGAAATCAATCAATGTGATTCAAGGTTGACCTCATTCAATCATTTGATGATGTAAATGGTTCAATGTTGCCCCAATCAAACCCTAATGATAATCTAGGATAGTAAGGGGTTATTTGACTAAGGTTTTTGACCATGATGATGATCAATGGGGTGAATTACCAAAATACCCCTGAAGGGTCAATTAAGTTATACCTTGCTCAATTCAAACCCTAATTACATGAGAATGATGTTTTTAGTCATAATGACTCTATCCAACTTGATCTAATCTAATGTTACCATCAACCATTAGTATGATGAAAGAGAGAGTACTCTAGAGAGAGAAAGTACCCTAGAGAGAGAAAGTAACTCTAATCACATAATGGTGATGCTTTTGGCTATGTTAGCCTATGATGACTCAATCCAACCTGTTTTAGAGTGATGTTGACATCACCTAGCATTATGATGAGAGAGAAAGTACTTCTAGAGAGATAAAGTACTTCTAGAGAGAGAAAGTACCCTTTTTAAGTGGAAACTCAAGTAAAGCATCTCCAATGCACATAAGTGAGCATAATTAGGGTATGGTCCACCCGTGTGAGGTCATAGAAACCCTAATTATAATAAATGATGAACTCTTAACTAATCTAAGAGCATCAATGAAGATGTTACTCATACATGATGATGTTATGAGTTTAATTCACCTTGATGTGAATAGTAAACCCTAATTCAAGGGTGATGACATGTAATGTGAATAGTAAACCCTAATTCAAGGGTGATGGCATGATTTTGAGCAATAAACTCTATTTGATTTGAATTAAAGATTTAACTCTTATGACAAGAGTAGGAAGTACATTCCTTATTGTTGTATTACCTTTATCAGATGTATTAACCATGCAGGTTCTGATATGGAGGTAATCATATCCAAGTATGGATGTTGATGTTATATTCATTGAAGGCATGTTGTTAGCCTTATGAATAAGTAAAGTAATCTGATGCCTTGCCAGTGGCATCCTATGCTGATAATGGGCTATGAGAGCCATGAATACCATCAAGGTCATGCCTTAGAGATGACTTGTGATGAGGATAAGGAGAAATAATGATTGATATGAGTTAGGCCTGTTACATTTAGTATTCTTCTTTTATAGCTGCTATGCTATTGTTATTGTTTGAAGAACAATGTATGCTGTTAAAGAATACTGAATGTACCTAACTAATCAAGTATAATGTAGAGCCCTGATCATAGATCCATCATTGTCAGAAATTAAGTGATGGTGAAACAAGTTTTCCTCAGGGACTCCTGGAGCACATACTTTTGAGTATGTGGGGTACATGGATGTGTAGAACCTTACATCCTAGTGTAGGAAAGTGATGTAGATGTGGAATCCATCCATCCTTCACTATAGTTCCATACCGTATCAGTGGTAGGTAAACATGAAACCTCCTGATGACGAAGAAAGCACAGATATCCGTATCAGTGGTAGGTAAATATGAAACCTCCTGATGACGAAGAGAGTACAAAACACCACTGTGACTCTAGAATAGCGAAGGACCAATTTACCCTGGTGAGCTATAGTAGTAGAGACACGAGATGTCCTACAAGTGATCCTCTTACTGAATGAGGAAGGTGAAGGTCATGATAATCCGGCTCTCTTATTGACCTATGTATGATACTGATGCGGCTTCTCAGCGATCAGTTGGAGTATGAGTGGTAAGCCTCATCTCCACAGGGCATAATGTTGTTTGTAAAACATAATCAACCATATAGTATAACTTGTTAGAGATAACTCCAAGTTAGTTGATTGATGTCACATTGCAATAGTGTTTATATTCTCCATATCTCCTAAATGGTTGAGATCTTGTTATACCTGCAACTGTTACAGAATGCTTTGAAGGCTTTACTGTTTAAAATATTCTTTGATGTTATAATAAAGCTTCTGGCCAAGAGTTATAACTCTCGCTGGGACAATTATGTATAATTGTCTCACCCCGTAGGCTTCAACTTTTTAGGTGGACGTCGGAGACGAAGGAACCAACCTACAGGTGATCAGTCTCAGCAGCAGCATCAGGGGCAGCAATAATCTCAGGTGGAGATTGTCCTGCCCTATGGTGTAGTTAGAGTCAGTCCTATGTGTCCTCTGTACTCTCAGGTCTTGGAGTCTTTTTGTATAAGTGATCTTGAGATTTTGTATCCTGATGTATATAATTACTCAAGAAGTAATTATCCTGAGATGTAAACAGTTTACCTCACTTTATGAAAGAGGCTTCTATGGATTCAAGTTCTTGTCACGAAAAGTTTTAATTTCCCGTGATTTTTGTCTTCCGTTGATTACCGATTCGCTTCCGCTAAGTTTTAATCGTGTTTATGTCATGGTTTGGAGATCAGACCCCACAACAGTCATACAAGATATTCATGACATCATGTGATACAATAGTAACACCATCATTCCTTAACCAGGAATTAGGGTTCACTATCAAATAGGGCTTATCATTCCCTTTTTCCCAAATTAGGGTTAGGGTTCCCCATTTCTCATTCATTCAGACCCTCTTGAGTTAACCAACTTTATCTTGTATTAAGGTAATTTCCCTCTTAATACATTCCATCACAGAATACTCACCCTTAGCATATAATGCATAGGCCACACATTAGAATTGTCCATCTATCTCACATGATATGGACTTATCTTAGTTTAAGGCATAACTTTATTATAAAGTTGCCTATAAACAATCGCAATGATACACCCTCAACTAGGGTTTCACAAGGATACACCCTCAACCAGGGTTCATAATGATACACCCTCCACTAGGGTTTCACAAGGTTACACCCTCAACCATGATTCACAATGATACACCCTCCACTAGGGTTTCACAAGGATGCACTCTCAACCAGGGTTCACAATGATACACCCTCCACTAGGGTTTCACAAGGATACACTCTCAACCAGGGTTCACAATGATACACCCTCCACTAGGGTTTCACAAGGATACACTCTCAACCAGGGTTCACAATGATACACCCTCCACTAGGGTTTCACAAGGTTACACCCTCAACCAGGGTTCACAATGATACACCCTCCACTAGGGTTTCACAAGGATACACCCTCAACCAGGGTTTATAAGGATACACCCTCAACTAGGGTTTCACAAGGATACACCCTCAACTAGGGTTTCAACTCAATAACCCTGTCGATTAGGGTTTATGTTCATGTTTAGGGTTTCATGATCTCTTTACTTAAGGATCATAACCCTTAACCACCACATGAATCATATTCATGTATGAATTCATGCTATCCACTTCTCAACTTGATTAGGTCATATCAACCCTTCATTCGAGTACATACAACTATGATTAACATAGTGTATCAAGTCATTGATCCTATAAGCAATTAGGGATTCATCCCTTAATTGGCACTAATCTCTTAGGTACTATTAGGGTTTCAACCTTTGTACCTTCATTGATAATCATTACTAATCATAATTGGATCAATGGATCATTCATCATCTTAAATCTCAAGAGATTCAATCACATTGGACCTCCATTACATAAGATACCCAATTGAATTAGGATTTTCAATGTTGATTCCTTCAATCATTGAATTCATGGAACCAATCATCAATTGGACCTATACTCATACTTCAATTGAGTTAAATAGGTCAACCTTCAACTGATTTGACCCTCAATTGACCCTCAATTGGTCATCAATTAGGGTTTGATTCAATTGAATTAGGGTTTAGAATCGATGATTCAACAACACTAATCAATGTAAGACTAGTTACTTTGAAACCATTGAACCATCATCCAAATTGGGTATGACCTGACCACAAACGGTCTTGAGGTTTTTTGGATGACCTCAAAACGGTCTTGAGACCGTTTTCCCATCAAATCACTCAAAACCAAGCCATCCAAGTAGGGTTTGGATCATTGAAGTGCTCACCAATTCAGCAATTTATTGCAGATCAACTTGGTACCTTTAGGCCTTCAAACACCTAACCATACTCAACCCTAGACCTCCAAACGGTCTTGGGTGACCACCAAACGGTCTTGAGACCGTTTGGCCCATCCAACCTTTGGATTCTAGTGAAAAATCATCATGGATTGGTCTATCGAGTTGATCAACAAATCAGCACTACATTGCAATATGATTAGTACCTTTGGACCTTCAATTGGTCAACTATACTTGACCCCAGACCTCCAAACGGTCTTGGGGTGACCCCAAAACGGTCTTGAACCCGTTTGGATGATCCCCAAACGGTCTTGAACCCGTTTGGGCTAATCAAACCAAAATCTCAACTTAACTCATTGGAATTTCAGCACTGTTTTCAATTAGGGTTTGCCTAATTGAATAGCCTTCAACTCACGATTCCTTTGGAGTTAACCCCTCAAATTTGGAGAGTCATTAACCAACATAATTATGAACAGGAATCCCAAACGGTCAATGTTTGGTCAACTCACTCAAACGGGCTTGAACCCGTTTTCCCAAGCAGGTCAAGTTAATCAGGTTGAAAATCAGCACTTAATCCAATTAGGTTTTCCTAATTGATTATCCTTCAACCTATGATTCATTTTGAGTTAACCCCTCAAATTTGTAGGGTCATTAACCAACATCATTATGAACAGGAATACCAAACGGTCAATGCTTGGTCAACTCGCTCAAACGGTCTTGAACCCATTTTCCCAAGCAGGTCCAGTTAATCAGGTTGAAAATCAGCACTTAATTCAATTCGATTTGTCTAATGGATTGGCCTTCAGCCTATGATTACTTTGGAGTTAACCCCTAAAATTTGTAGGGTCATTATCCTACATAATTAGGAACGAGATTCCCAAACGGTCAATGCTTGGCAACTCCTTCAAACGGGTTTGAACCCGTTTTCCACCAAATGGTTTGCAACCCGTTTGGTCACCAAACGGTTTTGGTAAAACCGTTTGGTCCCAACCCTTGAGATCGTTTGCTCCCAAGATATTTGGTGAGGTGCTTGCTTATGATGATTTCATCATCATCTTCCTTCGTGCACCCAAGAACAGAAACCGTTCTTGATGGAATTGCAGCAAAGAATCAAATATGTATCAAATTGAAGAAAACAATCAACAAAGCATAGATGATTGATGCAATAGCAATGATTAAGGGTTTGAGTTATAAAACCCGCCTCCAATTGAGCTTAAAGCTCCAAGATCACGCCATCAATGGTGGATGAAGCTCTAGAAACTCCCCCTAGGCTCGTCCTCAAGCTTTTGATTGCAAAAGTTGGCTAGGGTTGAAGAGGAGATCGAAATAAGAAGGAATCCATAATTTATTTTCGATTTCCACCATGAAATCAAGGAGAACGAAGGTCAAGGGCTTACCCACAGGTTGGGGACGTGCTCCGTGCTCCTCCCTAGCTCCTTGGTCGGTTTTGCAAGAAAGGGGAAGAAGAAAATCCGAAAAAGGCCTTGGTTTGGGCTTGCAAATGACACTTTTATAAGGAAATTGAAGAGAGAGAAAATGCCTTATTAAAATGCATTTAATCCCAAAAATAGTACCACCTCTTCCTCCTTGGTTTGCTTGTGTACAAAGGCAACTCAAAACCACCGAACTCCCTTCCATTATCCATGGATTAAGGGAAAAGAAAATAAGCACCTTAATCCATTATAATACTAATATATCTTTTTGAGTGGGAATTCTTTAACTTATAATAAGGTGAGTGGAATTTCACCTCCTTTAGATATTTTCGTTCCTTATCTTGGCAAAGGAACGTCCATCCTTATTAAAAATCAACCAATAACATTTTGGTTGAAAGCCCATTAATTAATACATTCATTTTTTCCCTAAATTGAATTAGGGTTTCACTTATGATTAAATCTTGATTATTTTAATATCAAGATTCTCTCTCCTCCAACTTAATTCAAATGAGATGCCCCTCTCATTTTCTTTGCTCTACATGATTCCAAGAAACATTAGGGACATTATTGAAGTGGTATTTTTCATATTGAACCCTAGGTTTTGGGTAAATTGCACATTACACCAAAACTAGGTTTTAATGCACAAGGATTGCTTTACAAGCTTAATCTTGGTGCCCAAGCTTGTGAAAACCATACCACTATATCATAATAATTATTATGGTGTCTCAACATCAGAGTAACATCTTATCATGCAACATTTGCAAGTTGACCCCTCAACTTGGGTAATTTGCACTTTAGTCCAAAATAAGCAATCATTGCTTCAACATTGTTCAAACAGGACCGAAATTGAAACATAAGTTTCTCATGGGCCCTAATTACTTTTCCCAAGATAAGATTAAGCATCTACTCAACCTTATTATACAAAACATATAGGTTTAACACATAACCCAGGTCAGGGATGTTACAGTATACATGCTTTGGCATTGGATTGTTTGATAAAACCCTACATAGGCCATTTCATGGAAAGATACATGTGAAATTCAAAATTTTGATCAACATGGTAGTAAAAAGGTATAAATAGTCATTTTACCATAGAAAGTAACATCAAATAGGGTAGTATACCTAAAGTCTTCCCATGTTATAGCCAAAAAACTCATAAAAGTGCCATATTGATATCTTTTAACATATAATTAGTGAGATTTGTTGTTTGGGTGTAGTAATTATATCTCAAAGAATATTAAACATAGTCTAAATCACTCGTTTTAGGTGAAGAATATGATCTATAATTAGAAAGAATGTAGCCCTTGGTCCAAGTTTCTCACATTATCCTAAAAAGTCCACCTTTACTAGCCTAGTTCCAACTAGGCCAAAGAAAGGGAAAAGGATTCATCTTTAGCTAAATATCAATGTTTCCACTATTGAACATGACTATCATTAATGATTAGTCTCCTTCAATAGCTTCTCACGTTCCTGTAGACGATACAATGGTGAATTGTTTCGTTAATGTGCTCCTTTCATAGTTGGTTCTCAAGCTCCTTACTAGGTTGAGATTCAAGCTCCTTGTTCATTAGTGTTAGTTTTGCCTCACCCACTAAAAACCACATCCATGAAGGGTAGAAGAGAGGAAACAACAATAAATATGAGAAAGAGAGGATGAAATCACATAGATCCATACTAAATAAGGTTAGAAAGGAGATTTCAAATTTTGGTCTTCATGAATCTAGAAAAAAACAACATGCATGATATGTTCAACTAGATCACCCTCTTCTAATTCTAATATTGTTTCCACAACTCCAAAATACACTAACCTAGTCTAGGGTTAAAGCATGTATCCAGACATTAGACTAAAGTGGTCACGTTGACTAAATGTGGGCAACCAAAGTAGCCTACCCAAGGTATTTTTGAATCCTATCGATTGAAACATTTGCATCATCTATCCATAAATCGATGCAAGCATTAAGATTTTTATTTGAAGTATGGAAACCTTCAAAATTTATTTATAGAAAAAATTTAAAATATTGTGTTTTTATAATTTAAAAATGTGTACACTACCATATAGCATTATTTCTCATATCTAGATAATTCCAAAATAAATCAATGATGAATCTAATAAATAATGCATTCAAGGAAAAAAGGAAAGATGAAAACAAATCTAGGTTTGGGTCTCACTATGCAAAGTGAGATCCGATGAGGAATTCACCCACATAATTGATGAATAACCCCGTCCAATTTGAGCACAACAAAAGTATGAAGGTAGATGGTAAAATTTCATGTCTCTAAAGATGTCATACATAATAGAAAATGAGTTTATAACGTGGAATATTATGCTATTATATTATAAAAAAAATGTACATCGTTCCTCACCACAAGGTGGCATTTTAAAAAAAGAATTATACAAACTATAGTGATACATATGACCACTTGTAGGGTGCAACATGACCATCTCAGGAAATCATGAAGGTCCCAAGTCTAACACTAAGTTCTTCTTGAGTCATCTCTCTAAAACTCTTATATTAGGTTGGATTGCGAGCATCACTACGAAGAGAGGAAACAAAGAAAAAGAGTATACTTCTGTGTAAATTGTTGTGTGTGAAAAAGGAAATATTGGGGGCATTCAAAATGATAATATTATTTCCAATAAATAAGGGGTGAAAATGAAGTACAAAAGTTCAACGGAAAGTATTACAAAATAATAACAATGCTAATGATTAATGAGGCAGCTCATACAAAGGATATAATTAATAAGTATGAGGTTTGTGCCTATTAAACAATTCCAAAATTTCAATAAAATAAAGCAATGTGTGTAGACCTTAGGCCTACTAAACTATCTAAAGTAGGGTTAAGTTACTATAGGATCCCAAGCCAAGGTCAAGAGGAATCAAACCCTAGTACCAAATACGAAAGCTGCTGGGAGGAATAAAACCTCAATGCCTACTTTATAAAATTGTAGGAGAAAAACCCATTTGTATATATGGGGAAATAAAATCAAGCTGACTAAATATATAGTTGTGTAGAAGCATCAAAACAATAGATAATATTAGTCTACACTTATGCTTGCAAACAAAGTTGTGAGAATTAAAGTCTAGTTATTTATCAATCCATATATGGAATGAGAACATCCATAATAAAAAAAGTTGGTTTCAAAGGCCCCATAAGAAATCATTCCACAATTTTAGTAATCATAGAGAGAGAATTTATCTCATAATGAAAGATCTGTCTGAAGGATTTTAACAAGAGATGGAGATAGAATCATTTTGAAAGATATGCTTCATTGTGGAATATTATGATTGCAGACATAAATTGTCTAAAATAAAAATTTAAGATGAATGTACCTTATATTTGGTCAATCATATCCAAAATCAAACGCTAGAGTCCAAAAAAGGATATCAAACTCCTAAATGCATTAGTTAAGGAAATTGGGTTTGTATTACATTAATTGCATAAACCATAAAATCAAGTTTTACACTTACTCCAATTACGGATGAAAAACCATACAAAGTGATAGATCTCATCCTTTTATTTAAAAGATATTATAAGAACAACCCAAGCCTGGAGACAAACAACATGACAATCAACAATGGTCACACTTTAAGGAAGCCCTATGCAATGACTGGAAGAAAGAAGAAATCTTGATGCAAAGGATAAGCCTCAGTATGTGAGAACCAGCTCCCATTTCCTTCATGACATCCATATGAGTTCAAGGGTGACATATGTGAAGACATGGCAACAAACACACACACAATCACTTTGAATCTGCATACAAGCAATAATTGGTGATAAAGAAGGAGAAAAAGCAAGTCAAACGGAACAAATATAAGGTCGTTAGGAGTTCCATGGGGCCACCCTAAGTAGTTTTGAGTCATTAATCTGTCTTAGCGATAGAAAGAGGTTTTGCACAAGCTCTAGGTTCTTGAAATAGATAGTTGACGTTGGGAGGTGTGCTCAGTAGAAGATAAATTTAAACAAGCATTGTGAAGAACTTTAAAGAGGTACCCAAGATGTACCTAGATTATTTAATGGGATTGAGGTGGTTGGGATAAGAAGATACACATGAAAGATGAGGAAATAGATCAATATATCCAATTGGGGCTCTTAAGAGTCATATAATTCACTAGACTGAAAGAATATGATGGAGATAAAACTAAGGAGTGACGAGGTCCAGAGAGAGATCAGAGAGAAAGAATCATAGGGTAACTATACACAAATGCAAAATGAAAGAGGAGAAGGAAGAAGGTGATGTAGGCATCATGAGATATAGAATCAAAGTCACCTAAAAAACATGGCATAAGAAACTTTTTATAATAACATAAAAATGAGTGTGAAAAAACTTCCCTTATATTTGGTTACTAAATCAATCATATACCTTTAATTTTTTACTCATTTCACCCATTTTCTTTAATAAACTAGATCAAGGTATCGTGGAGCATCTAATTCAATGAAAATTGATTCCTAAGACAACTAAAGTGTGTAGGATCTAAAAATCACATTAGTTTCTAGTTTTATAAATGTTAGTTGGGCCATATAATGAATTTGGGTTCTTTATCATTATCTATAGAAGACTTATTATATTTATATTAGATTACCATATGTATGATTTATTTTCAACTTGGTATTATCTCATCAATAGGGAGCTTTACACATTGACATTGTATGAATTAACTTGACCAGAAGAATACCAAGCCCAAAAAGGAAGGTATGAAAGTCCATTGGGACTAGAACCCCATGAGAGGGTATCTAGAAATTGAGCAAACAAGGGTTGAGAAGTTATAATAATAATAAAGATGGAAATATGAAACCATTAGGGCTAGTCTGCCAACCCGGGTGGGTCAACCCAAGAGTGGGAAGATGACCTATGGGGGGAGGAAAAACCTTAGACCTTGGGTCAGGTTGTGTCTAGAGAAGCCTAACTTCCTCTTGTGATCCATGAATGCACCCTAGGCTAGGACCTTCCCTAGAAAGGTAATTTGACTAAATCAATTTAAAGATTGAGGTAACCATGAATGTCACCTAATATAAAAGATGAAAACACATATATTGAGTATGATTCTTTGAACCCAAGTATGCCATCTCTGAGGAGCACAAGGAAAAGTCACTATGAAAGTGGTTGACCATATGAGACCAATTCCAGAAGAGAAATGTGGCCATGAGTTCAATGAGGGGACATAAAGTGAATAATGAGCATTATAAGAGATGGAGGAATCTTGTTTCAATAATTTCATATGAAACAAATGTGCTATCAATTAACCCTTGGTAAGGTTAGAGCCCTAAGTTAATCCTAAGGTCAAGTAGAGAGTATTAAAGGTACATGGACCGATGGGATTAGGGGTTCATTGTTCCTTGAAAGCACAAGACCATTTGGTCGGGAGGTAACAACTACGTTTGTCCAAGGCCCATATCTCAGGAGATTAGCTACCTTCATGATGTCTGTGTGTCCAATGGTTGAATGTGAGGGCACTCCCTACATGCATAAGGATGAGATCACTCCAAAAAGTACATATACCCCTAGTGTAACGTCCTAGGATTTAAGGCCTCAGATAAAAAGATCTTATAAGGAATGATTGGACTACCCATATCACCAAGGTGCACCTCCTTTTCTGGGAGCCCATCACTAAGAACTCCATAGTTAAGCGTGCTCAGCTTGGAGTAGTACTGGAATGGGTGACCTGTCGAGAAGTTGATCCTGGCATGCGCGTGAGTGAGGACAAAGCGTGTAGTTAAGGCTAGTGGTGGTTTGTGGGGCCAGTTGTCATTCCTGAAACTCTACTAGAGCCTTGGGCAGTGGGCCCGGGCATTACAAATGGTATCAAAGCCTAACCCCTCCAGTAGGTGGGGCCCACCTGGGCATGTGGAATGCCTGTCTTGAGCTGTGCGGTCTAGGCATGTTGGAAAGGGTTGTCAATGGTTGACGTAGCCACCCTTGCGCTGGTATTCCGTGATCGGGAGTTGGGTGTCCATGGACCATTCTGGGTCTACACTGAAATGGGGAAGTATTATGAGGCCATATAGTTGAGCCTTGATGAGGACGTCAAGAGTCTATGTGGGGGAGATTATAATGTCCTAGGATTTAAGGCCTTAGATAAAAAGATCTTATAAGGAATGATTGGACTACCCACATCACCAAGGTACACCTCCTTTTCCGGGAGCCCATCACTAAGAACTCCATAATTAAGCATGCTCAGCTTGGAGTAGTACTGGGATGGGTGACCTGTCGGGAAGTTGGTCCTGGCATGCGCATGAGTGAGGACAAAGTGCGTAGTTAAGGCTAGTGGTGGTTTTTGGAGCCAATCGTCATTCCTGAAACTCTACTAGAGCCTTGGGCAGTAGGCCCGGGCGTTACACCTAGAGACCTCAAGAAAGTGGCTAAGACTCACAATACCTAAGGTGTAAAATGTAAAAGATATAAAGAAGTCATATAATAATGAAATCTTAAGAGGAGTTATGCATAAACTTGAGAGTGAAAAGGATATTTGATTTCATGAAATCTAAGGATATTGGGGAATTATAAGTATGTGTGGTGTAGATTCGTGCTGAGAATGATTCAACCTAAAATGTGAAATTTTTGAATTATGTGTGGGTACACCATCTCTGCTCTTGGAATGGGTTGAATTTAGTAGTTGGTCTACAATCAAGTTCTTATTTCATCTCATTATGAGAGAGAGATCAGGTAGACACATGTTATGTGTAAATTGACATATGAGGATGAATTATTCAGTTGGACTTAATGACATGACCTAGGGTTGAGGTGTCACCTCACCCTTTTGTGATAATTAATGAGTGATAGGTTGGAAACCTAAGTGAAATCACCAACTGAAAATGAAATCACAAATAAAGAATGTAATCACCAAGATACTAAGAATGTAGATAGATCTTGAACTAAAGTCAACTACCAAACTTAGTAATAATGTGAGAAATTTTGCTTATTAATAAAAGATGTTAGAGATATCTAAGAAGGGTTGCTAATGCTAAGGTTTTCGAAATGAAGATGAGTTATCATTCACCTTAAGCTTACTATGTTTGAATTTTGAGGACAAAATTCCTTTTAAGGAAAGGTGAATGTAAAATCCTCAATTTTTGTAAAATTGAATGATATAAATGTAAAGTTTGTTTTGATAAATAATTTTCCCTAATGGTATTATTGGTGGAACAACAACATGGATCACCTTTGTTGCATGGGTGCAAGTGGCACAAGATAAATAAATAATAATCACCTTTTTATATGATAAATGTTTTCCAAAAGAAAATAAAATACATGGTGTTTTAGATAATTAAAAGAGTGATTATCTTGCCATTATTGGCAACACACATTTTGAGATGTCGATCAGTATTATTTTGATTTAACTTTTGGTATACCTAAAAAATATAAAGGAAAGAAGAGCATTCTAGAATTTGGAGAAAAAAAGGTAGTCCGTGTGATAATGGTATTGTTTGAAATAATGCTTAAAACGAGTAAATCATGCATGGGAAAGACACACCAATAAATCCCACGCACTAAATATAAATTGATAAATGTTTTACTGAATAAAAAGGATATACCATGAGAAATAAAAGAATAAATTAAAATTTGTGCACAATGTAGCCAATAAAGCATCATATGTTTCCTTTATGGCTTTTATTATGTACTCCCATAAGTCTTGAGAAAAAGGAAGGTTATCATGAGGAAGAAAAGAAGTTATTAGAAATGAAAACCAAAATCCTCTCAGGGGACGTTCTCTCACTCCTGCCCTTCTCTCTGGATGGTAACATTTAGGTTTTTCTTGGCATAGATGTATAAATAAGGACCAAGTCTTTGTCTCATTGGGGAGGCACCCAACTTTAGTAAACATAGGAGCCCTGGAGATTGGTTCTTTCCATCATTCTATCAACCTTGCCCTAGGTTCGATGAGCCAATAGGGAAGGGTTTTGTTTAGGAGTGCCAAAGTGGCACAACATCTCCTCCCTCAGTTCCTTTCTCCTTCCACTAGTAAGCTGACTGTGCCCCATTCCTTCAGCGGAGAATGATCAGACAGATCTGCAAGTATAGTGGGTGGTACCCTAGTCCCTATAGGGACACTGATATAGTGCTCTAACCCCAAGGGAACTAGAGGATGCAACACCACCTTCAACACCCTAGACAATCATGGAAGCTTCCTACACCAGTGCTTTCTGGACTGCTGTGCTAAGAGACATGGTCACAGACCGGATTTTGACTACACCTAAGCTCAACCTTGTAGCCTTCCAGCTCCCAAGGTGGCACGCAAGGGGTTCCCAGGCCTTGTTCCAGCCTAGGGCACCCTACGTCAGTGCCGACAAAACTCCTTCTATGAACGCAACAACTACAGATGTATGGGATTCAGTGGGCGTCGCGCCCTGCGTGAGGAGATAGGGAGTTATAGATCAAAGACCCATATACCCCTTGGCTTGCATTCAAAGCTGGAAGGCAAGGAAGTCTTTTCATATTTTAAGTTAGCTAGATTCTGAACAAAATATAAGGTAAGTCTCATAGATGTGTCAACTAGGGATTGGCCCATTAGCTTTTATCTTGCAAATAATGTAGTAAATAGAGTGTAACTTGGAATATATTAAAGTTATATATCAAACTGATCGGGAGAATGAGGAGAACTCAAATAAAATGGTTTTAGACCCTATATGTGATCCTAATTCCAAAAGTGCATAAAGTTTTTAACTTTAATGTATTAATAGCATAATCACTCTAGTTTTGAATATTAACATGTTGAATTTGTTAAAAAAACCTCTCATTTATGCTATTATCTGATATTGAAGACTATAATGGATAAAGATTAACCTTTTTGGATTAAAAGAGCATCTTGGACCTAAGTTGGGTTAGAGGTAGTGATTAATACACATAAGCCCTAGATGTGTATACTAATCATGTGAATTATAGTTTTTGAAATATAATCTGACAATGTTGAACATAATGATAATTTGACAGGATCATGATAATTCGATTTTCTAGATGTGGATAACCATGCACATAAATATTTAGGGTTAAAGATCATAACTTTATGTGTCGTTTAAGGACATATTTCAATCTAGTGTTAAAAATACAATATTATGATGGATTTGATGATCATGGATACATTAATGTAAATTAGGGTTCTTAAGTCATTATGTTAATGAACATGGGAATTTTAGTATCAAACATGACCCTAATGGTGACTCGATGCTAAGGAAACCTATAGAAATAGGACCTAGTAAGTTTTAATATGAATAACATGAATATATAGTGACATGTATGTAGTATGCATGTTTTAGATACTATTAATTGATGTGGATTGCCTTGATGATTTGATTTCATAAATAGTGAACTTCAAATGTTGTACATGAATTCGGCATGCAAAGGTATGTGGTTACGATACGGCTATCCAGATTATAGTTTTCCAATGTTTTCCTAATGATTTATGAGGACGGATTAGATAAATAAATTGTTGGTTGTTTATTTAATTTATGTTCAACTATAATGCCAATATGAGTATCACATAAGTAAATGATAATATTTTAAATCCTAGGCTGATGTATATCAAGGGGTAATCCACACGATCCCTAGATGGGACAATGATCACGCCCAAGATAAAATATCCAGTAAGGGTTAGGATATGTAAAGAATATACAAGTTCTTATTTTCAATATCTTATGCTTATTATGTGATCATGTTAGTTGCACGCATTGTGGTTGCACCCACATGTACAATATAGTAATATGCTGACCGTGTTTTTATTTCGTGGTGTTTTAGGTATATGTTTCACATGATAAAAGACATGAAGAATAACATGAAAAATATCAAAGGTATTAAAGCTATACCAAGGAGGACTAAATAGTTGATACTTATTCTCATTAGGTATTAACTCGATGAGGTATATCATTGTACAATTTGTTTACAATATTTGAAATTTAATTGAAATTTTTCTCTATAATTTGTTATTTAACTAATCTGGATCCTTGTGAATATAGGTAATGACTCTCAACTTGATGGTCTTTCCTTAATTGGGGGACTCGGAAAGGAAGGTCGTTATAGAAATTATTCTCTTGACCAAAACATATAGCAGCCACCTCTTCCATTCCCTTCTACTCCCTTTCAGGGTTTCCACCCCTCCTTCCCCTATAAAAGGAGGGGGACTTCACTAAGAAAGGGGTCCCAAAATTTTGTACTTGCATTTTTAGTTGAAGTTTTATAACTTGCATTCTTAGTGTGATATTTTCATTCAAGAGATAAAAAGTAGTTCTTTCATCTACATCTGGACTTCTTTATTTCTCGTTCTTTCTTCTCATTATTTCTCGTGGAATGGGGGATAAAGAAAGCAAGTTGTTTAATTATCACCTTGGTCTCTTCAGATATTCTAGACTTTTGGTATATGGCTTACTATCTTTTTCTCCTTGTCTCTCCCATCCTTGCTATGAGTAGTGAATAGTTCTCTTATTAATGTGAGGGGAGTATCTCCTTAGCCATGAGTTAATCGGATCGAGTTTTACATGACTACTTTTGATGGATGGTTTTCGGTTTAAAAATCTATGATTTAAACAAAGTAATTAATCGCTTTAATCGCATGTTAATCTCAGTGGATACAACCGTGGAACCTGGGATGTAGAATACCTAAATCGATTTCACGAGGATTGGATGCGACCGTAGAACAATCCTCTTTAGGATGAAGAACAAGGATACATGAACACCAATACCAATGGGTTCACGTGGAGTTCATATCTTGCATTTTGTTTATGAATAAATCACATATCTACTTCTATCTTATTGTCGTGTATCGCTTGATCCTATTTTCATAAAAGCTAATATGGTGAAACTCCTAAGCCTCTATGCTTTCTCCTATTTGATTTCAACCGTTTCTTCAATGCTTATTTCAATTCGCCTCTTTTAATTTCAGAATTTTACTTCTTATTTAGGTAATCTTGTGTGCTAACAATCTTCTTTCTTTACTTCATTGACTTAGAATAATCGTTTCTTTTCCTTTTCTTTTAAAAAAAGTGGCCATTATATTCATCCCGTGGCTGGGGGTCGAACCTTAGACCTCTTGGTAACACACCAAGGGTCTTAACCAACTTGGTTGTCCTCACTTGGATTTCAGTGTAACCTTTCTTTTCCTTGCTTTAGTGTAACATTTTACTTTATTTGCATTTTAAGTTCTCGTTCTTGTTTAAACAGCTAACCCCCAAATTGGAATTTATATTTTGTTCCTTTATTTAAAAATACTAAAAAGAAATAATTTCAAAAATCAATCGAGATTAAAAGAGAAAATTATCTTTAAAATGGTATCCTATGGGATCGACCCTTCTATACTATCCTTAACTAGAAAGTAAAAAAGGATTAAACTCTAGGATAATTATTCTAGTAAATTGGTGTGCTCTTTGGCATGTATCAATTTTGGCACCATTGTTGGGGACAATAGATCATTTTCTCAAGCCTTGAAAAAAATTTGAAAAACTTTTTTTAAATTTTTTTGCCCTTTGAGCAACATTCCGGAAGTGATATCTCCTCTTCCTGCTAAGTTTTCATTTCAGCAATGGCTTTTTCTGCACTTGAATATTATCTGTCATTATAACTATGCATACATCGCCCGCAAAATGTTGATTCTGCATCACCAGTTTTTTATCCTGAGCCGGAGAAAATGTTTCTTCATTTGAATAGAGAAAATAGACTTAGTATGGATGAGGAAGAGATCACCCATAGGATTGAGCAGGCACTTCCACTCAAAGAGAGCTAATGATGATTGAACACATGACCCAAGAAGTCAATATGTGTTCAATCTATATAGATGAGCAAGTGGCCATTAAAATTGCTCAGAGAGAGGCCGAGAGACAAAAACAACTAAAAGATTTTTCCACTCCAAAAACTAGATATGAACAACACCCCACTGTTCCACCCAAGTTTACTGCCCTCCAATTTTAGATTTGTACTCAATAGATCACATTTTTTGGGAACAGGGGTGAGAGTTGCCAGGATCACCTTCAATGCGTCACAGACCTTTGTTCTTTGACCAAGATACCTGGCATTTTTTAAGACACCATTAGGCTTAGGATTTTCAAATGCTCTCTCTCAGGGCAAGCCAGCAGTTGGTATAATACCATGGAGAGTGAAGAACATGCTACCACTTGAAAGGCACTTAAAACCAAGTTCCTTAATAAAAAATTTCCTCTTCCCTCACCTACAAAATTAGGGGAAAATCCTTCTCTTTTCTATGGTGCCAAGAGAAACTTTAGGAGAAGCTTGGGAAAGACTTAGGGAACTCCTACATCACTTCCCTCATCATGACATATCCCAATCTCAACTCATTGAGATATTTTACTGTGGTGTTGATGATGACATCAAGAAATTCCTTGATTCCTCACCTATAGGAAATTTTAAGTTCTAAAGTCTAAAAGAAGCATGCGGAGTTGAAAATTGTGCTTTTGAAACACAATCCAGATGAGGAACTGGTGGGGTTCTCAAGGTATCCAAGGTGGAGGTAAATCCTGACATTCAAAATATTACTGAAGCCCTTAAAATGATTTTTCTTAAAACAAGATTGACTAGAATCTTCTTTAAATGCCTATGAGAGGCAACCTCAACAAGTTAGGGTTGATGAATCTCTATGTGGGATATCCCAAGGGTATGATCATGCTACCCTTCATTGTCAATATCTCTACAACATTCCTATGCATTCAACAGTTGGCCAGCCAGTGGAAGACATAAACTCCATCCATAGTATTTTGGGTCAAGTTTACTACACTCCCAACCAAGCTAGAAATCATCCCAGATTCCAATATGGAAACCCTTCAAGAGCTGAAAATTCTTCTCAACTTCCACCCCTGCAAATACCACCTCATCCTCAAGCTATCATTTATCCAACACAAGTCTTTCCCAACAATTATAACGACCAATGGAATTCTGGGAAACAAGGAAATTATGAGAGAAATTTCAAAAACCGTTGACCTTACTAGGGACAACAATATCTAAACCTTCATCAACCTCCACCTTAACCTCAATTGTAATAGAATTTCCCCACACCTTCAATCGAAGATAGGGTAGATGCCTTAGAGAAAATCATAATAACACATCAGAAGTCAATTGATGCTCAGTTTTCTCATCTCTTTGCTCAACAAAAACCTCCTACTGGCACATTCGCTGGCCAACCTGAACCCAACCCTAAGCACGTAGAACAACTTAAGGTTGTTGCTACAATATCTGACCTTACCGCACCAGAAAGGAAAACTTCCCCCCTCATAGATTTTGACCAATGGGAAGATGATGAGGTTATTATACCACAATCCTTGACCACTCCCACCATTCAAGAGTAAGTCTATGTCTATAAACTGTGTATACCCTACGTCAGATGTTTGAAGAAGACCCGATTGGACTCTAGGTTCAACAAGATCAAGGAAATCATGAGAAAGTTATGCATCAACATACCACTTTTGGATGCTATTACAGATCAACCTGAATGGAAAAAAATCTTCAAAGCCCTTCTAAACCGTAAGTGCACAATTGAAGAATCGGAAACAATAAAATTGGCAAGAACTACATATGACATCAACCAGAACAAGATGTCAAAGAAATGCAAATACCCAGGGTCTTTTAGGATCACTTGTTCTATAGGAGATTCCACTAGTCATTCATTATTGGCTGATCTCAGGGCTAGCATATCCATCATCCCTCTGAGCATGTGCATGAGGCTCAGTCTCACATATGGTAGACCCACTCCTATGTGTATTCAACTTGTAGATTCTTCCATTACCAAGCCCCTTGGCATTATTGATGATCTGTGACTCAAAGTTGGACATTTTTACATCCGGTGTGACTTTGTGGTGCTTGATATAAAATAATACAGTCACTACCCTCTCATTTTCGGTAGGCTTTTCCTCACTACAGTTAGGATGCTCATAGATGTTGAGACAGGACTTCTCACACATTGAGTGGGAATGAAATTCATCAATTTCCAAGCCTCTGGGGGTAGCATGAAATATACTCAAGAGTAAGAGTTTATTTCCTCAAATGAGTTCAATCTGATGCAGCAATGCTTTCTTAATTTTGAATCTCCACATGTAACTCAAGTCCGTATCTCTCTAGTGGATGATCAAGTTGCTACTCATGCCAAAGATATACCAACCGATCCTATTAATATGGATGCTTCCATTCCCACTACCCCCACTATGGCAAGCACCAACACCACCCTTCAAGAAACCCTTGTCCCACAAATCCTTCCCCTACCTCAGCCCATACCCATCTTTCCCTCTCAATCTCCTCTAACGAACCAGTCTATGATGATCATCATAGTCCTTCGCAGTTACCATTACAAATCATAGCTCAAGTGGTTCATCCAAATGTCATCGATGGATATTTCCCTTCTCCTCCTAACAACCCACCTCCATTTTACATTAGTGGCCATTGTATGGGACTAAATGAAGATTCATACTTAAGTCCTTCCTCGCCTCCCCCAAATTATCATCTTTATACAATTGTGCTCCCCTAAAACTATCCTCCATGACATTCCAAACTGTGGGAATCTAATAAGATTTTTCCAAAATTTTTTCCTTGGTATATAGATGTACACCAAACATTCTGAGATACGTTTCAAAGCACTCAAACAAAGACGATGGATTGGTTCCAAGGCACTCAATCAAATCATTACATCAACCATGCCTTCCCCTCGACTCCTCCACCACCTTACTACCTGCCACCACTGTGATCTTCACCAATCCATCTTGGGTTTGGGTTTGGCTCGGGACAAGCAAATGTCCAAGTCCAGTGTGGAGGAGGGTGATACAGTTCTATTCCACCCCTTATCTTTTCCCTGATTTTCTTTAATTTTGTCTTTTTATTATTTTGCATGTATTTTCTTTAATTCATGGCCTTTATCTAGTCGGTCAAACCTTTTTTCTTCCTTAGTTGTAAAAAGGCCTTTATCTAGTTGGCCCTTTGAGTAGACATCTAACCTTATAACCCAAATCGAATTTAGTAAAACTTTTTGCAAAATCTATAACAAATTTCCGTGTCTGAAACCACTTTGTCACTTAGGACCCCTAAATAACATCACTCCTTGGAATAGTTGGTAAGTCATAAGGAATCGATCAGAACCAAGCATAATGTTTCCTTATATTTAATCAATAGATTATCTTGTTATAAAACTTGTATGATGTGATATAATGGAATACTCTAACTAGAGCAATGACACTCACTAAAAAAATATGAAAAAGGAAAAAAATTTTGAAGTTATAAGCACAAGAACATCTCTTCCTTCCCTCAATCTTTCTTCTAAAAAATAAGCAAAGAATCACCACCGGTTAAAAATCAAGTCTGGAGTGGAATGCTTCCCAAAATAAAAACTCCATACTCCACAGAGGGGTGTACCATCAAAAGATGCCAAAGGTATACATGAAAAAAAAATTGTGGCCAATGCAGCCACAACTTCACAAATTCATATCCCGAGTCAAATAGAGGAGGGATCAATATTTTTTCATCACTTTCTTCTTTTGGTTTTGCACCCCCCTAATTTTGTATTGTTCTTGTGCAACAACTTACACAAAAATAAAAATTAAGAGTGTCAAAGAAAAAGTAAGATGAAGCCTATTTTTCTACAAAATCCATTTTTGAAGCAAGATGTGATAATTATTTTGATAGGAAACATAGAACTTTATGCTACGTAGTTCTAGAAGATTGTTTCACTTGGCCAAAAATTGGAGGTAATGATTATGGTGATGTTACATGGGTGAGGAATGACATCTCGGGAGTATAAATTGGACTTTATTTGTAATTTAATTTATTTGAGTACAAGCAAAGATTCAAGTGTGGGGTATTTTGATGGATGCATACTCATCATTTATTTTTGCATCATTTATGATAACTAATTAATACTTTTTTGGTAATTTTAGCTTAATTGGGAAATCAATTGCACTTTCATCCTCTCGATATTACTTTTTTGGATTCCTATGAGGTTTCTCTCAATTTTTGGGAATTATTGAAGCATTTAAATCAAGATAAGAAAAGATGAAGATAAGAGGTCTTTCAAATTTCCCACAGAGTTTGATATACCTCACACCAAAATAGTCATAACTCCCACATACAAATTTCAAATTTGGAATTTAGATATGTTATGAAAATATAATTTCAATTTCTACACGAAAATATATTTTCTGACTTTGGCATTCATTTGACTGTTCAATCAACTGGTGAACATGCATGTTCGTTTCCCCGCAGTGCCTGATTTAAATATATACCATGCACCACAATTGGCATAACTCTCACAACCCAAGGAAGAATTTAATGTTAAAAGATGAGATGGAATGAAAATTCAAAGGCCCATAGGAAAAACATATTTTCGATTGCACTTTAAATCTTGTTACCATTTGAAATTTGCACAAAATTTCGGGAATGGGAATCTTCATAGAGAGAGTCATAATTTGAAGGGTCAAAAAGAAGGCCGTCAATGATTTTCTCTATTTCCTATTAAGGAAGAAAATTATTCTCTTAAGCAAGACATACAACAACCACCTCTTCCACTTCCTTCTCCTCCCATTTTAGAGTTTCCACCCCTCCTTTCCCTATAAAAGGAGGGGGACTCAACTAAGAAAGGAGTCTCAAAATTTTATACTTACATTTTTAGTTGAAGTTATGCTACTTGCATTCTTAGTGCAATCTTTTGATTTAAGCAATAAAAATTAGTTCTTTCTTCTACATATGGACTTCTTTATTTCTCATCTTTTCTTCTTGTTCTTTCTCTTATAGAGGGAGATAAAGAAAGTAAGTCATTGAATTGTCACCACCTTGGTCTCTTCGGAGATTCTAGATTTGCGATATATGGCTTTCTATCTTTTTTCCTTGTTTCTCCCTTCCTTGCTATGAGTAGTGAGTAGCTCCCTTATCATGGGGAGGGGGAGAATCCCCTTAGTCATGAGTTAATCATATCGGGTTTTACACGACTACTTTAGACTGATGATTTTAAGTTAAGAAATCACTTATTTAAACAAAGTAACTAATCATTTTAATTGCTTTTAATCTCTTCATATGCGATCATGAATCCGGAATTCAGAATGCCTGAACCAATTTCATGAGGATTTGGATGAGACCGTGAAAATTCCTCTTTAGGATGAAGAACAAGTATACGTGAACACCAGGACCAATGGATTCATGTGGAGTTCATCACTTGAGTTTTCTTTATGAATAAATCACATACTTGCTTCTATCTTATTGTCGTGTATCACTTGATCCTATTTTCACAAGGGCTAAGATGGTGAAACCCCTACGCCTCGATACTTTCTCCCATTTGATTTCAACCATTTCTTCAATGCTTATTTCAATTCCCCTCTTTTAATTTCAGTACATTACTTCTTGTTTACATAATCATGTGCGCTAATAATATTCTTTCTTTACTTCCTTATCTTAGAATAATCTTTTTGTTTCTTTGCTTTAGTGTAACCTTTTACTTTCTTTGCATTTTAATTTATCGTTCTAGTTTAAACAACCAACCCCCAAATTGGAATTTGTTTTCTGTTCCTTATTCAAAAATACCAAAAAGAAATAATTTCAAAAATCAATCAGGATAAAAAGAGAAAATTATCTTAAATATGTTGTCCTATGGGATCGACCATTCTATACTAGCCTTAACTAGAAAGTAGAAAAGGATTAAACTCTAGGATGATTATTCTAGTGAATTGGTGTTCTCTTTGACATGTATCAACAACCTTCATTAAGGAATGAGGATCATTATACTGTCAGAGCATGCCTTTTGGTCTCAAGAACCCAGAGCCACCTATCAAAGGGTAATGGTTTCCCTTTTCATTACATGATGGACAAGGAGGTGGAGGTCTATGTGGATGACATGATTGCTAAATATGAATGTCCAGAGGACCACATCACCAATCTCGAAAAGTTGTTTCAAGGACTACAGTGGTTCTCTATTTTCTTAAATCCTACCAAAAGCACTTTTGGGGTTATGTGAGGTAACCTATTGGAATACATTGTCATCTAGAGAGGGATCAAAGTAGATCATGGGAAAGCTTGAGCTATTCCAGAAATGCTTTCCGCCAAAAGTGAGAAGGGGATAGGAGGCCTACTAGGGTGTCTTCAGTACATCAACTGCTTCATCACCAAATGCATACCAATCTATGAGCCAATCTTCAAGTTGTTAAATAAGAACTACAACTATGGATGGAAAGAATAATGTGAGTGGGTGCTTCAAAAACTTAAAGAATATCTCACCAATACCCCAATATTAAGCCTTGTTGTGCCATGGTATCCTCTCATGTTGTGCTTATTAGTTTGTGAAATGTCAATGGGTTAAGTCTACCAATAGCAAGAACTACATATAGTATCTATCCCAAAAGTTCAATGACACAAAGGCTTGTTGCACTACCTACAATCAGAAAGTATTGCAAGCCTTTGATCAACGTTACAAGGAAGTTATGCCACTACCTAATGATGTTTTTTATACCTAATCGTCAAGCATAGTGCACTATGCTATTTGTGTGATCACCCAACCCTGATAGGATGACACACTAAATAATAGGAAATGGTTTCAAAAATTGACCTCACCTACCTCCCAATGAAGGTAGTCAAAGCACAAGCCCTTTTTGATCTAGTAGATTCATCATTGTCTAATAAGTTATGCATGACTATGAGTTTTCAGACGAAGACATAGGGATGACCAGTCAACCAGACACAAAGGTTCCTCTTGATACCATCATGTGGACCATCTACTTTTATGGAGATATGAACTAAATAGGAATGATAATAGGTGTAGTCCATTAAAGCCCTGTGAAGAACAATTGTTGGCCGCCAAACAGCTAGAGTTCGATGCCACCGACAATGTGGCCACGTATGAAGCTTGCATATTATGACTTTAAGGCACCAGATAACAAGGTGCACAATTCTTACAAATCTATGGTGACTCCCTCCTTGCAATGCAACATGTCCAAAATAGCTTAAAAACATGCCATTAGGACCAGATACCATACCAAGAGCACATGGTGTTCCCTAGTTCAAGACTTTGAGAATCTTTTTTGACTTTACTAGAAGAAAAAAAACGCCTTTGTTGATTCTATACCAACCATCATTTCATGGATCAACATCTATGAGGACCAAACATTCTCTTTTGAAGCCTAAATGCTTTCTCAACCCCCATATTTCATGGTCATTGACAATGCACCTAATGATGAACAAAAGGCTTGGTTTCATGATATCAAGGTGTATTTACCAAACAAAGTTCATTCCTAAGAACCTCTAACAGAGGGAGAAACATGCTCTCAAATGACGAGCCATGCAATATGTTATTGGGGAAAAATGGTTGTATCATAGGTATTGCAATCAAACTCTTATGCGATGCATCGATAAGACACAAGCAAAAGTTACTCATGATGGAGGTCCATGCAAGATCGTGTGACACACATATGAATGGAGTTATTCTAGAAAAAAAAACAACTCTTGTGGTACTAATGGAATACCATGGAAACATATTTTTTCCACGATGTCCACAAATTTTGAGCCTTCCAAATCCATGGTGACTAAATTCACTCACCCATAAATCAACTTTATAAAATGTCCATGCCTTGGCCATTCTCATCTTGGGGAATCGACAATGGAATATCTATCCTAGGAAATCAAATGGAAATTTCTCCATACATATCACAATTTATAACTTCACTAAGTAGGTATAAGTAGTGTCCAACACGAATGCATCAACTCAGCAAGTCATCAAGTTCATCAAGAACAATAACATAAGCTACTATGGGATACCACATGAGATTGTCTTAGTTAGTAGGACAAACATCATTGCCAAACATCTCAAGGATTATCTAAATTCTTAGTGGATATAACACCATTGAACGTCACCTTATCAGCCTCAGATTAATAGAGTAGTAGAAGCTACCAACAAAAACTTGATCAAGATTATGATGAAGACTATTGTCTCTCATGCCAACTGTAATACCCCTGACCTGGGTTATGGATTAACCCTATAAGTTTTGCTTAAGTAAGTTGTTTAAAAACTTTATGTAATATTTTGAAAAGTAATTAAGACTCTTGTTGGGTTTAATTTTCAAGTTTGAGCTTATTTGCAAGTTGTTTGTGCATTATTTGATATTTTGGGTGAAAAGTGCAATTTACCCAATATGAGGGGTTATGTTGCAAATTGACACATGTTGAATGTTCCTTATGTATTTTGGCATCATGATAGATAAAATGGTGCTAAGGGGTGGCTTGTGGAGAGCCCCAATTGCAAGTTGAAACTTGTTGGAATAATACTTGTGTTGAATGCACCAATTTTGGTACAATTTGCAATGTACCCAAAATGTGGTGTTGATGTGCAAATTACCACCTCTAGAGTGTCCCTAATTCCTCTTGGTATCATTTAGAGGAAAGATAAATAAGGGGGCATCATGTTTGAGTCACATTGAAGTGATAGTACTTTTGGTAATGAAAAGACCATGTAAGGGTTGAATTGAAACCCTAATTTGAACTTGTATCAACTTGTAGACTTGATATGAGTAGCCATATCAGCCAAGAACCCATGGAGGGAGGCCGATATCCCTTTGTGATCATTTAGCCTTGCCAATGAAGGGATAAGCACCTCAAGGATATGAAGTGTGATAGCCGACAAGTTTCCTTAGAAAAAGTGTATCAGTTTGACTTAAAATAGTGATTAAACCTAGATGACTTATCCAAATGGATAAGTGATAGATGAATTTTGATGAAAAGATCATTCTCAACTTTTTTTTGCATGTCAAGATAATTATGCATGCATGCATGGACATGGGGAAAGCATGCATGGACACGTGGCAATAAGTATCTTAAAAGGGAGACACATCATTACATACTTTTTCATGGACTTCAAGTATAAATACCCCTCTCTTCACTTGCTAGTGAACTTTTTCAAAATTTACCACTTCCATTCTCTCCCATATCGGCCATAGAGTTTTTGTGTCGTCCATAATCAAGGTGATATCGACCATATAGCTTGGGGTATCGGCCAAGACAAGGTGGTATCGGCCAAGACAAAGTGATATCGGCCAAACAAGGTGATACCGACCAAGAAGGGTGATATCGACCATAAGAGTGAGATATCGGCCTCAAGCAAAGTTGTATCAGCCAAGGGGAAGTATATATCACCCAAGAGTGGTAGGGTGTCGACCAAGGTGCTAAGGAGCTCAAATCATAACCCTAAGGTAAGCCATAGTCGTCTTCAAGCTTGAATAAAAGCATGGAATTCGGGTTATGATCTACCTTTCTTCTCCTCTTCACCAATTCCTTATCCATGGTGATTTCTTGAATCTAAAGGAATTGAGGATTTCATCCTCAACCTTAGGAACATGGAGCTTTGGATCTTGGAGCTTTGAAGTTGTTCTTAAGGAGGGTTATATAACTTGAACTCAACCATGTTATAATTCATCACCTAAATTGGTATACTTAATGAACTACTTCTAATTATGAAACTTACTGAAATAGTTGATGAAATTATGAGTTATAGTAGTTTCTTAGACCTATTATCATGAACTACAACTGTTAAAACGGAGGTCTAGAGCTTAAAGAAGATGGTATCTCTTTGTAAAAGTGATATCGGGTTCAAGCATATACATAAGTAGCTCTAACCTGATATGGGTATGTCCTGCTCGATATGTCTTTCCCAAGATGCTTGCATGATATGCTTGTACAAGATGCTTGCATGATATGCTTTCATGATATGCTTGCATGATAGGAAGTCAAGTATAGACTCCATGCACAATACAAGGTTAAATGTATACTTGTAAATTGATATGAAACCCTAATTTCGGTAACCCGATATGAGTAAAGAATAGCAAGTGCTATTACACGATATGATCATATAATATATATCATTGGTACTTGGTATCATGAAGCACACACATCTGGTGTACAATATGAACATTTAAGTAAATCCTATTACACGATATGAGGTATGGAACAAGATGTAACCCGATATGTTTGGAATACATCTACCTGATACATAACCCTAGATGACATGCAGCCCATCAAGGCCAACCCTAGTTGATGTCTAGCCTGACATGATGATGAGATGTTACCTCTTAAACATCATAGGCGATACATACATGTACCATGTGCCCATCACGACCAACCCTAACTCGACATGGGTGATGCAACCTAACATGGGATGGTGTAACCCGACATGGGTGTTATAACACAACATGGGATGGTGTAGCTCGACATGGCTTGGTACTTTTCACTCCTATCAACTTATGTAATGGGTTGAGAAGAGTTTAACTAATTGTTTAACCTATTACTCATCCTTAAGATAAGATGGTAACCTTTAAGGAGGTAATGAGATGAATATATTGGGTTGAGCCCGATATGGCAAACCCTAACCCGTCACGGCCAACCCTAGATGGTGAGCCGCCTGATATGGTGATTGAATGCACCTATAGCTCGACATGGTGATGATTTAATACCTCATACGCGACATGGGTGAAGACAAATTGGGGCTGTCACCAAGCCCCATCTCCTTAGCTAGTCCAAGGTTGAAAGTCTGCCTAGTGATTCTCGCCCGACCCTAGGCGGTGAGTGGGGTAGGTGAAACATTCTTTGCCTTCCTTTCTCGATTCCAATGCAACTAGTACTTTTTGAGCTGACGTAACAAACTACCCTGAGCTACGGAGGACGCTTTTTGACCAATAGACACATAAACACAGACCACATTTTACACATACAAATACCTCTAGCCTGATATGGTGAGTGTTCATACACCCCCAACCTGATATGGTAGTGTCTATATACCTACAACCCGATATGGTGAACATATGCACACCTCCAACTCGAGACACCTTGTAAAGATAAGGGTAAAACACTCCTAGAAGTAAAGAGTGTATTACTAAGCAATGGTGTGACTAATATGTTGATAGGTGAGACACCTAAGTGGAGAATGTCTTAATATAAGATGAGTTCTTACCACCTAATGATAGATGGATAATTCAAGTGTGTGAATTATGGCTAACACAACACAGAATAAATATGATGAGTTAGTGCATAAAGTATTAGGATGGGAAATACCCTAATACAAGGTAAATTGATGAACTTAAGTAAGTTAAAAGTGATGAGGGAATTGATACATTAAGACATGATAAATATTACCTCAAAGTTGATACACTTTGATGCACCTCAAATCCAATATACTTGGATGAGTAAAACATGAAGGGTGTCATGTAAATTATTACATCAAGATGTAATAAATTAACTACACTTTGATAAGCGTAGGATATATACCTTGAGAAAGCATTAAGCCAAGTTAATGAAGTATGATGTAATCAATATCCTAGTGAGGATGAGAGAGAAACTCATACTTTGTGTTTATTATCATTTAATGATAAAAGATGAGAATAAATAAGTATGATTAAATACTTATGATATCAAAGTATGCTCCTAGATGTGTGGAGCAATGAATTGGGGTTTGGATTAATAATATGAACATGAAACCCTATTCAGTTATAAAGAAAAACTCTAACCCTAATGATGGGAAGGTTGTAATTCTCTTATTTCATAAGCCTTGTAAGGCATGTTAAATACTTGTATAAAAAGTATAATGATGAATGGCCTTGTGAGCCATGTGAATAAGTTGTTGCCTAGTGAGAGGTGACAAGATGTGTAATGGCCTTGTGATCCATGTGAATAAGTTGTTGCCTAGTGAGAGGTGACAAGATGTGGAATGGCCTTGTGAGCCATGTGAATAAGTTGTTTCCTAGTGAGAGGTGACAAGATGTGGAATGGCCTTGAGAGCCATGTGAATAAGTTGTTTCCTAGTGAGATGTGACAAGATGTGTAATGTCCTTGGGAGCAATGTGATAATTTGTTGCCTAGTGAGAGGTGACAAGATACTTAATGGGACTTGTGATCCATGTGAGATATTTGTATAACAAGTATCATGTATACCTTGGTATGAGGACCTAGAGGTAATAGTTACCTGATAAGTGGTAACCGTATTCAGTGATGAACTAAGTGTTTGAATACCCAGATCTATAGTCATGATGATGATAATTTTAAGGGATGAGAATTCCCAGTAATGAGATAAGGGATTGAGATCCTAAATGTTATATGTGTTCTAAAGGTTTGAAAAGTACTTGATAGATGTATTATGCTTGTTATTTGTAGCATTTTTCATAATAATTCATGTTTGAAAACTTGACTGATGCTAAAAGAATACGGTAATGTACTTAATTAATCAAGTGGAATCTTATCATTTAGTGTCCTGACCATATATCCATCAGTGTCAGAATTTTCTGAATGGTGAAACTGGTTGCTCCACAGCATAACCCAGAGACTACATATTTTTGAATATGTGGGGGTGATGGGCAAAAATATCTGTATGCCCTAATGGAGGAATTGATGTGTGATAAACATTAAATCTCTCAATCCTTCATTATAAATGTCAGGATGGATGTATCACGAATCTCTCGATGATGATGAATGATGGATTGATGTGAGATAGACATTAAATCTCTCGATGCTGAAGGAGTGCATCCGCCGCTGTAGCTCAATAGAGAAGTTTCCAATATACCCTAGAAATCTATTTAGCAGTGACACGAGATGTCCTGCCTGTAGTCTTGTACTGACCGAGACAAGAAGAGGTCATGGTAGTCGGCTCTTCCATTGACCTTGTATGGTACCGATTTTGACTTCGCAGTGGTCGGTTGGAGTGTGAGCGGTATAGCTCATCTCCTCAGGGCATAAGTGTGATTGTAAAATGTAATCAGCCGTGTAGCATATTTTCTTAAGGATTGAATACGGAAATCATTGGCTGATGTTGCATTTCTTTTATACATCTTAAATGGATAGATGTTATACATGTTCTTCATATTCATTATAAAATGAATAGATGATTTACTGCTTTATCATATATAGCTGAAATGCTTCAGAAAATGATATTGTTGTACTCTGCTTAAACAGTGATAAATCTTGTTATTAATGTAAAAGAATCCACTGCTCAGTTTTATACTATTTAATTGTGATAATAATATTGTTGGCAGAGAGTTATATCTCTCGCTGGGACATGGGTCTCACCCCTTTAGTCACTAACATTTTTAGGTGGACGTAGACGAAGAGGTAGAGACTATGCTACAGAGGGAGAACATCAGCAGTAGGGACAGCAGTGACAACTCAGGTTGAGTGTATTGTCTGTCATGTCTTGTAGATAGAAGTCATATATGTCATCTCTGTACTCTCAGGTCCTTCGAGTTGGTTCGTTATGGTTTCATGAACAATCTAATATTTTGGCTTGTATGCCTTGAGGTTTTATGTTGCGTATGCATAGTTTTGACAAAGCAACCATAAAATGTAACCCTCAAGATGAGATGGTACATGGTATGCACAAGGTGAACCATAATGTATGCAGTACTTTAGTTCTCTTAGTAAGAGTTTCTTAGAAATGGATCTCTTTGCAAATGGTTTTAATTTTTAGTGATTTTTGTTAATCCGATGTTTATGTTTATGATGTATAATTAGTAACAGTTTGTTTGTCGGTTTGATGACTGTCATTTCAAGTTTTGGTATCAGAGCTTAAGGTTCGTTGAATCTACAGAGACATAGGACTAAGGTGTTGAGTATGTTCTAGTGTCCTCCAGTATATCTTATAGTGACTTCTGTTCATGCAGAAGATAGAGTAAAGCTTAAAAATGTATGGAGAACTCAAGGAGTACATTGTTAAAAGCAATGTTGCTGCACCAACAGAAGGTGCAAGGGACCAGGTGAGAGAAGAATGAATGCCTGAGAATCCTCAAGATGATCCAACTATGATAAGGAATCCTTCTTTTGATATCACTATTGGGCACGTTAGGACAGCAATGATGTGTATAGTGGACTATGTATTAGCAACACAAACTAGATTACCAGCCCCCAATGATGAAGTTTTGGACTCCAATAGGATTCTTGATCAACATCAGCGTGTCAGAGAAATAGAAAATGTTAAAAGAAATAAGTTACAACCCAAAATCAGGGTTTTCTATAGGTGTAGGTAGCCTGGACATATCAAAAGAGACTGTCCAGAAAAGGATAATGAGGAAAGAATTAAGAAAAGGCATATCCAAACTCAGGAACAAAGGCCTAGTAGTTCGAAAAAGGGGAAGTTTTTGGTACCACCGATACAACCAATGTCTAGTGCACTAGGGAAATGGTTACCCAGAAAGGGTAAAGGACCTAATGTTCCACCAGTTAGAACTCTTAGTTTGACCTCTACATCGATTGTAAGGCTGACAAAGCCAGGGAATGCTTATAAGATGTGTTATAAATGTAAATAGATTAGGCACATTAGATCCTCTTGTCCCAAAAAGGAGGAGGAAATGACCCAACTACTGAGACAGAGTCAGCAAGACCCTCAAAGGTAGTGGTCTAGTAGTGGCATTTGAGGACGTTGACAGATGTTCCGAGCAGGTCCATCTGCACCGAGAATTAGAGCACAATGTTGAGATCAAGCAATGACAAGATTCTATGAAAAGAATCAGCCTGAGGCAATAAACAAACCGTGAGATGAGACATGTCAGATGAAATAGTATCATTTTGATATGTCATTTCATGATTCTATATGTTAAATATAAGAAAGTAGTTGTTATTGAGCTTCCTTTGAATAGTCCTATGAGGACACAAGGAAGACGAGGACTTATATTTTGCTCAGTATTCCTTGAAATGCTTTAAATTTTCTCTTATCTGTGTGAAAAAGGATAAGGTATACATGTGATGCCTAGAGAAAATTCAGGAATACTAAGTCCTATGTTTTGATGATATGAAAAGTAAGGCATATGATAGTAAACAAAGTGCATACTACCTAATCTTAGTACTTGTATACCCTGGCTAGGTATTCAACTATTGAAGAAAAGGTGAGTATGGAATTATTAGATTTTTATCTTTCTGATTACTCTGATCAAGTAGTCATTATGAGACAATCTAATGAGTATAACTAAACTGGAAATATAGTATGGACACTTATATCACATCCAGTGCAATAAAGTGGGATCTAAGATGATCGCAGGTCAGTCTGTGTGTATGTGGAAGTAAGGAGTATAATCCTCATGAAATGAGAATGAAAACAAGGGAGATGATCCCTGTTTGATAAAGTATGGGTGAATGGTAAAGATCTTTTCCCATAATGTGGAAATGGGGAATGTGATAAAACCATGAAATGATTCATGAAAGGTAAAAATTCATGTAATAATCCTAGGAGATGATAAGGTCTCCTCTTAGATGAATTACCCTGGTTAATGATGGGGTGATGAAAGGAATATGTTTCTTTGAAAAGTATCAGTTTGTCTTGAACTTTGGTATCCAAGATGTGCCAAGTGGTATGGGGAAATAAGAAGACGATTTATGATATGATGAATAATGTTTGGTTATCTAGAAGACCCAACCTTGAGATAATCGTAGTAGGAAAATCATATGTTAGGGGTTTATGCTCTGCATAAACATAACTTTGATAAAGATATATTAATTGAAGGAATAATTGTAGAATCATTTGAGAAAAAGCTTAGCAAAGCTACAAAAGATAAGACTTGTAGTTCCAAGTGGGTGACAAAATGTAACTATAATCTCTCCATGAAAGAGAAATGTTAAAACTAAGTGGGGTTTTACACTTGAATTATTCAAAATATGAATAACACTTCTTTGATATAGAAGGTGTTACCAGACACATTATACATATTGTAAGTCAATAATGAAAAGGGCAGTTGAATATATGTCTTGTATGACAGATTCAAATGATAGACCTGAGTGGAAGGACTTTGTACTGGTTAAAGTTCTATGGCATCTCCATGACATCAAGATGTTATGTGGAGATTTTATGACATGATGCATGAATAACAATTGTCTTCCTTTATCTGGGATTTTGGGGTCAAAATCCTTGTTAGGGGTTTATAATTGTAATACCCCTGACCTGGGTTATGGCTTAACCCTATATGTTTTGCTTAAGTAAGTTGTTTACAAACTTTATGTAATATTTTGAAAAGTAATTAAGACTCTTGGTGGGTTTAATTTTCAAGTTTGAGCTTATTTGCAAATTGTTTGTGCATTATTTGATATTTTGGGTGAAAAGTGCAATTTACCCAATATGAGGGGTTATTTTGCAAATTGACACATGTTGAATGTTCCTTATGTGTTTTGGCATCATGAGAGATAAAATGGTGCTAAGGGGTGGCTTGTGGAGAGCCCCAATTGCAAGTTGAAACTTTTTGGAATAATACTTGTGTTGAATGCACCAATTTTGGTACAATTTGCAATGTACCCAAAATGTGATGTTGATGTGCAAATTACCACCTCTAGAGTGTCCCTACTTCCTCTTGGTATCATTTAGAGGAAATAGAAAGAAGGGGCGTCATGTTTGAGTCACATTGAAGTGATAGTACTTTTGGTAATGAAAAGACCATGTAAGTGTTGAATTGAAACCCTAATTTGAACTTGTATCGGCTTGTAGACTTGATATGAGTAGCCATATCGGACAAGAACCCATGGAGGGAGGATGATATCAGTTTGTGGTCATTTAGACTTGCCCATGACGGGATAAGGACCTCAAGGAAGTGAAGTGTGAAGGCCTACAAGTTTCCTTAGAAAAGGTGTATCAGTTTGACTCAAAATAGTGATTAAACCTAGATGACTTATCTAAATGGATAAGTGATGGATGAATTTTGATGACAAGATAATTCTCAACTTTATTTTGCATGTCAATATAATTATCCATGCATGCATGGACATGTGGCAAGCATGCATGGACACGTGGCAATAAGTAGCTTAAGAGGGAGACACCTCATTACATACTTTTTCATGGACTTCAAGTACGAATACTCATCTCTTGACTTGCTATTAAACTTTTTCTAAATTTACCACTTCCATTCTCTCCCATATAGGCCATAGATTTGTTGTGTCATCCATAAGCAAGGTGATATCGACCATAGAGCTTGGGGTATCGGCCAAGACAAGGTGGTATCGGCCAAGACAACGTGGTATCAGCCAAACAAGGTGATATCGGCCATAAGAGTGAGATATCAGACACAAGCAAAGTTGTATCGGCCAAGAGGAAGTCTATATTTCCAAAGAGTGGTAGGGTGTCAGCCAAGGTGCTAAGGAGCTAAAATCTGAACCCTAAGGTAAGCCATAGTCATCTTCAAGCTTGAATTAAAGCATGGAATTAGGGTTATGATATACCTTTCTTCTCCTCTTCACCAATTGCTTATCCATGGTGATTTCTTGAATCTAGAGGAATTGAGAAGTTCATCCTCAACCTTGGGAACGTGGAGCTTTGGAACTTGGAGCTTTGAAGTTGTTCTTAAGGTGGGTTGTATACCTTGAACTCAACCATGTTATTATTCATCACCTAAATTTCTATACTTAATGAACTACTTTTAATTCTGAAATTTACTAAAATAGTTGACGAATTTTTGAGTTCTAGTAGTTGCTTAGACCTGTTATCATGAATTATAACTATTATAATGGAGGTATAGAGTTTAAAGAAGATGGTATCACTTTGCAAAAGTGATATCGGGTTCAAGCATATACACAAATAGCTCTAACCCGATATGGGTATGTCTTGCTCGATATGTCTTGCCCAAGATGCTTGCACGATATGCTTGCACAAGATTCTTGCATGATATGCTTGCAAGATATGCTTGCATGATAGGAATTCAAGTATAGACTCCATGCATGAGAGAAGGTTAAATGTATTCTTATAAATTGATATGAAACCCTAATTTGGGTAACCCCATATGAGTAAAGATTAGCAACTGCTATTGCACGATATGATCATATAATATATATCATTGGTACTTGGTATCATGAAGCACACACATCTGGTGTATGATATGAACATTTAAGTAAATCCTATTGCACGATATGAGGTATGGAACAAGATGTAACCTGATATGTTTGGAATACATCTACCTGATACATAACCCTAGATAACATGTAGCCCGTCACGGCCAACCCTAGTTGATGTCTAGCCTGAAATGATGATGAGCTGATACCTCTGAAACATCATGGGCGATACATACATGTACCATGTGCCTGTCACGACCAACCCTAACCCGACATGGGTGATGCAACCCAACATGGGATGGTGTAACCCGACATGGGTGTTATAACCCAACATGGGATGGTGTAGCCCGATGTGGCTTAGTACTTTTCACTCCTATCGACTTATGTAATGGGTTGAGAAGAGTTTAACTAATTGTTTAACCTATTACTCATCCTTAAGATAAAATGGTAACCTTGAAGGATGTAATGAGATGAATATATTGGGTTGAGCCCAATATGGCAAACCCTAACCTGTCATGGCCAACCATGGATGGTAAGCCACCTGATATGGTGATTGAATGCACCTCTAGCTCTACATGGTAATGATTTAATACCTCATACATGACATGGGTAACACATACAAATACCTCTAGCCTGATATGATGAGTGTTCATACACCCCCAACCTGATATGGTGGTGTCTATATACCTACAACGTGATATGGTGAACATATGCACATCTCCAACTCGAGACACCTTGTAAAGATAAGGGTAAAACACTCCTAGAAGTAAAGAGTGTATCACTAAGCAATGGTGTGACTAATATCTTGATAGGTGAGACACCTAAGTGGAGAATGTCTTAATACAAGATGAGTTTTTACCACCTAATGATAGATGGATAATTCAAGTGTGTGAATTAGGCTAATGCACCATAGAATCAATATGATGAGTTAATGCATAAAGTATTAGAATGGGAAATACCCTAATACAAGGTAAATTGATGAATTTAAGTAAGTTAAAAGTGATGAGGGAATTGATACATCAAGACATGATAAATATCACATCCAGTACCTCAAAGTTGATACACTTTGATGGACCTCAAATCCAATATACTTGGATGAGTAAAACATGAAGGGTGTCATGTCAATTATTACATCAAGATGTAATAAGTTAAATACTCTTTGATAAGCGTAGGCTATATACCTTGATAAAGGGTTAAGCCAAGTTAATGAAGTATGATGTAACCAATATCCTAGTGAGGATGAGAGCAAAACTCATATTTTGTGTTGATTATCATTTAATGATAAAAGATGAGAATAAATAAGTATGATTGAATACTTATGATATCAAAGTATGCTCCTAGATGTGTGGAGAAATGAATTAGGGTTTGGATTAATAATATGAACATGAAACCCTATTCATCTATAAAGGAAAACTCTAACCCTAATGATGGGAAGGTTGTAATTCTCTTATTGCATAAGCCTTGTAAAGCATGGTAAATACTTGTATAAAAAGTATAATAATGAATGGCCTTGTGAGCCATTTGAATAAGTTGTTGCCTAGTGAGAGGTGACAAGATGTGGAATGGCCTTGTAAGCCATGTGAATAAGTTGTTTCCTAGTGAGAGGTGACAAGATGTGGAATGGCCTTGTGAGCCATGTGAATAAGTTGTTCCCTAGTGAGATGTGACAAGATGTGTAATGGCCTTGTGAGCCATGTGATAATGTGTTGCCTGGTGAGAGGTGACAAGATACTTAATGGGCCTTGTAAGCCATGTGAGATACTTGTATAACAAGTATCATGTATACATTGGTATGAGGACCTAGAGGTAATAGTTACCTGATAAGTGGTAACAGTATTTAGTGATGAACTAAGGGTTTGAATACCCAGATCTATAATCATGACGATGATAATGTTAAGGGATGAGAATTCCCAGTAATGAGATAAGGGATTGAGATCCTAAATGTTATGTGTGTTCTAAAGGTTTGAAAAGTACTTAATAGATGTATTACGTGTGTTCTTTGTAGCATTTGTCACAATATTTCATGTTTGAAAACTTGACTGATGCTAAAAGAATATGGTAATGTACTTAATTAATCAAGTAGAATCTTATCATGTAGTTCCCTGACCATAGATCCATTAGCGTAAGAATTTGCTGAATGGTGAAACGGGTTTCTCCACGGCATAACCGGGAGACTGCATATTTTTGAATATGTGGGGGTGATGGGCAAAAATATTTGTACACCCTAATGGAGGAATTGATGTGAGATAAACATTAAATCTCTCAATCGTTCATTATAAATGTCAGGATGGATGTATCACGAATCTCCCGATGATGATGAATGTCGGGTTGATGTGAGATAAACATTAAATCTCTCGATGCCGAGGGAGTGCAACCGCCGCTGTAGCTCAATAGAGAAGTTTCCATTATACCCTAGAAAGCTAATTAATAGTGACATGAGATGTCCTGCATGTGGTCTCGTACTGACCGAGACAAGAAGAGGTCGCGGCAGCTGGCTCTTCCATTGACCTTGTATGGTATCGATTTTGACTTTGCAGTAGTCTATTGGAGTATGAGCGGTATACCTCATCTCCTCAGGTCATAAGTGTGATTGTAAAATGTAATCAGCTGTGTAGAATTTTTGCTTAAGGATTGAATACGACAATCATTGGCTGATTTTGCATTTCTTTTATACATCTTAAATGGATAGATGTTATACATGTTCTTCATATTCATTATAAAATGAATAGATGATTTACTGCTTTATCATATATAGCTGCAATGCTTCAGAAGATGATATTGCTCTACTCTGCTTAAACAATAATTAAATCAAGTTATTAATGTAAAAGAATCCTCTGCTCAGTTTTATATTGTTTAATTGTGATATTAATATTGTTGGCAGAGAGTTATATCTCTCGTTGGGACATGGGTCTCACCCTGTTGGTCACCAACATTTTTAGGTGGGCGCGGACGAAGAGGTAGAGACTATACTGCAGAGGGAGAACATCAGCAGTAGGGACAATAGTGATAGCTCAGGTTGAGTGTACTATCTGTCGTGTCTTGTAGATAGAAGTCATATGTGTCATCTTTGTATTCTCAGGTCCTTGGAGTTTATTCTTTATGGTTTCATGAACAATCTGAGATTTTGTCTTGTATGTCATGAGGTTTTATGTTGCTTATGTATAGTTTTAACAAAGCAACCGTAAAATGTAACCCTCCAGATGAGATGGTACATGGAATGTACAAGGTGAACCATAATGTATGCAGTACTTTGGTTCTCTTATTAAGAGTTTCTTGGAAATGGATCTCTTTGCAAATGGTTTTGATTTTTAGTGATTTTTGTTAATCCGATGTTTATTTTTATGCCACTTAATTAGTAACAATTTATTTGTCAGTTTGATGACTATCGTTTCACCAACTATCATGAACATCTCCCAATTGCCTTGTGGGCCTATGATACTTCTATCACAACTTCCACATGAGGGACCATAGTCCTTGGTATACAGGATGGAGGTAATCCTACTAGTTGAAGTACATATCCCTTCACTCCATAGACTACTTAAGGTGGATGTTCTAGAGACGGAATGTCTTCATGACCAAATCTAGTACATACAAACTCTTGAAGAACAATGGACAAAAGTCCTATACCATGCACAATGTTTTCAAGCAAGAACCGCTCGAGCCTTCAAAAAAAAAAATTTGATAGTGTATCTTCCAGAAGGGCGACTAAGTATTTTCAGTCATCCGGAATGTTGATTTCAGGGGCAAGTTCAACCCTAAATGGGAGGGATCCTTCATCATTAGTGACATCTATTACTGGGGTAGCCTACACTTGAAAGACATGCATAAAGATATTCAACTTCATCTCACAGATACCAACCTCACCAAATGCTACTACTTCTTATAAGACTGCAAAAATGAGTAAACCTTCTGCTGAATGCAATTCAGGGAAGAAAAAGATCCAACCCTTCTAATAAACCTAAATTCTACTTAAACACCTGATTGTGTCCCCTTTTGCATCATGGAGTAGAAAGGTCAAAGAATAACCTAGGTCCTAGGATATAAGAGCATGACCATTATACTGAGGTTTGAATGGTTCACCAACCTAAAAATAACTCCTCAAAATAGTCCCACAATAATAACATGCACCCAAACATGTTCATGATTGTAGAAAAGGGCAAGGAGAAGAACCATGATCAACAACATAAGAGGATGGTAGAGGTTATGAGTCCCTAGAGGCAAGTCATATATGATCCTCACAATCAGCATCCTGACAATACACCTAGGGAGATGCCACAACTCTTACATTTGTCAAGGTTGACCTAAAAGGGGGGGGGGGCATTGGAAGAAGGTGGAGTTTGAAACTCCTTCTAGCTATCCTCACCTCGTCTCTTAAAAGGAGGTGAGATCAAAATCTCAATGAACTAACCCCATAGTTATGAGATGGGAAACCCTCACTAGAAAAACACCATTCATTTGCCATCGAATCATAGGCTCTCATAGTAAGGCCTTGAGCATCAATGTTGAGTCAAAATCTACAAATTGAAAAGGTCCAAAGCTTATGGGAACTCTACAAGAAGCCCTTTTAACAGACAGACACATGCTTGTAGTGTATATCTACACTAAGGCATGTCATAAAAGTCTACTAAGGTGTCTCTAACATCTAGAGCCTTGTCCCAATTGGGTAAGGAGTTGTTGATGGCATACTCATTATATGAGATGTCATCAGCACATAGCGTGACACCAATGTCTAGTAGTTTTTCCATCTTCTCCCTTGGAATGAGGGTCACCCAATAACAAAATTGACCACAAACATTTGGAGGGAGGACATACCTATCATCAAGTCAAGATGAAAAATACATTAAAGTACTTGGGTTTCAACCTTCCAACTTCATGCAAGGAGGTGGATGAGATGGAGGTGATCTCGACATATAAAAACAAACGGCTATCCCTGATGCCCTAAAATGCATGGACAAGAGTACCAAATTTTCCCCCATTAGACAATTCATCGGAAGGGAATGTGTAGCAATATTCACCTCAAGGACCTAGGTCAAACACACATTTCTAAATATCAAGGAGGGGCTATTCACAGTTGATGTCACATGTCATGAACATAAATATTTATTTCAGACATTATAGACCCATGGCTTCTCATGCCAATAAAATATATAAACCAACAAAAAATAATAATATGTATGAAAAAAGGAACATCATTGTGATTTTCCAGATGAATCACAAGTCGCTATAATTGAAGGAGTTTTTGCAAGGCACTTCAAGTATTCAAAAGAGAAATACCAACTAATAGAGAAAGAATCACGGGTCATCGTCTTCCAACTCAAACACATCTACACCAGCTTCTCATGAAATTTTTTAGAATCTACCATTAGCTTCTTGAAAAAAGAGGGAAAGGTTTCAACTTGGTACAAATCTTGTCCACGCATGAATTGACTCAACAATAACATAAGGTAATACGCTACACATCCCTCTAAACCTAGCAAGATGATCTGTCATTGAATGTTTGGATGAGTTATCAAGACGGTATTTCATCCATCCCCAATGCATGTATGTAGCCTTCAGACCTGCAAGCCATCAAGCCAGATTTCCACATAGTTGAAGAGGCCCACCTACCTGGATATGCTTGAATAGAAACTCCTTTGCCGCATTGTATTGAGGATTTGAAGACTTTGTCAATCTAATAAGACCAATACACATTCCCACATAAATATGTAGGACCTTGAAGTGTCTTGTTTAGTTGTGCTCCATTAAAGAATTCTGTCAACTCAGTTAGTATCAAAGTAAAAACAATGTCCTTCCTCCACAAGGTGGCCATGATTGTAGAAGCAACAATCATCACTTGTTAGATAGTTTCTTTGAAGAAAAGATCTTCCAGGATGATCAATGCATATTCTCATAGATGAGACATGTCCGGAGGGTCGACACCACTGTAGGGAAATATGGCATCAGAACAGGCAGTGGAATCAAAACCTTTAACTGTCGTATTCCCCTTTAATGGACGATCGCATCAATAACTATGTAATGGGAAGGATGGTTTATGAGGTCATACCTAGTCCTAGAGCAAGTCAAGCACAATTCCCTCATTGTAATATGTGCCCTTTCTTCAAGTCGCACTCAAACAACGTATGCTTGGCCCTCCTAGCCGATCACCACGGACCACTGGTTGACATTGTCCTCCTAGCAAGAAAAGCTCCATGCCCCTAGAGTAGCCTAGACGGACCACCAGGAACTCTTGTCCTTCAAGAAAAATGAATAAGAAGGATTTGTCCCTTCATGTTAGCATCCTATTCACCAACTTTCTCTCCCATAATTGTTCTCCCTTATTATCCCTCCCTTTATCGGATAGGACTTGCTCGGATTATCTGGATTACCACAACTAGAGAAGACAAAAATTGTCATAGACACTTGGGTAGTTGTCTGAGAAGCCCCCGGTACCCCTCTATTTATAGGAGGGTCAGGGTCAAATGGTCGGTTCACATGTTCCCAGACTGAGTGGGGGTGGAAGGGAGCATAATTTCACAAATTTTCTCTACCTACGAGCGGCAAAATGGTCGGTTCACAGAAGAACTGATCGGTTGGCATATTAGCCAATCAGTTCAACCCTTGAACGGGTCGTTTCATCATGTTTCCCAACCGGAATTGTATTTGCAATTAATATATCTGATTTAATGTACAACATGAAGTCAGCACAAATCCTTGAATCAATTGAATTGATCCACCAACGGCTCAGTTCACAGCCTGAGTCAGATGGTTCATGGACCTGAGCCAATCGATTCACTTCTTGAATTGGCTAGTGCACTTTCTAGAATTGCCAAAGTTGGTTCAATTCACCTTACACACTAAAATGGTTGGTTCAACACTTTAACTGATCGCTTCACTTGTCCAGTCACTCAACATTCAACTAATGTTGTTTAAATTGAATACCTAACTCTTTAGTAATCAATTTCAAACCATATTCATGATTGAACTACTATTCCAGGTATATCCTATGTGTGTGACCCTATAGGTTCCAAGTTATGTTGGTAGTGAATGTCCATAACTCATTTTATGACATCACAAGAGAAGAGTGGTGTCTAGTCACACATCATTGCTACCCAAGTAATTGGAAAGTTGGAGAACAAATCCAACATAAAATTTGTGATAGGTGTTATAGTGATTGTATAATTCCTTTGTCATAGATATCAGATTAAACTCAAGGCATTGAATCATCATCCTTTCAATGTTCAATCCATGTTCCTTGAACTAGTGCAGACTGTCTGAGACATATGTGTCCTCAATATCATATATTGATTCACATATGCATGTGCATGCTTTTCCTAATTCTTGCTTATCAAGTGGCCAGGTTATCAAACTCTTGTAAGAGGGACAAATCCCATCTACATCACTCACAATCATCCCCATGTGTCGTAGTATATCTGATCATCACCATTATGGAAACCCTTATTCCAGATCACAGTTAATGATGTCAAAACACACCAAACAACATCTGATGAGTGTAGTGATTTTAGGTCTAAGAACCACAATCACTACCTTCATTATGAGAGATGACTATGATCACCAATTATGGTTTGCATTTGCCATCCTCATTGTAGGTTTGTCTGATACTCTGTTCTTCAACAAGTATCTATGTGATTGGTTTGATATGACATATCATGACTGATGAGGTTATGTCATCAATGAACACACACTCTAGTCTTATGTGTTTTTTTTGTCTATAATCCTCCCACACTAACAAACAACTAGGGACATAACAAGAACGTATATACTCTTAACATCTGTATGATATGGTTGTTCACATCACAGACCTGAAGACATATACCATTGAGTAATGTCATTCTTTAGACATTCATTATTTTTCCTTATTATCTCATAACTGAGTGAAATAGAAAAGTTAGAAGACTGTCTTAATTATTAAATAAATCCTTTATATAGTATGCCATCAAAATCATCACATGATAGGCCCACTAGGAACACATATGAATAGAATCCCACTTACACTTAGAGCCAATCACCCACAAATCTCATTCTTAGTGATCTAAACATGCCCATGATGTTTCTATTGCACAAGTTCTAATCTAGAGGGTTAGTAACATTTTTCCTTTAGTCGATATATTACATGTTTCACATCTCTTTGTTGTACAACATTTCATTAAGATGGAATTGTCATAGTATGCTATCTGATATTTCTTTCATAATCAATGTCTCCATTTTTTAGTATTTTTACTGTCTCATTAATGGTTGGAACATCTCTCATGTTCATCAATATGAACTTCTAGATCCATACATTATTCACTCATGTGCTCATAACACCAAGACATAATAGTTTGTAGTTGGGAACTCTTTCCAACTTGTAACTCTTCTTTTAATATTAAACACAGTTTTATATTGTGATCATTCTATGTCATTTCAAAATCTTACATTGATGTAACCCTTTACATACAACTCGTCCTTATTTACCATAGTGTTGCAACTAATCCTTAGTGCTTCTCAAGTACGAATGGATATTCACATGATGTTACAATGACCTTCATTGGGTTTGACTAATATCATCTTGTCATGTCCAACACGTACAAGATAATGTGATGAGTACATTATATAGTGTACATGATAGATCCAAATGTGAATGCAGATGACATCTCTTCCATTCTTTACAATAATGGGAACACTAGGTTCTTGAGAGATTAATCCCATCTACATAAATTGATTCTCTCTCATTGAATCATTCATGTTGAACCCTTTCATCATCTTACCAATATATGTGCTCGTATTTAGGTTTTAAGAACTTTCTAGAACTATCTCTATAGATCTCAATTCCTATAGCATAGGATGTTTCACCTAATCATTAATAATGAAGATGATTTCCTTGCCAGGATTCAATACTTAGTATTGAGTTATTATTCCTCATCAATATGTCGAATATTCATATTCTCCCACTAAATATTTTGTAATTACAACTTTCATCTTTTATCTTGAGTCAAGTCAAAATTCTTTGACTATCCTGACAAATCAAAGATTCCTATTCTGAGATGCTTGTTTCATCTTTTAGATTGAACATTGTACCTTATAGACTTTATTTGCATTAATGGAGTCATAAAAACTTTAGGTTGTGTCATGTAATCATCCTCTCCATTATTCTTTTTTAGGAATGTAGTTTTAATCTTTATATGCCAAATCTCATAGTCCTAATAAATTACAATTGTAAGCATGTCAATTGGTAAAGGGATTTCATCATGTTCAACACTATGAACTAGTTTGAAAATCTGTTGCAACCAATATGTCCTTTTATCTCATCCATTTTGGTCTTCCTTATGAAAACCCAACTGCACCTTATGGGTTTTACCCCTTTAGGTGGTACCATTAAGGTCATACCTTGTTGGTGTTCATGGATTCCATTCTGGATGTAATGGCTTGAAGCCATTTCTTAGACTTTGGTCCTTCAATAGTTCATAGTTAATTGTTGGTTCATCATCTTATGACCAACTCACCACTAATCTTAGTTATAGGATTCATAATCTTTTAACCTCAGATGTGTTCTACTAGAACTATGAGTTTTGTGTTACATAAGGAAACATTGAGATTCCGCAACAATTTGTGATTCTTCTTGCCCTCGTACCTTATTGTTGACCTCAAACTTCTCGAGTTATACTTCATTCCCATTGATTCTCTTGGAATTCAACTATCCTAGTAACAAACACTTTTGTTATTATATTGGGAATAAAGGTAGTATTCAAAATTTATATTGCCTTTTGGATAAATCTATCAAAGAAACTCTTTTCTTATACAAGTTTCAACCCTTATTAAAGGCATATTGGGGCATTCCCATATCATATCTCATAGTCATCTTTTGAACCACTTTAGGTGGTACATTGTTTTAGTGTTAAGCATGTATCTATAAGGAAATTAGAAGATTACATTAAATGGTACTCATATCATGACTCATAAAGATGTGATTCATTCTTTCTGATACATTATCATGTTTCAGGTGGAGTTTGTTGCAGTGCACTGTCACAGTTTCTCTACAAGGTACTCAAACTATTGATGTAAAGTATATCAATATTTGATCATATCAAAATTGCTTAATACTTTTATCAAAGTTATACTTCATTTATAATATTCTTGAAAACTTCCAGAGATTTTTGTTTGTATTTTACCATATACAAACCCCATATCTACTGAGATCATCAATAAATATAATGAAGTACAAATAACTACCTCAAGCAATTATTCTAAAGGTCTTTACACATAATCATGCACAAGTCCTATTAGAATGCTTATTTTCCCACTACACCTAGTGAGAGGTGGTTTGTCATGTTACCCATATATGAGACTTGCATGTCTCTTATTAGTCGAATAAACAAAAGAGACTAGATAAACATGTTCTAGAAATGCATTGCTCAAATATGTGCTCAACATGACTATGCTATAGATATTGATTGTTTGAGTTTGTAAATTGTTATCATTTAGGTATTTACTTTATAAACATTTATCTTTAGATCCTTCAGATAAATATCAAAAGACATTTGAGGTATTTCCATACAAGATCACATCATTGAAATAGAACCATTAACAATTCTTTATTTACTATCATCCTTGTCCATATAAGATGCATAAAGTAAAATATTTCTATTATTGGCATAAATGAAATAGAAGTTCATATAACTCTATTACATGCCCAATGGTCTAATATAAATTCTAAATGAGACTGAAGTGCAACAACTCTTGTTTCGCACAGTCCATCCTTGTCCTTTTATATAGGTTTTACTTCTTATTAGATCATGCACATCAATGTATGTCATATCTACATCCGATATCACATACCCAATATGAAGAAGTTTTTAGATTTATCTTATAATGTATATACCTGAATTAGAGGTTTATATCCCCTCCTTATTTAGTTCCTCCTAGTAGAAAGGGAAATTCCTTTACCAGTGTCTAGGCTGGTGAAAGTGGTGACAATTATCTCCCTTATTTACTCCTCCTTTTTCCTTGAGTGTTGAAGACTTGTGCTTCTGGATAGCTTTATAACTTTTCTTAACCTTGCCTTTTCCTTTAGACTTTCCCTTTGGTTTTCTAGTCATCATCACATACTTGGGCTTGTCTTTCTTCATTTGTGACTCAGTTGTTCTCAACATGCCAAGTAACTCTATCAATAGCTTGTCAAAGTCATTCATGTTGTAGTTCATGACAAACTAACTATATGACTCTAGAAGAGACTACAGAATACATAATTGGCCAACTCTTGACCCAAGGGGAATCCTAGTCTAGAAAGGTTCTCCACATACCCAATGAGCTTGAGTACATGAGGACCTACTTCATCTCCTTCTGTCGTGTCAGATTGGAACAGGGCCTTAGAGACATCAAATATTTCCTATCTTGCGTGATCTAGGAACATGTTCTTAAGATGAGTGACCATCTCAATAAAATCCATGTTCTCATGTTGTATTTGGAACTCATAGTTCATGGAGCACAACATTAGGCACTTGACATTGATGACATCCTTAGTATGCTTCTTGTAAACATCCTAGTCAGCCTTAGGTGCATTGGGAAGAGGTACTTCTGGATCTGGTGTCTCCAGAACATAGAGCTTGTGCTCCTATGTAAGAAAAATTTTCAATGTCCTGAACCAGTCATAGAAGTTATTCCCATTCAACTTGTCCTTCTCAAGGACTGATCATAGAGAAAATTTGTTGTTATGTGTTTTCATTTAATTCTACAAGAGAAATTTGCAATTTTGTCAAAAAATCTTTTTGATTTGATTTGATTTGTATAAAATTGAAAAAATTTATTAGGCCTTTAATTAACTATAACTCCCATTATTTTGTTCAAATTGATAACCATCACTTATTAACTCACAAGATTATAGCACACAAACTTCTAATGAGCCAAGATCCAAAATAATTCAATTATTATCCGGCCTAAACCAACGTCCATAATCAATTATAAAGGTAGGCAATGTTTGCCAATTGCATCTTTATGCAATTCTTGGATAAATGGTATGTACAACTCCTTGCCATAATCATTTTCATGCCTCTAGGTTCTTAATCCCATTAAGGACACTTAGTGAAGACTGACCTAAAAGCCAACATGACAGAATATGTACCCTACTTTAGCAGAACATACATATCTACCATTATACTTCCACGAGATGGATGGAGCACCACACTTTGGCATAACTTGTGCTTGTTTGATAAAGCTTTTCATGTGTGTTTCTAATAGAAAGCATCTTAGACTTAATATGTTTGATTGAGGGATATATATATATATATATATATATATATATATAATCCAATTACCATATATATATAGTATATATCATATGTATGCCATAACCCACAATGTAAACATGCAATATAAAACATTAATGATGGTTATGACCATACTATTGTAACTCATTATAGCCAAAAGGAATTACAACCACATAGGCAAACATTTCATTCAAGAACCTATTGTCGGTGTAGATCTATGTTTGCCAATTTGGGTTGATTGATTCAACCCTTCAATCGGTCAGCTCGCCTCTAGGGCATTCAGTTGGTCATCTAAAAAGATCATATGGACTTCTATCCAACTGATTTTTGGACACCTCTAAATGATTAGTTGGTCCTCCAGGAGGTTGGTTCACTCCTCCTGTGGTCTACCCTCCTTGATCCTTCAGTCATTCGGCTCTTCTCGTGAAGCGGTTGGCTGGCCTGATTCTGATCGTCTTCTTTGTCATTGTAAGAAAAGAAACTATCCTATTTCTATTAAACTTATTACATGGTAATGAGAAACCTCAAGTTATATTCGAGGGGAGCAAAGGTAGAAAAGAATAATACTTTTACATTGGGAAGAAGAAGGTTGAGGGTCGATATGCAAAACAAACCATTCAACTACACAAAGATATCTGGATTATTGGCCATAACCGTGCAACACATCCACCATCAAAACTGCGATATAACAGGAACAAAACAAACCATTCAACCACACAAAGATATATGGATTATTGGCCATAACCATGCAACACATCCACCATCAAAACTTGCTTTTATTGAACTATTTATTTCCCTTTTGTCTTTTATTTATGTCATTTTTGCAAAAATGGTAAACCAATTTTATTGTTAGCGGTTCCTTCTTTTGAATTTCACCACAACTAAATTTGAATGATTAACATTATTAAGAAATTAAAATATTGGTAGATTTTGATGTTGGCACAAAAAATCGAAATATTGGCTAAGAGCTTTGGCTCACTAGATTCGGTGGGTCACGACCCCCAACCCTGCACAATGGATAATGGACAATTAGAGGTCCCCCAGTATTGGTTACCCCCACAGGTGAAGTGTTGTTCTCTCATAGAGGGGAGAATGCTAGGAACCTAGTCACTGGTGAAGACAAAATATTAGATTGATTGTGCCAATAGATAAATTGCTTCATTTTGAAGATTTGATATCTTGATATTAGTTTTGAGAAAAATTGTTCCAACTTAAAATCTTGAAAATCTCTTTATTATTTTCTAGTTACAACTTTGAATTATTACAACTTTTGGAAATTAGCATGGTAGTTAGACTATTCTTTTGTTATTACTGAGAACAAATACGAGAATTGGAGAGCTTAGGGTTACACAATGAGTGTACCCTTATAATTTATAATACTGGAACAATTATAGAGAGGTCCTAATATAATATAAAATAACAAAATAGTAATAACAACACATATATTAACACTCCCCCTCAAGTTGGAGCATAGATGTCAATAATGCCCAACTTGTCTACCAGAGAGCTGAAGTGCTTTTTCGCCAGAAGCTTGGTGAATATATCAACAACCTGGTCTTCAGAGCGAGTGAAAGGAGTACAGATCTTGCCAGAGAGAATAGATTCCCAGATGAAGTGACAATCAACCTCAATATGCTTGGTGTGCTCATGATAGACATGATTGTTAGCAATAAAAATAGAAGCTTTATTATCATAGTGCATAGGTATAGAAAAAGAAGACTCAACACCGAAGTCTTTTAGAAGAGAGAGCACCCATAGGAGCTCACAGGTAGTATGGGCCATGGCCCTATATTCAGCTTTAGCACTAGATCTGGCAACCACATTTTGTTTCTTGCTTCTCCACGTGACTAGATTACCTCCTACATAGGTGCAGTAGCCAGAAGTGGATTTCTTGTCAATCTTGCTTCCTGCATAGTCAGAATCAGAGTATCCTTCTAGAGAACAGTGTCCATTTTTCTTGTAATGAAGGCCCTTGCCAGGTGACTTTTTCAGATACCGTATAATATTGCATAGGGCATCCCAGTGACATTGTCTAGGTTTCTCTAAGTATCTGCTAAGAAGACCCACAAAAATAGATATGTCAGCTCTAGTCACAGTCAAATATATCATTTTGCCAATCAACCTCCTATATTTTTTGTTATCAGCAAAAAGTGGAAAAGAATCATCATCCCAATCGACATTGGGATCCAGAGGAGTATCAACTGGTCGAGCCCCAAGCATTCCAGTTTCCTGTAAAAGATCTAGGACATATTTTCTCTGAGATAAAACAAGAGAATTAGAAGTTCAAGATACCTCTATGCCCAGAAAATACCGTGTTTTCCCCAAATATTTAGTGGCAAAGTGCTTGCAGAGATGGGCTTTAGTTGCTTGAATAGCAATAGAATCACTGCCAGAGAGTATGATATCATCAACATACAAAATCAGTATCACAATACCAGAGGAAGTCTTCTTAGTAAAGACAGAATGATCCACTTGAGATCTCACAAAACCAAAGGTAACCAAAATTTTGCTCAACTTATCAAACCAGGCACGAGGACTCTATTTGAGTCCATAAATAGATTTCTTCAGCCTACAGGCTTTATGTGACTCCCCTTGAACAACAAACCCAGGGGGTTGCTCCATATAGACTTCCTCTTGCAAATCACCATACAAGAAGGCATTTTTAACATCTAATTGAAGTAGGGGCCAGTCAAGATTAACAACAACAAATAGTAGAACTCTGACAGAATTAAGATGGGAAATAGTAGAAAAGGTTTCAAAGTAATCAATACCATAAGTCTGTGTATACCCTTTAGCAACCAAATGTGCCTTCAGATGTTCTACAGAACCATCGGGTTGATATTTCACAGCATAAACCCATCTGCAGCCAGAGGCTTACACTGAGGGGGTGGATCCACCAACTCCCAAGTGTGTCTATCAGTAAGTGCAAGCATCTCCTCCTTCATAGTAGTAGTCCAAGCTATACTTTGCAAGGCATCATGTACACTTTTCAGAATAGCAACAACAGATAAAGCAGAAACAAAATTGCTAGCATGAACACTCAAATGTGCAGTAGATACATGGTTAGCAATATTGTGAGTAGTGCAGGAATGAGTACCCTTTCTAAGAGCAATAGGTGCATCAAGATCAGAAATTACCTCGGGTGCGGTAGAACCTTCTGGAGGAGAAGATTGGTGTGAATGGGGGGCGTTCTTATTCATGTTGAGTTTTGTTCCTACACTGATAAACAATAAGAGGAGGTGGAATATGCGTAGGAGTAGATGTATTAAAATTATTAGAAATACAATCACTAGTAATAGGCAGTAGAGTAGCAATGATATCAGACTGCAGACTATCTCCTTGAGTAGAGTAGTAGGGTGTATCCTCAAAAAAGACAACATCACTGCTCGTAAACCATCTTTTTACAGTAGGGATATAACACCTATACCCTTTCTGTAAACGAGAATACCCCAAGAAAATACATTTTTCAGCACGTGGAGATAGTATATCATAAGTAGGACCAAGCAATCTCACAAAGCATGTATAGCCAAAAATCCGAGGAGGTACATAAAACAAAGGTGTGTCAGGTTACAGAACTTGTATAGGTACTTTATTTCCAATCACAGAAGAAGGCATCTGATTTATTAAAAAGCAGGCAGTCAAAACAGCTTCAGGCTAGAATAACCGAGGTACATTAGAATGTATCATAATAGTTCTAGCAACCTCTAAAAGTGTCTATTCTTCCTTTCAGCAACTCCATTTTTCTTGGGTGTATATGCACAAGAGGTCTGATGTATAGTGCCAACAGATTTACAAAATAATTCAACATCTTTCTGAACAAACTCAAGTGCATTATCAGTTCAAAAAACATTAACAGGCATAGCATATTGTGTTTTCATCTCAGAAAAAAAGAATTTAATAGTGGTCAACACTTCAGATTGACTTTTCATCAGAAATAACCAAGTGGCCTGAGAGAAATCATCAATAAACAATAAAAAATTTGTTTCCAGACAAACTCAGGACATGACATGGACCCCATACATCAGCATGAACGAGATCAAAATTATTTTTACTACTAATCTAAGAACGTTTAGGATAAACAGCCCTAGTATGTTTCCCTAACTGACATGACTCACATTGAAACCTATGTGTTTCGACACCAGATATAATATGTCACAGTTTCTCAGAAGATGGGTGCCCAAGTCTGTAGTGCCACTGTAAAGCTGAAACTGAAGTAGATAAAGCAGAAGCCACAACAACCTTGTCCACTTTTGGCAGATCATCCAGATAATATAAGCCATCAGATCCTTCATGCCCCCCACCAATCTTCATCCTCGTGCGAAGGTCCTGAAAAACACACAAACCAGGTATAAATGTCAGGCTACATTTTAGGCTCCATAATATTTTGCTAACAGATAATAAGTTAAGAGGAAAATGGGGCACATATAAAGAAGACTTCAGAAGAAACTCAGAAATAATGTCTCCAACTCCAGAAATAGCAGACATGGAGCCATCAGTAAGCATAATAGATGAATTAGTAACTGGTCTAGATAGATTTCTGAATAAAGACTAATTCCCAGAAATATGAGAAGATGCACCCGGATCTATAACCCATTTTGTATTACCAGCACTAGAGGATGGAGTACTGAGGAAGGCAGTGTCACAACCAGAGTAAGTCACAATATGGGCTCCACCGGTCATAGCAGTAGAAGAGCAGCCAGTACGTTCAAGCAACAGGTGCTCCACCTCAGTGTGAATGTAGTCAGCAGTAGCACTACCCGAGGTATCCGACTCAGTAGGCTGGGTAGCTATCTCAGAAGTAGCAGGAGTATTAGTGGCCGCATTGGCCCACGCCGGTTTACCATACTTTTCCCAGCATTTTTCCTCTATATGGTTTGACCAGCCACAGAAATTGCAAAAATGCTATCCTGGCTGAAGACGCGCAACAATAGAAAATGCAGCAGCAAGAGCTCCACATCTAGAAGAGGCTCGCCCCCGTCTTGCACCAGGACGAGGAAAATTTTTAGAAAACCGGTCATGACCATGACCACAGCCACGACCAGACATGGCAGCAAGAACAGTAGAGTCTCCAGAGTTAGTGGGCAATGTAGATGAGAAGAAGGCAGACACTGAAGTCTCTAAAAGGCACTCTGCATCGAGGGAAGTGGGTCACTAGCAAGGATCTGGTCAACAAAACCAGCGTAGGACTCTAGAAAACCACACAGGAACTGGGCCAACTGCAGCTACTGATGCTGATGTTGCATGGTGGCCAGATTATTAGACAGTGGGTGGTAGGTCTCCATCTACCCCCACAGTCTAGTAAAGGTAGAGAAGTAATATGAAATATCTGACCCCGTGAACTGAAGACGACCAAGATGCTTGGAGTTGTCAAACACCTTCTTGGAGTTCTGGCTATGTGAATAGGTACTGGCGAGCTGATCCCACATCTGCTTTGTCGTAGGCAGATAGTCCAAGGTGACACTAATTTTCAGCTCACTGTTGTTGAGAATCCATGTCATCAACGTCGAGTCATCCTAGACCCAGTCATCGTAGGCCTTCACATCTTTGGAGTCAACATTCACATCAGGTTGTGCTGGAGCGTCACGGGTCAGATGTGAGTGTTTTCCTTGGGATTTTGCATAAATCGCCATGGAACATACCCATTACTGGTAGTTGTGCCCATCAAGGTTTATAGTCATAACTTGATGACGCAAATCATCACCAGAGGACGTCATGAGGTAGTAGAAGATAGAGTTCCAAAAGCACATAACACAGCAAGGCAGACACAAACAGGCAGTAGTAGGCTGCCTACATTGTCAGGTAGGTAGTTGCAGGCACAAATTTACTGAAGGAATGAACCTCTCACATACGGGCTACGCGGGAGTGCAGCAAGAAACCGTATGGCACAAAGGCCTACATGGGCATGTAGAAAAACAGTCTGGAGATGTCCCTCAACTACAGATCAAACCACTGGAACCGAAGAGGGGTTGTCCCGGCGGCTACGAGGCCCGACGGTACACTACCCCAACGGCAAACTGGCCTGGTGGCACGGTGCCTCCCGACGGCATGCCTGCCACGGCACTGCAAGGAGAGAAGGGAGGGAGGGAGGGTACGAGCAGTGGTTGGATCTAGGCATGCTCTGATACCATGAGAACAAACATGAGAATTGGAGAGCTTAGGGTTACACAATGAGTGCACCCTTATATTTATAATACTAGAACAATTACAGAGATGTCCAAATATAATATAAAATAACAGAACAGTAATAACAACACATATATTAACAATTACCATAGTCCACCAATCAATCTTATCTTTTATTTTAAACAGCTCAATAATTGAATTTAGTAGCAGCCTAGCTGCCTTTATTTTCCCTTCAATGGGGTTCATGTGTGGTTTTGTTCCTTTGGGAACTCATGGACAGGTGATACAAAGAAGGACAAGAAGAGGTGTGTCCTCTATCGAAGACTAGATAAGAGCTAATTCTTTTATTATTAGTATTGTAATATTACTTTTAAAGCTTCTGCGACTCTGATGTAAAAGTATGATTGTAATTAAGATTGTTTGTAATTCTGATAATGTTTTGTAAACATTCAAACATAAATTTTGAGTCTTTACAACATGGTATCAAAGCCATAAACAGTCGACACTCATGCACATCTCCTGGAAATTAGGGTTAAAAAAATAGCAAACGTAAAACTTAATTAGTCAATTAGTTTAGAACCAACTCAAACCTTATCTAGTTAAGTGGAAATAGTAAATCATGTGGAGTTAGCCTTTGAAATGACTCACCAATTAGTGAAAATGAAACATCACCATATTAGTAGAGATGTGTTTAGGTGTCAGAAAATGTGAACAACCTAGTAATTAGAAGGTGAACGTGGAAAACTAGAAACGCTAAGTTTGAATGAGTCCCCATTGGTAGAAAATAATGTCCTTCTTCCCTATTATAAGTGAAGTCACTCAAGTGACCCTTTAGGTTCCATGTAAATCCTCATTGTATTGTTGAGTCAAGTAGTTAGTATGGTGAGTGTTGGAGAGGGTGACTGTGACTTACTCATTGCATTGATTTTGGCCATTTTTAGTTTTGCATCGAAATGTTTCCCATCAAAAATACTTTCTTTATAATACTATATGATTTTTAGAATTTTTTCGATGATTTTTTGAGCTAAGTCACAATCATAGAGATATGAAAAAAAACCTATAGGAGAATCCTAGTGTTGGTGAAGGATACTAATTCTAGTGGCGTGCCTATAATGCATCCATAGAAGGGATGAAGGGTAGTGCCTAATTAGACCATCGTCGTACTAATTTTGAGGATGAAATCTTCTTTAAGGGGTGGAGAGTTGTAAATACTGGATTTTTTATATTAAATTTAATGTTGAGCTGTTTTGCATAAACTTCTCAAATTGAAAACCATTTTTGCTTAATTTCGATTCATAGTTATGCTTCATTGAATAACCTTGAAATTCAAGAATCTAAATACAATTAGTCCTCATTTTGATTGGATCATCCTATTTGAAACCCACAATTAAAGAATTGAGCTCAAATATGGATTCTTGGCATTGGGATCACACAAAAATATAAACTCACTCATTTGTATTTAGATCACTACATTTATATTAATTGAGTGAATAAATTTCTTAACCACTTTAAACTCATAAACAAAGGAGTTAATATTTTTAAGATTTAGAAAAATATCCATTAAATTCATCTTTAAAATTTCAAAGAAAGCAAAAGTATAAATCAAGAAAAATAAAATCTTAAAGAAACACATAAAAATGTCTTGAGAAGGGAATGAAATCCCATTTCAATACACCGGTCAAAAGTCCTGTCAACCCAGGACTCTGAGCACCTGGTCTCCCCCTACCCCGCGTATGCGTTCCCTCTGCGGTGGCTTCCGTTACAGGAGCAAGGGACATCTCACCCTCTATGCATCTCGTCCATTCTACTCAAATCCCCTACCTCGGTTTCTCCTACCCTCTTACCGCCAGCCCTTCATTTATGGACCTGAAACACCGAAAAATGGCCCCTCCATTGAAGGTCGACGACCTGCAGAAGAAATGGCCGACGAACCGTCTACAATGCCTCACGCCACCTTCAATCATATAGCGCCTCGCCTCCACTCTCTGGACGTAAACCCTAGCAACCACAAACCTATATAACCCTCTCATAGGTTGTCGACAAGAGACAAGCCTTCAACATCTTCGGTAGTGTTAGGTCATAATCCATGGTTTCTAGTCAGGGTGTCAGTGGGTCTGAGAGTCAGGGAGTCGTGCCAGATAAGCACTGCTTAGGTGTCAAGTTGTGCTAACGGATGAACACAGTTTGTTATGTTCAGTCCGAGTCTTATGTGAAGTTTTGAGGTTTCTGGATTTGTTGCTGTAGCGGCAGAGTAGTAGTCGATTAGATAGGACCAGTTACTTTGCTTTCTTCTTGTATTTAAGTTTGCAATCGTAATAATATCTGGTGAAGTTTTTTCCTCAGTCATCTTCTATCGGTGGTCTCTGCGTACCCCTTGTCTTCTTCCTTACTGTATTAGGGTGTGTGCAAGCAATTGTGATTGTTTGATCCTCTATGATATCTTATACGTAGTATCAGAGCCCTCAATCACAATACCTAAACACATGCCGAAGGGAAAAGAAGGGGAGAGCTCAGATGTGGGATTGTCCAGAGATGATTCGGTCACATTGAAGTATCTGATGTTGACGAAATCCAATTACCCAATCTAGGTAATGAAAATGAAGGCTCACATGAGAGCCCAGGGAGTATGGGCTGTTGTTGAAGCCGTTGAGGATGAGGTGATCGATGAGAAGATCGATCAAATGGCACTCATTGTAATCTATCAAGCGATCCTGGAGGAAACCATGCTCCAGCTAGCTGGCAAGGAGACTGCACGCGCAGCCTGGGAGGCTATCAAGATTGTGCATGTCGGCGTGGAGCGCGTGAAGGAGGTAAAGCTTCAGGCTCTTCAATGGGAGTTCGAGAACATGAAAATGGGGGAAACACGGGTGGTGGATGAATTCTCCATGAAGCTACCGTCAGTGGTGAATCAGATACGCTCTCTGGGAGAGCAGATGGAGGAGAGCTATGTAGTGAAAAAGCTCCTCTGAAGCATTCCACCAAAATACTTGCAGATAGCAGCCACCATGGAGTAGTTCAGCGACCTAAAAACAATGCAAGTAGATGAGTTAATCAGAGCGTTGAAATCACACGAGGAGCGCTATCGGGACTACGATGGGTGCCAAGAACATGTACTCCTTATGAAGAAGGATACCCGTCACGATCCTAAGACGTCGTGAGGAGGTGGCAAGGATCAGTCCAGTTCAGGCTACTGTGGACGGGGCCGAGGCAATTCGCGTGGCCGTGGCCGTGGCCGAGGATGAGGGCATTCCATAGGAGGGCGCAGCAAAGGGAGCAGCAATCGTCAAAGCGCAAAGGGATCCCAAGACAAGAGCAATGTGCGTCGCTTTCATTGCAACCAAACTGGGCACTACGCCTCTGAATGCCGGGGTAAGCAGCACAGTGAGGAGGCGAACCTCACTCGTGCCCAGGATGATGAACCAGCTCTGCTAATGACCGAGGGTACCGAGAAATCTCTCGTCAAAATACAACTCATCAGCCTCGGTCAGCTGACTGAGCAGGGAAAAAATATAACACTGGAGGGATCATTCCTATTATTATATGATAGGTACGGGAAGCTTCTCATGAAGGTCAAGTGATCGATGAATCGACTTTACAAGATCCGGATCGAGACTGGTGAGCCCATCTGCCTCACAGTGAGCTTGGTGGAACCTGCTTGGCTATGGCATGCCATGTTGGGGCATGTATACTTCCATTCCTTGAAGGCTATGGCAGACAAAGAGATGGTTCTCAGAATTCCGAAGATCCATCATCCCAATCAGCTATGCGAGGGCTGTTTGGTGGCAAAATAGATGAGGCTTCCTTTCTTAAAAGAAGCAACCTATCGAGCATCCAAGGTGCTTGAACTCGTGCACGCTGACCTCTGTGGACCGATCACTCCCCAAACACCTGGAGGTAACAGGTACTTTTTACTTCTTGTTGATGATCATAGCAGATATATGTGGGTTCATATGCTCAAGACAAAGCTCAAATCATTTGAAGCCTTCAAAAGATTCATGTATGAAGCAGAAAAGGAAACAAAGTCAAAAGTGAAGATGTTAAGGAGCGATCGTGGCGGAGAGTTCATATCAAACACCTTCATGACATTCTGTTAAAGAGAAGGAATCAAGAGGCAGCTTACTGCTCCATACACGTCGCAGCAAAAATATGTGGTTGAACGAAGGAACCGCACGGTGATGGCGACCGCGAGAAGCTTACTAAAGAGCATGAAAGTACCAGCAGAGTTCTGGGGGGAGGCAGTCAGACATGATGTTTACATTCTGAATCGGATGCAGATGAAGGCACTGACCGACATCACACCTTATGAGGCGTGAACTGGGAGGAAGCCCCACATTGAACATCTAAGAGTGTTCGGATGCATCGCAAACATGAAGGTACCCAGTGTGCAAACCAAGAAACTCGATGATCGAAGCATCAAGATGGTTTACTTTGGAGTAGAACCAGGGAGCAAGGCATACAGACTCTATGATCCTTGTGCGAGGAAAATAAACATCAGCAGGGATGTTGTGTTTGATGAGCAAGAAAGGGGGATGTGGACTATTGAGGATGACCACATACACACTACGGGGACTTTCACCTTGGAGGTGTCAGCTGAGCGAGAAGGGAACCAAAATGAAGATAGTGGAGAGCAATCATCTGGTGGTGATACTCCTGTGCAATCGCAAGGGGGAGCAGTGTCCTCATCAACAAGTGTTCCCAACACACAGTTGTCTGAATACACTTCAGGAACTCAAGACTCGAGTGGTAGTACTGGAAGTACATCCACTGAACTCAGGCCAGAAAAGTTTCGCTCACTTGAAGAAATTTACCAGGAGTCTGAAGACCTCGCAGGTTCAGGAGAGTTATTACTTGCTGACGATGAGGAACCAACTAGGTACTCAGAAGCAGTCAAGGAAGCAACTTGGCGGGAAGCTATGACTCAAGAGATGGAGGCAATCGAAAGGAATAGCACATGGGTCCTGGCAGAATTCCCCTCTGGTCACAAGGCCATCGGTCTAAAATGGGTGTATAAGGTGAAGAAGGATTCGAACGTGAATACTATTAAACACAAAGCAAGGATTGTGGCAAAAGGGTATGTGCAGCATCATGGTGTGGACTTTGAGGAGGTATATGCTCCAGTCGCAAGGATGGAGACGATAAGGCTATTACTTGCTCTCTCAGCTCAACACGGATGGAGAGTTCATCATATTGACGTGAAGTCTGCTTTTCTGAATGGTGAATTGCAAGAAGAGGTGTATGTCTCTCATCCTGAAGGATTCTAAACAAAGGGCCAAGAGCACAAAGTGTATAGACTCCGCAAAGTGCTATACGGGCTTCGACAGGCACCTAGGAACTGGAACATCAAGCTAGATAATAGCTTGAAATCCCTCAACTTCAACAGATGTGCACAGGAAGCAGCTGTATACGTGAAGAATGGCAAGAAAGGGGTGCTTATTGTGGGAGTATATGTCGATGATCTTATCATCACTGGACCAAGCCCAGAGGAAATAGAACAGTTCAAGGAGCAAATGAAGAATGGATTTGAGATGAGCGATCTCGGCTCTCTCTCTAATTACCTGGGTATTGAAGTTGAGCAAAAAGACGGGTGCATTCATATTAAGCAATCAACATATGCGAGAAGATTATTAGAACAGGATGGGATGAGTGTCTGTAACCAAACAAAAGATCCCATGGAACCCAAATTGAAGCTTGGGAAGGATTAAGATGGGTCTGTAATCGACCAAACTAAATACAGGAGTCTAGTTGGGAGCTTGAGATACCTTCTACATACACGACCAGACTTGTCATTCTCAGTCGGAATGGTTAGCCGCTATGTTGAGAAACCAACAACCTTGCACCAGAAGGCAATCAAACAGATACTCAGGTACATAAAAGGTACCATTGATTGCGGCTTGACTTACAAGAGGTGTACAAATGAAGAAGAGATAATCGACTATTCAGATAGCGATTTAGCAGGAGACATTGATGATAGACGAAGTACAAGTGGTGTAGTTTTCTATCTCAATGGAAATCTGATCACGTGGGTTTCTCAAAAACTTGTGCGTGGACAACAAGTATGCAATCTCTCTAATGAAGAACCCAGTCTTCCATGGGTGGAGTAAACACATAGAGACCCGGTTTCACTTCATTAGGGAGGGTGTGGAGAAAGGTCTGATTACAGTAGAGTATGTCCCTACTGACGAGCAGAGAGCAGACATTCTCACAAAAGTGCTCGGGAGGCTTAAGTTCGCTGAGATGAGTGAAAAACTTGGAGTTAGAAAGCTCAGACATGGAAACCTGAATTAAGGGGGAATATGTTGGGTCATAATCCATGGTTTCTAGTCAGGGTGTCAGTGGGTCTGAGAGTCAGGGAGTCGTTCCAGATAAGCACTGCTTAGGTGTCAAGTTGTGCTAACGGATGAACACAGTTTGTTATGTTCAGTCCGAGTCTTATGTGAAGATCCGAGGTTTGTGGATCTGTTGTTGTAGTGGCAGAGTAGTAGCCGATTAGATAGGACCAGTTACTTTGCTTTCTTCTTGTAGATAGGACCAGTTACTTTGCTTTCTTCTTGTATTTAAGTTTGCAATTGTAATAATATCTGGCGAAGTTTTTTCCTCAGTCATCTTCTATCGGTGGTCTCTTCGTATCCCTCGTCTTCTTCCTTACTGTATTAGGGTGTGCGCAAGAAATTGTGATTGTTTGATCCTCTATAATATCTTATATAACCCTCTCATAGGCTGTCGACAAGAGACAAGCCTTCAACATCTTCGGAAGCACCCTCCTGCTGAAGCCACCATAGACTGTAACACAACAGTCACGCACCAGCTGCAACCAAGACCTTCACCCTGCAGCCAATCAACCCAACTCGGAACGGCAACGCCACCTACATCACCAGGCTCAATCACAACCGACCTCATCCTCCTTCACATGGTTGACAGAAGCTTCCCTGACAATCCACTCCAGATCTGATCCACCGGCGGCATCTTCCATCTACTCCATTGTCCAAACACCAGGTTTCCATGCCTTAATGACTGACAGCCTACAACCACTTAACGATGGTGCCATCCCAAGGGTTGCACAGCCTGGCTCCGGCGTCTGCAACACCCTGATGTCCTCATGCTGCAAACTATCCGCCATCGACCAGACCCAGCTTCACGCTACAGGTGAATCAGTAGCGAATCCAGAAATCTAACATAGGGGGCTGAATTAATATGAGTAGTGACGATGAGGAAAATAAAAAGAAAAATACACCTAATAAGTGTCTCATTGTCTCCAACATATAAAATAAGCTATTTGTAAAAAAATCTAACATAAATGAAATGATAAAATTCACTATTCAAAATAATGAATTTATTTAAATGTCTAAGGTCATAACTAACACATTATTTGATGTCTTTTAGATTAAAAAACTAGATGATCAACAATATAATCATAATTCATGATCACTTGATCAGTGCAATGTCCATACAATTGGCAATGCGTAAGAAAAATAATAGTTATATTAAAAATAGGAACAAAATCATCTTTTAAGTAGAAACAAGCATTAAAATATAATATGGCATCATTTAGTGGATGATGTCATACTTGGAAGACCCAAAAAATTATAGCAGTCAAATCTTATACTATAAAGGATATAAATATAATGTAATTGGTATATTATAAGATCTTGACACAATGATTAGTTGAAGGAAACTTCAGAAAGAAAGAAGAAGGAAAATATTTAATGTGGTTGTATGAACAACATATGATGGAGAAGCACATTGGGAAATAAAAAGTGAAGAGAATGAAGAGGAAAGATCCATGCATATTTTTTATTTAAAAGTTGAAGAAGAGAGATATGAAAGAAAAAATTATATATTTTTATTAACATCCATTCTACATGTCATCCTCATTTTTCTCAGTCCATTTGATTAAAGTTATATTTACTAGATGGATTTTCTCACATTTTCTTCTCCTTCTTACCCCACGATTTATATATTATTCTCTACTCTTTTTTTACCTTATGCCAATTCAATCATCTTGTTTTCTTTTATAGATAGCAATATTATCATTATCTTCTTAAGTTCTTGTAAATTTGTAATAATTATTATTTGTCTTTAAACTTATAATATCTAAATCTTATGTAACTAAAAAAGTTTGTGGAATACAATGTAACAATAAATATTATTTGGATCTTTTTCTATATAATAATATAGATCTTTTCTTAATTTGAGAGTGATTGATTATTAAAAGTTTGAAAGAAAAATATATAAATGGAAGGTGATAGTTGTGCATGTATGGTTATTATTTTTTCCAATGGTGTATAATTATAATTGAGTGAACTTACTCAATTTATAGCTAATAATATTTGTTAATTAATAAGTCAACTATATTACATCAAATTTTAGTTAATAGGTCTAACATGATGCATGATATATTTTTATAAACTTTATTTTGTATAACTACTTTCATCTTTTAAGGGTACATACCCCCTAGTCTTATAGAGATTCACATTCAAGCAGTGGAGACAATTTGTGTAAGTCTTACCACAATTAATATTAAACTATTAAGAAAATTTTAGTAGGATAAAAACTAAATATATGATTTCTTAAACTCATAATTGATGACATACATATTAGGACGGTAAATTTTATAATTTGTGTGTATATAAGACACACAATCCACAAATATATTAAGTTTAACCATTACCTAATTCATACAAAGAAGTATGATAGGATTGACTAAAATTATAAAACTTAAAAGTTGTATTTTTTTACAATGTAATAATTTTTTTAACAAAATACAAATATGTGTATGGTATCATAGTAATAATAAAAATATTTTTTGGAGGCGGTCTTCAGCCCCGGCAGCCCCCCTTTGGCTACGCCCTGGGTGAATCCATAGGCCAGCCCCGTCGGCCACCCTAGACAACAGCTAATGATCTGATATTCACTGCCATTGGAGTTAACCTAACGACAACCTGTAACTAGCACTACTCCAATATCCTATTGCGCCTCAGATCTGGGGACACCACCTTTGACTTGTCCAACCACCACCAGCACGAACGGCCTGCTCCAAACCCGGACGCTGCTCCACCTGACTAGCCACTACGAAGTTACGCATACGTAGAGATCTCACTGCAGTGACTTGAAAGTCCACAGTCAAGGACCGACATCCAACCGGAAAGCCAGTCCTGCGACGTCTTCTCCAGTGTCATCAGAGGTACTTAGACTCTTCTGCATTGTTCCTTGTTTCTTGGCCACTCATTTCTTTTCCTAATCGTGTTCTGTAAGATAACGATGATAGCAAATTAAATAATAACTAATCAGCTAAAAAGAAGGAAGGGAGAGGAGAATCTCACGAGTCCGTAGCAGAGTTAAATAAGTAACTATACAAAAATATGCTGCAACATTGGAACCACTAAGGGCATGTTTGGTTACTTGGATTTTGCTGTATTGGATTGTATTTTAGACTCCAGTTCAACAAATTTTAAGTTTGGTTTGCAGGATTGGAGAACTGAGGCTAATCCCGGGATTTCTAGACATAATAGGAATCCCGCATTTTGGTCTCCATCAAAATTCTCCCGGACGCCAAAATCCAACATGGCGAACGTCGTGGACACGAAAAAAAATAAATCCCGCACTTACAAAATCCAGCAAACCAAACATAAAATTTTATTTTGCGGGATTTTGACAATGCAACATTTTAATAATGCGGGATGGACAAAATACATGATTTCTAAAAATCCAGCAAACCAAACGTGCCCTAAGAAAGTCTTCACGAGGTGTTTTCCCATGATTAATCCATAACATGATTATTGAATGGGCAATTTTTCCGTCTACCCAAATACATAAATGATTTAGGTTGTGACTTAGACAATGTAATCAGAGTATATAATATATACCTAGGAATTTAGAACAAATTAAGAAAATTACTAATTTGTATGATCTAATATTTTAGACTATAGTTCTCAAATGATTAGCCCTATATGTCTATTTTCTCTGGTTGATTCAGATAATAATAGCAATCACCTAATCAAGGAACAAAATTAAGAAATAAGGATATTATAAAAATAAATAGGGGAAATCGGGTCCCATGGATACACATTTTTCTTCTCAGAACCTTATTAATATAAAGATACAATCTTGACACTCTAACCTAAGGATGATAGATATATATGAGTATGAATTCATCAATTATATAAGTAATGAACATGAATAATAAGTAGTATCTCGTACATGACCTTATGTACAAAGATGGCACATACACGAATGGGAATGAACTTAATGATTATGATGAGATATTATAACAACAAAACGTAGTCACTAATAATCAACTCACTAATGGAAAAAGATGATTTCACCCCAAAAGAACTTGGAAAGTGATTCCAATCCAAAGAATCATATAGTGACTCAAGATGTTCTTCTTCTAGATTTATGCAACCTTGGGGCCCTATAAATCCCGATTGTGAAAATGTTGGACTCTTGCTTGATATACGGTCCTGAATTCTCAATTCTTTATTGAACTATTTGTTTCCCTCTTGTCTTTTCTTTATGTAATTTTTTGCAAAAATGGTGAACCAATTTTATTGTTAGCCTTTCCTTCTTGTGAAGTTCACCATAATTAAATTTGAATGATGAACATTATTGAGAAATTGAAATATTGGTAGATTTTGATATTGGCACAAAAATTCAAAATATTGGCTAAGAGCTTTGGCTCACTAGATTCGGCGGGTCACGACCCCCAACCATGCACAGTGGATAATGGACAATTAGAGGTCCCCCAGTACTGGTTACCCCCACAGGCGAAGTGTTGTTCTCTCATAGAGGGGAGAATGCTAAGCACCTAGCCACTGGTGAAGACAAAATATTAGATTGATTATGCCAATAGATAAATCGCTTCATTTTGAATATTTGATATATTGATATTAGTTTTGAGAAAAATTAATCCATCTTGAAATCGTGTAAATCTCTTTATTATTTTCTAGTTATCACTTTGAATTATTGCACCTTTTTTAAATTAGCATGGTAGCTAGACTATTCTTTTATTAATACCATATTCCACCATGCAATCTTACCTAGATTTGATCTCATAATTCTTTATTTTAAATAGCCCAATAATTGAATTTAGTACCAGCCTAGCTGACCTTTATTTTCCCTTCAATGGGGTCCATGTGTGGTTTTGTTACTTTGGGAACTCATGGACAGGTGATACAAAGAAGGACAAGAAGAGACGTGCAGTAGTTGTCCTTTATCAAAGACTAGATAGGAGCCAATTCCTTTATTATTAGTTTTGTAATATTAGTTTTAAAGCTTCCGTGACTTTGATGTAAAAGTATGATTGTAATAAAGATTGTTTATAATCCTGATATTGTTTTGTAAACATTCGACTGTAAAGATTGAGTCTTTACATGACTGATGAGATTTTGTCATCAACCAACATACACTCTAGTCTTATGTGTTATTGTTGTCTATCAGCCTTCCACAACAACATCCTACTAGGGACATAACAAGAATGTATACACTCTTAACATTTGTATGATTTCATTATTCTAGTCACGCACCTGAAGACATACATCATTTAGTAATGTCATTTTTAGACATTTATTATGTTTCCTCATTACCTCATAACTGAGTGAAGCAAAATGAATCGGAAGATTGTCTTTATTATTGAAGAAATTTTTTATATAATATTCCATCACAATCAGGACATGATTGGCTCTTTGGGCATACATATCAACAACCACAACATTATTTGTAATTGAACAACACCTATTGGGATGACATCTGAACAAAGTGACCATCACCAATCAGCTATCGACAAACTTGAGACATCTTCACGCCAAGCAGATTCCCTTGCTCAGTATCAACTTCTTCAGTGCCACATGCCATAAGTAATGAAAGGAAGCTAAGTAATACTAGCCACATTTTCAGGGTGGAAATCAACATGACATCCCCAAACAAAAAAAAGTGACTCAGAGGATCCCAGAAAGGGATCACCATCAACACCAAATCCCTCACAATAGGGGCATATGTCGTATGACAAAGATGGTGAGTCATGCCAAAGTTTCCCAGCTCGACCTCCTCAGTATTAGAGAGATTAGTAATACAACAATGCACCAAGGATAGGTTGATGGGAGGATGCCACAAAAATAGAATTTTCCTTATCTCCTTCTCACTCATAAGTCTGGGTTATGAGAGGTTAGATGCCAAAAAAAAGGTAAGGGATACAACACAATTTATAGATCTCATACAAATCTGACTAGTCTCCAGGAACATGGGGACTTTGAGTCCCATACAATGGTGGAACTGGAAAATCTGCAACATGCATCTACATCAACAGTTAACACAGACACACATCCAAAGACAAGTAGAACTCTATGTCTCGCAAGACCAGTGGATTGATCCAATCTTCCACCTTTGGTCAGCATGAGAATTGAGGCAATATACTAATCTACCAGACATCTTCCAAAGACCAAACTCCAGAAATCTGACTCGAAAGAGAAGATCACAAAACTTCACAATTTTATCTCAACTTAGATTCAGACTTTTATTTAAAGTTAAATACAAATAGCTAATATATGATTTTTCTTATAGGGAAGGAAAATACATCATGGAATGAAAATGCTAAAGGAAACTACTACTCCTTTAGTTTCTTCTTCAGCCATCATGTTGAATGCTTGGACAAAGGCCAATGATTAGTGGAAAAAGACATTGAAAAATGACACCCTCCACCCGCGTCAGATCATATACCGCTAGTGGACCAATAGTTACCTAAGGAGGAGCTTTTAGAAGGCACCTCCATAACTAAGGTAGAATCCCTACATCTAGAGGAGTATGCTTCTTCTCTAGTTGGCAGCAAATCTACAGTCTAAATTAGGATATCTAGTGAGAATCCTTCCACACCAGAAGATCCACCAAAATGATCACTATTATGATAGTTTGGTGGGATACTCAAGAAAAAGAGCACTAGCCAAATTTGAAGCCTCGTCTTCCTCTTGGAAGGACAAGGTTCAACCAAAGTCACCTAGAAAGTGACATGACCCTCCCACGTTGAAATCTCAATGAGGCTGCAATCTGGGGAATATGTCAAAGCTAGGAATATCAATAAGTAGAGAAGGTGGAGCCTCAGGAGGGGGAAACACCTCGGGAGGAGGTGGATGAAAAAATGTATATCCCTATTCATCATGCTCCTTAGCTGAGTCATTGTCAATCACATGCAGAAAATGAATGTTAAAGCGAATGTAAGCAAATAACAACATCCTCAAACACAACTACTCTCCATAAGAGGATGTCGAAGCCAATCATACACCCCTCTACAAAGGATAAGCCGTTGGCCATGGCATAGTAGTACTATAGGTACTCATTATGAGTCACTTGACAATACATCAGCTGCCAAGGAGCCTGAAAAATCCCCACATCATGAGGGACTGACCCTGGCAAAGGGTCAAAAGGGATATGCCAGCCAGTCGGCCACATGATGAAATCCTTGTTAGGGTTCATGGTTGTAAGACCCCTGATCTAGCTTAGTGTTTGATCTTTCTTTATTTGCTTAATAAGATTCTTAAACCTTAGTCTAATCATTTGATTCACCTTAATAACATGTGACATGTTTATGTTTTCATTTGGGTCCAGTTTGCTTGATGTTTGAGATAGTTATGCTATGTGTATGCTTGTTTTGGACCAAGTGCAATTTACCCATGTTGAGGGTTTATCTTGCAATTTTTCACATGTAGGTTGTACATATTGTGCTTTGGTATCATGGGATAGAGTATGGTGCATAGGGTAACCTTGTCAACTTTGGTTGATGAGGTGACATCACATGTTGATCTAGGGTTTGCATGACTTGCATGGATGCTTGAGTTGTGATGGTGACCATGTGTTGTTGGTCCTTGGATAGCACCTGATATGTTGACTTTGTAATGTGCTTTGTAGAAGTCTAAATAGTTGTATGAGTTCCCTTAATGATGGCGACCAATATCCCTCCTTGACCCATCTTGGTCACTATAGTAGGGTGACCATGTTGATGGCTAGTGGTCGCTATGGTTCATGGACCAAAAGTAGTCGCTACATCACATATATTTTAATGATCCTCTTACATGTGTGCTTGCATGGTTTTGGCTTTTAGGACATGTGTCCTTTTGGTTCTTTCATATCTTAACACCTCATGATCTTCACCTCCCTCCTACCCTTGAGTATATAAACCCTCTCTTTCACATTCAAGTATTCCCTTTATCTCTCTTCTTTCTCTCTTCTTCCTTTTGTTTTCCCTTGAGCTTGGTGTTGTTTGAGGAGGTGTTGATATTGGATAAGGTGGTCATCCTCCTTTTGCATGTGGAGATCTAGGGCTTGATCGTCTCCTTTGTGGCAGTCCTTGGTGATCTTCCTTCTTGGTATGTGGTTTCATACCCTTGATCTCATTTATCCTGATACCCTACCCCTTTCTTCTTCTATTGGACATAGGCTATGGTTCTTCCATGGTGGCTATCTTGAGGAACTTCTCTTCATATAGGTCGAGACTATGGTTTGTCCATGGTAGTACTTGAGTGAGATTAGTTTTTGCCTCTTTCTTCTTTCTTTTTAGCCAAGGGTTTTTGTCCTTTCTCTTTTGAGTCTTTGACCTTGGTATGTTCTTCTTCTCTTGAGGTGACCTTATATGGATGAGTAGGTGGATCCAATCTTTATTGTCTCCTTCTTTCTCTTGGAGCTCATGTCTTTGGAGTCGATCTTCTTCAAGACAGGTTATACAACTCTTCGCTCTACTATTATTGCACCTCTTATCTTCCTTGCATGCTACTATTCTATATCTAAAACATAATCATAAGATGATGGAGAATGCTAACTTTATCTAGGGTTAATATTATGAAGCATTCTTTCATAGATTACTCTTTCTCCCAAACCCTAATTCATGTACTAGTAATGTTAGTGATGGGTGGATGTTGTTGCCTCTTGCATGCATTGTGATTGTTGGTTTTGATACCATGTTTAGATTTAGTTTTACATGATGTTGGAGGTTTTCATCTTTGGTTTCATTAGTAGGATGTGTGGTTTTCCCTCTTTAATTATGGTTCTTTATGTTTACCCTTGTAACACTTGTTTTAGGGTTTTTATGATCATCTTTCCAAGACATTTTCTTGTGGTGGCTCTTCAATTTTCTTGGTGTTAATCACCTATTTGGGGGTCAACATACCTTGGTGATCTCTATATGTGTTTGTCTTGTTTTGTTCGCAATGGTTTTTGACCTAGGATCACTAGGGTGGGTTGGCCACTACCAAACCCTAACCCTAACATGTTTGGTCACTATATGAACAAGTTTCTTTGTGGTCTCTAACCATGATGGTCTTCCTTGTAGTCGAAATGCTTGATCCTTGTGTTGGACACTACCTTGAGTGGCTTCTTTAGTCACATGGTTGAGTGTGGTGGTTGCTGCAAGTAGTGTGGATGAGGTGGGTCACTACATCAATCAACCCTAACCTTAATCATATTCTAGTCACTACTCTTTGGTTGATGTTGTGACCACTATGCATGGTTGAGAGGTCTCTACACCTTGTTGTATGCATGTTGGTCGCTACATGGTTCACATGGTTGAGGTATCCATCTCTTGTATATGGTTGACAGTTGCTACATGGGTGTCACCTAATATGGTCGCGACATGTAGGGTTGATACAAAGGTTGCTATCTTTTGTGGTTTGGTCACTAATGATGATATGCACAGTTTGGTCAATTACCTATACAATGATACTTAACCCTAATGTGTTCCAAGAACATGGGAACGATGCACCATGGTATCCAATGATAAGTGTTATATGGGAAACCCTAACCCTAATTCAAGTGTATGATTTACTTGCTTATCTTGCTTGAATGACTAGTATGGACTGATGTTTTCCCTCTCCTACTTTTTTAACCCTAATGTTATGGGTGAATCAACATCATAACTAGTGATCGTTGTGGTATATCTTATATGACACATAGTGATGATTATGAGCCTTTATGAGGCATGATGAGATAATGATTGTGTAGGAACAATGTGATTGGGTCTAATGACCTAGAAAAGGTTTTGTTCCTAGTGCGAGGTGATACCCTCCAGTGATGTGATAAGTGATGATTATCCCATGACAATGTGATAATGATGTTGGCCTTGTATGGAAGTGATATCATATGATGATGTGACAAGTTTATATTTGATGTTATAATCTACACTAATCTTTGTAGAATTTGTCTATGGTTTTTACGTTGTAACTTGACTGATGCTAAAAGATACCCAATTGGCATAATTAATCAAGTGAAACCTAACCATGTAGTTTCCATGTGCCATAGATCCATTCCAGAGTCAGAACTTGATGAATGGTGAAATGAGTAATTCCTACCGGAAACTCAAAGCGGATATTGTTGAATATGGGGGTGCAATTTGAGGAGAAATCCTCGCGTCCATAATTACATATTATGGAGGATGACTGCAGTCATCCAACATATATAACGACAACTTCTGCTTATGTGGAACTAGAAGAAGAAGAAGAAGAAGAAGAAGAAGAAGAAGAAGAAGAAGGGAAAAGATATGTCTGGAGAACACAAAGAACAAACAGAGAGTAGTGTTGCTACATCGGGAGGTGGTTCTAGGAGGCAGACAAGAGTAGATGGAGTGCCTAAGGTACCTCAGTTTGACCCTAAATTGTGGCCAATCCCACTTTCCAGTCCATGTTTGGATAGTTCATGGATACAATGATGCATATGGTGGATAATGCTCATACTGCAAGAAAGGGAAGCAGTCCTCAATGTGGAATCACAAGGTTCTGGGAAGACCTTTGAGAGGTTAGGGAGTGTAGGGGAGATAGAGTATGTTAGTACAAAGGATCCAGTAGATGCATACATGTGGTTGACCGAGTTGGAGAAGTCCTTCAAGATCCTCAATATCCCTAGAGAGGATAAGGTGTAGCACGCAATGTACCTATTGAAAGGCAATGTTGGCCATTGGTGGGGCATCGAGGAGGAGAAGAGACTCGATGTGATGATCAGTTGGGAAGATTTCCAGTGGGAGTTTGTGAGCCGATACTTCCTAGAGACCAATCTGGATGAGAATATCTTTTAGTTCTAGAAGATTCTATAGGGATCCATGACGATCAACGGATATGAGGCAAAATTCATGGAGTTGCTAAGGTTTTGCCCGCATATGGCTGTGACAGATAAGGAGAGGATCAGACATTTTGATAAAGGTTTGAGCTCTGAGTTGACGATGATGGTGTCAGCACTAGGGAATATAGAGTGATTTGCAATGTTCGTTGAGTCTATAAGGCGAATTGAGCGGTCAGTGATGGAGAAGCGTGAGGCGAATGCCAAGAAGTGATCGACATAGTATCAAGGACAAACGTCTAGAGGTTTTAAGAAGTCTAGGTTTTCAGCACCTCAGTCACAACAGAGGTCAACAGTACAATCTCAATGGTCATTGATCTAGAGTAGAGGTTGTAGTATTCCACCAACTGGAGCTCACAGTGTGGCGTCAGTATCAGTGATAGGTCTATTTAGGATGCAGTTTGATAGAAGGACCTATTATAGGTGCGGTCAGTAGGGACATCTGAAGTCATTTTGTCTAATGAAGGATGAGGAGGTGAGCCAACAGTTGAGACAGAGTTAGCAGGGGTCGTAGTAGAGATAGTTCAATAGTTGCAGTGGCAGAGGATGTGGTTAGGCGTCACAGGCTGGTTTGTCTAGGCAGGCTAGCAGAGGTAGGGGAGACAATAGGAAAAGGCTCGATTCTATTTCATGAGTCAAATGGAAAGAGTAGTCAACCCATGGTTCGTGACATGTCATATGAAATTATTTCATTCTAATTTGTCTTCTTCCTAATTTATATTTGTTTTGATTGACCAGGGTGCGACTCACTCTTTTATCACTAGAGAAGTGATAGATAGTTGTTATTTTCTTATTAGTCATAGATCTGATAGTCTTTTCTTAGAAACCTCTTTGGTTGGTTGTACTCAGTTGTGGGAGGTGTGTCCATCCTACATTCTTTCTTTATCAGGAAGCAGCATTCAAGTGGACCTTATACCACTTGATATGCATGGATTTGATGTCATCCTTGGAATAGACACTTTGGAGAAGTATTAGGTGGTCTTGGACTATAGTGTCAAGGTGGAGACATTCTTTGATGGTGACATTTCATGGGCCAAGGAGATAGGAATATTATTTCGTCATGCTTGGTGTCAATGATGAGAATGGAGAGGTTGATGAAGCAGGGTTGTCAGGCTTTCCTGGCACATGTTGTGGATACTAAGTTGAGGAGTCCTCGTATCCAGGAGGTACCCATTGTTTGTGAGTTTGAGGACAAGTTTCCTGATGAGTTTCCCGGTGTTCCCCCACCTTGAGAGATTGACTTTGAGATCAATTTGGTTCCTGGTACGTAGCCAATAGCATAGACACCTTACAAGATGGCACCAACAGAGATGCAAGAGTTGAAGAATCAATTGTAGGAGTTTCTTGAGAAAGACTTTATCAGACCAAGCACTTCCCCTTGGGGTGATCACATATTGTTTTTTAAGAGGAAAGATGGATCCTTGAGGTTGTGCATCGATTATCAACAATTGATAAAGTGACTATCAAGAATATGTACCCTTTGTCACAGATAGATGATCTGTTTGACTAGTTGTAAGATGCCACTGTGTTCTATGAGATAGATCTAAGGTCAAGATACCATTAGTTGTAGATCAAGGTGGGTGACATACCCATGTTAGCTTTCAGGACTAGGTATAGTCACTATCAATTTGTGGTTATGTTTTTTGGGATAACCAATGCACCAACATCATTCACTAACCTAATGAACAAGGTGTTTAGGTATTATCTTAACCAGTTAGTGGTTGTGTTCATCGATGACATCCTAACCTATTCCAGAGACATCCAACAACATGAACGACACCTACAGCGGGCATTGATTTTGTTGAGACAATACAGGTTGTAAGCTAAGTTTAGCAAGTGTGAGTTTTGGGTGAAGGAGGTATCTTTCCTAGGGCACATGATATCTTCTAAGGGGTTGTGTTTGGATATGAAGAAGATTTCGTCTGTTTTGGAATGGAATCAACCGAAGACACTGAAAGAAGTATGTAGTTTCCTTGGCTTGGCAAGATATTGTAGAAGGTTCAACAAGAACTTCAGCGCAATGGTGTTACTCCTAATGAAGCTAATGAGGAAGGGTGCATCATTTGTCTGGGATGGCAAGTGTTAACGTTCTTTTTAGAGTTTGAAGAAGAAGTTGACCAGTGCATCAACGTTCATTCTACCAGAGCAGGGAAAGGTTACATCATCTTCTGTGATGTGTTGAAGAATGGTTTGGGTTGCGTGCTGATGTAAGATAAGAACGTGATTTCTTTTGATTTGTGATAGCTTAAAAAACATGAGGAGAGTTATCCGGAACATGATCTGGAGTTTGTTTCTATGGTCCATGTCTTAGAGATTAAGAGACACTACCTTTATGGTGAGAAGTGTCAGATCTTCACCAACCACAAGAACCTACAATACATCTTCTCAAAGCAGGAGTTGAACATGCGGCAGTGATGCTGGATGGAGTTAATCAAAGACTATGATTGCACTATAGATTACCATCTAGGGGAGGTGAACATGGTGGCATATGCTTTGAGAAGGAATTCTTCGTTGTCATCATTTGTTACAACATATACTTATGTTCTTTGTAGTTCCATAAGAGAGACATGTTCGTCTCCTTGCATCAGATACATGTAAAGTTGGAGGTGTCCTTGTTAGAAGGAATGTTGGCATAGTTATAGGTGAAGCCAACATTGAGGCAACATATTAGATATGTGTAGCATGATGATACTATGATTTAGCAGATCTGAGCATAGTTTGGAAGCAAGAAGCATGATGGATTCTATAAGTTAGAGGATGGGACATTGTGTTACCACAGTAGAGTAGTGGTTCCCGATGTTGATGATCTGAGGAAGTTGGTTTTCAATAGGCTCATTCTTTAATGTATGCTATGCATCTAGGTAGCATCGAGATGTGCCACAATCTAAAAGATATGTATTGGTGTCCTGGCTTGAAGCATGATGTAGCTGAGTTTGTGGCAAAGTGTCTGATGTGTCAACATGTTTAGGCTGAGCATCAAAAGCCTGCAAGGACCTTGCAACTATTACCAATACCACAATGGAAAAGGAATCATATCACTATGGACTTTGTTGCTCAGATATATGTGGATGAGATTGCTCATTTGCATGGTATCCTAGCTACCATTGTGTTTGATAAAGGTCCTCAATTTACCAGTCATATTTGGGAACGTCTACATATGTGATGGGTACATAGTTAATGTTCAATACAACATTCCACCCACACATGGATGGCCAGTATGAGAGGAATATATAGATGTTGGAGGATCTATTGACAGCCTATGTCTTGCAGGATCTGGGATGTTGGGATATGCACCTTAGTTTGATAGAGTTTTCCTACAACAACAGCTATCAAAGGAGCATTGATATGGCCTCGTATGAGGCGTTTTATGGGAAACGTTGTAGATATTTGTTGTGTTGATATGAGATTAGTGAATATCAACTTTTGGGTCATGAGCTTGTCCAGCAGATGATGAAGAAGTTCAAAGTGATTCAACAATAGTTGAAGGAAACCCAAGACAAATAGAAGTCATACATCGATAATCTTTAGAGGTCTTTGGAGTTCCAAATGGGAGACAGAGTGTACCTTAAGGTCTCTCCTTAGAAAGGCATGTTGAGGTTTAGAAGAAGGGTAAGTTGGCTCCCAGGTTTATGGGACCTTACCCTATGGTGGAACATGTCAGGAAGGTGTCTTACAAGTTGGAGTTACCTCTAGAGTTATATAGGATGCATCTGGTGTTCCATGTTTCTATGTTGAGGAAGTATCACCCTGACACATGGCTTGTGTTGCATCCTGTGGAGGTGGAGCTGGATGAAGATGTATCATATGTGGTGGGTCATGTGTTGATCCTTGATAGAAGGGTGAAGAAGTTGAAGAAGAAGGATATTTTGTTGGCTAAGGTTTTATGGCATCATCATGGCATGGAGGAAGCTACGTGGGAGCTTGAGGAAGAGATGTGTAGGAAGTACCCATATCTTTTCACATAGGATTTCAGGGGTGAAATTCTTGTTAGGGGTTTATGGTTGTAAGACCCCTGACCTAGCTTAGTGTTTGATCTTTTTTATTTTCTTAATAATATGGTTAAAGCTTAATCTGATCATGTGATGCACCTTAATAACATGTGACATGTTTATGTTTTCAATTTTGTCTAGTTTTCTAGGTGTTTGAGCAAGTTATGCTATGTGTATGCTTGTTTTGGACCAAGTTGCAATTTACCCATGTTGAGAGTTTATCTTGTAATTTGTCACATGTAATTTGTGTGTCTTGTTCTTTGGCATCATGAGAGAGAGTATGGTGCATAGGGGTACCTTGTGAGCTTTGGTTGAAGAGGTGACACCATGTGTTGATCTAGGGTTTGCATGCCTTGCATGGACGCTTGAGTTGTGATGGACACCTTGTGTTGTTGGTCCTTGGATAGTGCCTGATATGTTGTCTTTGGGTGCTTTGTAGCGGTCAAAATAGTTGGATGAGTTCCCTTTATGATGGTGACCAATACCCGTCCTTGACCCATCTTGGTCGCTATAGTAGGTTGATCATGTTGATGGTTAGCGGTCGCTAAGGTCCATGGACCAAAAGTGGTCGCTACACCACATATATTTTAACAATCCTCTTGCATGTGTGCTTGCATGGGTATCGTTGTTAGGGACATGTGTCCTTTTGGTGCTTTCATATCTTGACACCTCATGATCCTTACCTCCCACCTGCCCTTGAGCATATAAACCTTATCTTTCACACGAAAGTATTCCCTTTAGCTCTCTTCTTTCTCTTTTCTTCCTTGTGTTCGTCCTTGAGATTGGTGTTTCTTGAGGAGGTACTAATCTTAGATAATGTGGCCTTCCTCCACTTGCATGTGGTGATCTAGGGCTTGATCATCTCCTTTGTGGTGGTCCTTGGTGATCTTCCTTCTTGGTAAGTGGTTTCATACCCTTGATCTCATTTTTCTTGAAACCCTACCCTTTTCTTCTTATTTTGGTTGTAGACTATAGTTCTTCCATGGTGGATATATTATGGAACTTCTCTCCATATAGGTCTATACTATGGTTTGGCCTTGGTACTACCTAAGTGAGATGAAGCTTTCCCTCTTTCTTCTTTCTTTTTGACCTAGTGTTTCCACCCTTTCTCTTTTGAGCTTCTTTTGACCTTGGTGTGTTCTTCTTCTCTTGAGGTGACCTTTTCTGGCCATGGAGGTGGATCCAAGCTTGGTGCTTTTCTTATTTCTCATGGATCTCGTGGCTTTGGAGTTGATCTTCTACAAGGAAGGTTATATAACTCTTCCCTCTACTATTAGTGCACCTCTTATCTTGCTTTCATGATATTGTTCTATATCTAAAATGTGATCATAAAATGATGGAGAATTCTAACTTGCTCTACGATTGAAGATTATGAAGTTTTCTTGCATAGATTATGCTTTCTCCTAAACCCTAATTCATGTACCCAAAATGTTAGTGATGGTGGATATTTTTGTCTCTTGCATGCATCGTGATTGTTGGTTTTGATACCATGTTTAGGTTTGGTTTTAAATGATTTTGGAGGTTTTAATCTTTGGTTTCATTTGTTGGATGAATGGTTTTTCTTCTTTGATCATGGTTCTTTATGTTTACCCTTGTGACACTTGTTTTAGGGTTTTTATGATCATCTTTCCAAGAGGTTTTCTTGTGGTGGCTCTTCGGTTTTCTTGGTGTTAATCACCTATTCAAGGGTTGCTACATACCTTGGTGATCGCTATGTGTTCTAATCTTGTTTTGGTCGCAATGGTTTTTGACCTAGGGTCTCTAGGGTGGGTTGGTCGCTACCAAACCCTAACCCTAACTAGTTTGTTCCACTACAAAAAATTTGGCTTTTGTTGAAGAACATTTGTGAGGAACCAAAAATCGTGAATAATGATGTCCATTTGTGAGGGCTCATCCTTCAAATATGGGACCAAATCCCTCAACCGTGTTCTTGACATCGTTAGGCATTTTATGTGAACATTGGTCCCTCACAAATACATTTCTTACGAATCTCACCCTCAAAAACTCCATGCCAAATGTTCCCTCCATCTCATAATCCTTCCCTCCATTCTAAAACACTGATTAGTCTATCAAAATTCATGAAAAAAATCACCCAGTCCCGGCGAGCGCTCCTTTCCCCCTCATTTCCTCCGCACTCCTCCACTGAACCCTCCCCCTCCCGATTCTCTCATCAGTTCCTCCGCACTCCTCCACTGAACCCTCCCCCTCCTGATTCTCTCATCGGTTCCTCCGCATTGGGTCATCCTTGACGCCAATCGCCCTGCTTGGTTGCTGCCGTTCATCCTTCACATTGGGCTCATCCTTCATAACTCCTTGTCACCGTTGACAGTTGCTACCCTCCGCCATTGACGGTTGCTGCCCTCCGCATTGGTCGTTGCTGCTACGCAGTCACCGTGCTTGATTGCCGCCGATCGCCCTGCTCGGCCATTGGTCGTTTCTTCTACGCAGCTTGCTTCTTCGGCCACTGGAATCCTCTCTAGATTTGTATATTTTTCTCTTTTTCTCATTTGGGAGAGCACTAGCCCCCACTTCGACCCCTGATAGCCAAGATTGGTTCTTCCTCCAATGGGCTTCCAGTTCATACCTCATGTGTCTGCCTCATCTCCCCCTAATGTGATCTGCATAGGATTAGCTGGGTTTACTTAGTAAAAATACTAACCATCTAGTATTCATATGAGTTATCTCCCCCTCCCCTAAGGGTTAACGTTCACACGTATAAGAAACATATCACAATGTTGAAAAACTTTGACTATCCTCAGTTGCATGGAGATGGTCATACAACAATAATAGAGAGAGTCAGGGGCGTGTTCAATATTTGGAAGCGAGGAAATAGCTCCTTGGGAGTAGCTACCATAACTAAATGGAAGGGAATCAAAGTTGTGATGTACATAAATTCCTAGGCTATGCATCTATAGTATAGCATCCTCATAATAATTTTCTATCATACAACTTTGTGTTTTGTCAATAAGAAAAGAATAATTTACTGATGTGATTGAGTAGGTATAGTATTTGATTGAATATTGTCTTTCTCGAATATGTACAATATCTATTAATTGTACAAACCCGAATTTATGTATAATACCTACCATGTAATTCAAGTCATACTTGATCAAATATTACTCATATATATTTGTTGAGGCTCAAGCTTGGTTCAAAGCAATACACATGTGTGCATGTATGTTTAATTTTGCTACTCTGTTCTATTCTATATGAACAAGTGTTCTCATGACACACATATATATGGGTCAGAGCCAAAGTAGTTGATAATGAATGTATTAATAATATTCCTAGTTTCTTTGAAGACAGTATGAAGGAAATAAGCAATACCTCCTTTAAATCTATTATATGTATCCTTTACTATATCTGGTGGTATAGAAATAAGGTGATTTTTGAGGAATGGTTAGTCAATGTGAGTGTGCTATAGTCTATTATCCATAATGAGATAAAAGTGCTTCTTTACTAAACGAGCCCTGTGTTCTTTTTTCTGGAATTGCTATGCTTGTGCTTATTTTCTAAAGATGAAGAAGGGTTCCATCTGATGTTACTGGTTTATTGATGTAGTGGTGATCAAGATGGTTGTATGTGTTCTACAATGTTGGAGTTTCCATACTAAGTTAAAAGTGCTTATTTTCTAAGAGGGTTCCGTCTCCCTTTTTTGGAGTTTCCTACTTGTCCTTATGTTCAGAAGATGAAGTAGAGCTTCTATCTGGTGTTTTTTAGTCTACTGATCCAGTGATGATCAAGATGGTTGCTTGTAAACTGTTGTGCTGAAATGACCTTTACACATTCTGATTAAAAACCCTTACATTTAAACCCATTCCTATAAACACATTTCTTATTGGGTGAAAATTGTAGATTGCTTTGGTGGCTGCATTAACTTGCTTCTCAAGTGAGGCAAAGCTTGGGGAGTTACATTCTTCTCTTCTAACTCAGCATTGTTGGCTTTTCTTTTCCCATAGTCGATTTTCTTAGGAAAGATCTTGTCAAATATGTATGATGGAATCACCAACATGGGATTATATTTTTATCTTCCTCCATGCCAACATGGTTTAGATAGTTGACTCTCATGGAAATAATATTGTCATGGGGGTTCACTTTATTTTTCATGTATTTTCATTCTCATGTGGACACTCTATAGAGTATCAACAAGAGTTCTAGGATTCTTTTGTGGATACTTCACACATTTCATCTAAGTCTCATCCATCTTTTGAAGGGGAAGTGGTTAACCTTGTTACCCCTCCCAACTCTGTTGAGAAAAATAACTTAGAACCTTCCTTTGAGTTTCTAAAATGTAATAAGAAGAATACGTCCAGAGGTAGAGGGAGAAAGGGGTCAACTGAGGATAACAATGCTACTTTATCCAATAAGTTTGATAACTTAGCAATTGTTTATCCAATAAATTTGGGTAGTTATAGTGGATTTCTCATCACACTAGTCATGGTATTGGGAGAGTTTTTGTTTTGTGGAATGGTATCTAATGCTCTGTTGAAAAGCTTTTTTAATATGATAAATTAATACATACTAGAATCACTACTGGGGATAAAAGATTTCTTCTTACTGCTATTTATGGTCACTTATACGAGTGCTGTTTTGTTTTCTCACTGCGTTGTTTTTTAATGTTTTGTTTTTGGTACTAAGTATAATATAGCCTGGTGTTTTTGCATTTTGCAGAGGCACACTAAGTCATTGTCAACATTTTTCAGAAGTCTAGGCAGAAGCCTCAAGAAAGAATGGGTGTTCTTAGTAATGTGGGTTCCTCCTTGTTCCCTTAATTGTTAAAACAATATTTGTATATATGTCTTTTTTCCTTTACCCCCTCCATCTAAAATAATACCCTTTCTGTAACATGTGGTTGTGATGCAAGCCCTAAAAGCCAATAACTATAGTAATGATCCTCTGCTAAGTGCAGCTGTGTACTTGGACATTAATTAAAGGCCGACTGCCCAGGGCTCCCATGGGATACATCCATTCCTGATATAATAGTTGGCACTTTGGAGATCTTTGGCATGGATGGAGGATGCTCAGCTGTGGTGAACTTCTCTGCAGGCTTATTTAGGATCTCTTCGCTGTGGAAACATGAAGGGCGTTGTAAGTAAAATCTTTTAATGTATTTCGTTTAAATTAGTTAAACGAAATACATAAATATTTTTTACTGACAACGCAGTTAATGTTTCCCCAGCGAATGAGATCCTGAATAAGCCTGCAGAGAAGTTCACCACAACTGAGCATCTTCCATCCATGCCAAAGATCTCCTAAGAGCCAACTATTATATTAGGAATGGATGTGTCCCATGGGAGCCCTGTGCAGTCAGCCTTTAATTAATCTCCAGGTACAGAGCTACAGTTAGCAGAGGATCATTACCATAGTTATTGGCTTTTAGGGCCTGCATCACAACCACATGTTAAAGAAAGGGTATTTTAGATGGAGGGGGTAAAGGAAAAAAGAAAAATATACAAATGTTGTTTTAACAATAAAGGGAACAAGGAGGAACCCACATTACTAAGACAAATATACAAATGTTGTTTTAACAAATGTTGTTTTAACAAATGTTGTTTTCAAAGACTCCTTTTGTTGAATGCATGTCTGAAGCTTTCCATGGGCATGACAGACATTCTATTGATGCTAAGTGTGCACAAAGATGGTATGCTACTAACTTATAATGATACATATCATACAAGTGAACCAGAAGTTACCATCATTATTTCTTCCCATGCTTTAGTGCTTCTATGCCCATCATTTGATTTTTAAAGATACCAAACTTATTTACATATCATTTCAAAATTTCTGGTCCTCTTCCTTTTCACTTCCTACTTCTATCTGTGATGAAGTGGAAATAACTATTATAAATTTCTTGTGGGGATAGTATGAAGGCAAGAATGATATCCATCTTATTAAGTGGGATGATGTAACCAAGGTAAAGGATGAAGTTGGTATGTCTATAAAAAAAGTCAAAGACGTTTGTAAGGTTGCTATGATCTTAAATATCTGGATAGTAGCTTCAAAGAAAGGTAGTCTATGGATCAAATTGATCCATGAGAAATACCTTCTTAAGGATTCTATCTAAAATATTGATATCTATGGTCAACTTTCTTGGTATTTAATTCAGATGATCATACATCTGAATTTAAAATCCTATTACGAAAGATTGCTAGAAACAACACCTCAGTGATGAACAACATAAAAAAGAGGGTTTTTCTATACTTCTATATGTTTGCTGTGTAGAAGTTCTAATGAATTTATCATTCATTTATTCTTTAATTGCCATGTAGCTGATTTCATTGGGGTAAGGCTGTTGAGTGTAAACTCACTGATAGGATTCCCCTGTCATGAAGATTGGACTCATGATATAAAATATTTAAGGTATACTGTCTTGTCTAAGATCAAGTTGTTGTTGCCTAAGGGAGATGTTGGGTCTACTTTCTGAATCCTTTTGGTGATCTTGTGATATGAAGTGATGTCTTGATAATCTGTTTTCTTGAAGATTTTGTGATTGGATTGTCTCTTGGCCCTGTTATATAGTCTCTCTATTTGGGATGGATGGGTACCTATGCTACTGCAGTTCTTGAAGGATTTTTCTTGTTCTTTTGAAGCTCAACTCTGGGGATGCATATGAATAATGTTTAGTGATCAACAAAAGTTTCTTCTACCTCTTTTTTTGCTTCTTGTATATTGATAGACTTCATGTATGTCTTCTCCCTTCCCTCCCCTTTTCTCTTTTTCCTTTTCATGTTGTATATTCGACCCCCTTTTGCTGCAATTGTTGCAAAAAAATCAGTCCTTTTATACTACTGTTTCTTTGATTTTTTTTCTATTTCCTCTTGTGTCTCCTATTCTAGCTTCTTTTCTTTTCTTTTTTTGCAATTTCTCCTTCATTTCCTGTTCCTGCTATTGCATCTAAATTTTTGTTACTTCTATGTCCCCTCTTATTGCTATTTCCTTGTTACTCATATCAGAAATTCAGATTCTTACTCAAACCTAGACTACTAGTACCACTTCTATTTGCAAGTTTTCTTCTACTTTTTCTTACTTATTCTTGCTCCTACATGACTACATCTCAAACAGCTGTTGCTGTTTGCATGTATTTGTTAAAGCTTCCTGATCTCTTCTTATATTTTCCTAACAGCTGTTTCCTAACATCTCAAACAGCTGTGCTTAACTTATTATATATTTTCCTTCATGTAGATGGATTTTCTAATAGATCGGAGTTGGATGTATATTGGGAACAGAGTGCGAAGTGATGTATTCAAGGCAGGGTTACGAAAGTTCATTGAGTTTGCACTTATCCATCAGAGACCAACTAGACAGTGGAAATTAATATGTCCTTGCAAGGTATGTTTGAACAGATACCTTAAAACAGAGGAGGAGGTATTCTCACATGTACTACAAAAAGGATTTGTGCATAGCTATGATGTTTGGACGTTTCATGGGGAGGTGATTGGTAGGAGAAATCCTGTTGTGGCACCAAACATGCCTAGCACTGACAATATGCATCAGATGCTGGAGGATTTGTTTGGTATGGGTGACACAACAAATGACCACTCTACTGAAGCTACAGAGGAACCTACAAATGTAGATGCACAAAGATTTTACAAGCTACTAAAAGAGGCGGATCAACCACTCTATAGAGGTTGCACAAGTCATTCTAAGCTATCGTATTTGGTTGCCTTGCTATTTCTGAAGGAGGAATATGGATGGTCCAAAGATTCTTTCACAAAGTTGTTACAGTTGATTATTTCAGGATTTCGAGAAGAAAATTGTCTATTCTCGGAGACTTACTATGAAGCAAATGCGATCGTGAAGGATTTACGACTTGATCATTCTACTATAGACGTATGTACAAATAATTGCATGCTTTTTCGCAAAGATGCAGCTTCAAAAGAAAATTGTGATACTTGTGGTGCTTCAAGATGGAATGAAAAGCAATACAAAACAAAGGGAAAGAAGGTAGCTGCTAAGTTCATGTATCACTTCCCTTTGATACCTCAGTTAGAGAAGCTCTATATGTCTTCATCTATTGCTAAAGATATGATTTGGCCATCAGAAGTAAAAGGCAAGGATGGTCATATTCATCATCCTTCAGACACACCAGAATGGTTGTCTATTGATGCCAGGTATCCAGACTTTGCTGCTGAACCACGCAATATTAGATTGGCATTAGCAACAGATGGATTTAATGCATTTGGCAATATGAGTGCATCACATAGCATCTGGCATGTGTTGGTGACACCTCTCAATCTTCCGCCTTGGCTTCTTATGAAAGAACAATTTATTATGATGTCCCTATTAATCCCAGGTCCACATATGGTTGGCAATGACCTTGATGTATACTTGGAGCCATTAATTGAGGAGTTGCAACTACTTTGGGAGCTTGGAGTCAAAGTTTATGATGCATATAGAAAAAGGAACTTCACTATGCGGGCAATGATTTTATGGACCATTAACGATTTCCCAGCATATGGTGACTTATCTGGTTGGAGCACTAAAGGTAAGACAGATTTGGGATGTCCTTGTTGTAATGTGGAGACTGTATCAAAATGGTTACAGTATGGGAAAAAGCAATGTTATGGTTTCCATCGACGTTTTCTTCCAATGAATCATCCATATAGACGTGATAGGAAAAATTTTGATGGTGAAAAAGATTTTCGACTTCCACCTAAGCCACGATCCGGAGAAGATATACTGAGGCAATTTTATGGATATGAAAATATCACATTTGGAAAAAAGAATAAGCGCAAGAGGCTTGGAGATCAAATTCAACCATTACCTCATGGTTGGAATAAGATAAGCATCTTTTTTCAGCTACCTTATTGGAAGTATTTATCTGTTAGACACAATCTGGATGTGATGCACATAGAAAAGAATGTGTGCGAGAATATTTTAAACAAATTATTGGGTGATTCTAAGAAAAGTAAAGACAACTTACAAGCTCATCAAGATATGAAGAAAATGCGCATTCGAAGAGATTTATGGCCAGTAGATGCAGGTGACCGCTATTACTTGCCTCCAGCATCTTACACCATGACTAATGCGCAGAAAGATAAGTTCCTGTCTGTGATAGAAAAGTTGAAAGTTCCTGATGGCTATTCTTCTAACATATCTAGGTGTGTTAGCAAATCTGATAGAAAACTTGTTGGGCTGAAAAGACATGATTGCCATGTTCTTATGCATCAACTTCTACCTGTTTCCTTGAGACATTGCATAAGCTTAGATGTGTACAAGGATATTGCTAATTTGTGCTCATTTTTCAACAAGCTTTGCTCTAACATTATTGATGTGGAGGAATTCAAAGAATTGGAACAAGAAATTGCTATCACTCTTTGCCAGTTGGAGAGAATCTTCCCTCCTTCTTTCTTCACCATCATGATGCATTTGCCCATTCATTTAGCTTATGAAGCCAGGCAAGCCGGATCTGTCCGAACTAGGTGGATGTACCCAATAGAGAGATACTTGAAGAAATTGAAGAAGTATGTAAGAAACAAAGCTAAACCGGCTGGTTGTATTGCTAGTGGCTATTTAGCTGAAGAAAGTTTGACATTTTGTGCTAGGTACTTGCATAATTTTGAGACAAAACTGAACCGCACTCCTCATAATGTTGATGGATCTCCAATTAGAGTTGGAGTGTCAAGAAATTTCGACATCCACACTTTGGAACAAGCCCATCGTTATGTCCTTTTCAATAAATAGGAATTGGATGTTTATAGAAGGTAAGATTTAATTACGTCCTAAAATTCTTGCTGATATTTGTATATTTGTTGTACATTAATTTAGACACTTCGTATAAAGCAGTGAACACATGTGTATTCTTCAAGATATGGAACCCAACATTGCCCCATGGACCCTAGAAACAAAACATGCAAAGGAGTTTTCTAAGTGGTTGAAAGAGCATGTAAGTCTCAAACATAAATATTGTTGTCACTCTTAATGTTCAAGTTAGTGTAGATTACATTAATGTTTTACTTTTTTATGAAGGTAATGCAAATGCGAGAGATTAGGCCAAACATTATTAGCAATGATTTGAGATGGTTATCCCAAGGCCCTTGTGCTGAGGGAATGTCTTATGAAGGATTTTTGGTCAATGGATATCGTTTCCGTTCAAAGCACATTGAAAGTACATGTACTACACAAAATAGTGGAGTGTATTTGTGTGCTGACACTTCAAGTTATTCAAGTGGTAGAGATCGAAATCCTATAAATGCTGAAGTCATGTACTATGGCTACTTAGAGGAGGTTATTGAGCTAACTTATGGTCCAGGAATCAAAGTTCCGTTGTTCAGATGTTCTTGGTATGATGAAAGCACTTCTAATGGGTTGCGAATTGATGAATATGGGTTCACACAAATCAACACTTCAAGGATAAAAAAAAAGGAGGAACTGTTTATCCTGGCTTCTCAAGCATTGCAATGCTTTTATGTGAAGGATCCTAATGATTATGATTGGTGCACAGTGCTAAAGCATCCTCCTAAAGATTATTCTGAAGTACCTCTTATTGAGAATTGTTTGACTGGTTTACAATCTGAAGCTATTGATGGTGGTGTAACTAGTGATGTGTCTTGGATGAGGAGTGACACTGAGGGATCTTTTGTTGATAGAACTAAAAAAAAGAATGGTGGGGCTAATTTTTAGTTCATTAATCTGTCTATTTTCATCACATATAACTAGTGATGTGTCTTGGATGAGGAGTGACATCGAGGGATATTTTGTTTGCAAGTCTAGAATAATTTACTTGGGGAATATGTTCTATTGCATTTTTTTTGTAAACTATTACTATATGGAATTTTCTTTGCAATTTATTTAGTCTTGTTTCATATACCAGCAAGTAGGATATCATTATTCTTTTTTGGGATATGAAACCAAGGTACTCTACAAGTTATATGTTTTTCAAATGCTGAATATTCATATGTTGGTGTCTCATATTCTCCGCAATTTATTTGTTTTTCAAATGTAGCTACTACTTTTGTTACTGACATTTCTGCACTAATAATCTAAATTTTTTTCTTTTCAGTTGAAGGATGGCAGGAAGAAGAATCACTAGATCTAGTTGTAACAACACACAGGAGTTGCAACCTATTGCTGTCCCTCCATCCACAATTGCAGAAAATTGTGAGGATGAACCTACTCTACTGTCCAACAATATTGAAAATGATGTAACAGTTGAAGAAAATGTTGAGGATGAACAGGAGAATAGGAAGTATGGACGTGGGCCTGCAAGTGAGCAAAGCCTACTTCCTAAGCAAGGGCAGCCACGTCACAAGGTCCAATGGGATTATGAAGGAAATGCTATTGGGGAGAATGGTGCCAAATTGAATCGTTATTGTCATATGCTAGCAAGGAAACCACACATATGGCATCTAGACTTGAAGTGGAACGAACAACCAGAACAAGCTTTTGCAGATAGAAAATCAATTATTGAGGTAATCTTTTTCATAAAAAGACCAACAAATTGTATGATTGTTATATCTAAAGTAACATTTTCTATGTTTTTGTAGAAATACTTCGATTTAGGCAGTCACCCTAATGCATGGAATCACATTGATGAACACATTAGCAAAGGGATATCAGTGTGGAGGGCACATGTAAAGAAAGATTACTATGAAAAGTACAAGATTGAACCAGAATTGATGATGAAGAAAGTTGAGAAAAATGCTTCCATAGATATGGACCAGTTTAAAAATCTTGTTAAAGAATGGGGAACCGAGAAGTCTAAGGTACAATGGTTTCATATAACTTTTTTTTTTATCAGTAAGTGCATTTCTCTTTCATTACTCACAAAATTTACAAAGGGGAGCAAAGATCAATACATCTATAAAGATAGATATCAAAAGTCAAAATAAAGGATGCAATTTATCTATGCAAACTTCTATAATCAGTATTTATGCAATGCCACACACTGTTTGGTTTGCTCCTACTGTCTTCAAAAACACATTTGTTTCTATGTTTCCATATGTGATAAATGATAAGAGTAGCAAGAAGAGCTTCATTTCTGTCCTTTAGCAGGTGTACTTCCTGTATATCTCCTGGTACAAAGGATAACAGGGGTGTAGCTCTGCTCCATATTTCTGCTGCGAACTCACATCTCCACAGGATGTGGTCATTTGTTTCCCCTTCTTTGCAACACAAGCTACATCTTGATGCTAGGTTAACACCAATTTTCTACAGATAGTCTTCTGTAACCAGCCTGACGTGCATAGCTTTCCAGCAGCAAAGTATTGCTCTTTTCACATCAGTCCCCTTTCCAATGTGGAATTGGACATTATAGAGATATCTATCTCTTATATTGAGGATGTTCTTCCACATCCAGCTATTGGCTTGCTTATATTGAGGATGGTTTCATATAACTTGCATGTATACCTATCTACTTTTTCTAATTATATGTTTCTTATGGTTTAGAAAATTTCTGAGATCAACAAGGCAAACAGAGCAAAAAAAGTGATGGATCATACCACAGGATCAAAGCCATGGAGTTGTTATCAGGCAGAAATGGTATTAATAATGGACACTTGTCTTTCTTAGTAGGAGTTGAACATATAACATGGACAATTATTATGTTATCTATCATGTGTAGGTCAGTGAAGATCAACCCGTTGTGCCTCTTAACAAATTTTTGGAAAAAGTTTACGACAAAAGCCCACAAGTGGTTAGAAAATGGATATCTGCTTTCCTATGATGTCTACAAAGCTACATATGCTTAGATATCTCAATTTAAGCTTTCCTTTTATGATGCTTTCTAATTACAACTTGAAATCTCTGATATCGTGGAAAACCAAGTAGCAAACCAAGAAGAAATAGATCCTAGAAGTGTTGATAATCTAACACGTGTTGCTTATTTGCAAGTTTTAAATCCTTCCAAAAAGGCTAGGATCCGAGGTGTTGGAATTGGGCACAAAGAGATAGGACATAGGGGAAAAGCTTCCCGTATAAGATATGAAATGCTTCTTGAGGAAAGCAATGCAAAGGATGTATGTTGGATTATAACTAAACTTGAACTATTAGTTACAACTAGTCTATTAGATTGATGTTTGTAATTTGTTTTCTATTTCAGGATAAACTTAAGGAACTTGAAGAAACAGTAAATGGATTGAAGAACTCCGTCTCCCAATTAATGACTTGGTATAATCAATCACAGGTAACTCAGATTCAGTTGTCTATGTCAATGTAATATATAATTTTTTTTTGACATTGTTGATGTATTTGTTATAGGATGGCGATATTAATGTTGATTGTGCAGCTGAATACCCCAATCAGAATACTACAGGTGTCTTACACATGCAAAGTGGCACAAATAGGTCGGGTGTGGGTTCTTTTCACATACAAGACAATACAAGTAATGGTGCAGATGTAGGCATGTTTCCCAGGAAAAATAATTCAAGCGAGGATGGCTTAGGAAGACTTTCTAGACAAATCAATTCAAGCAATTCAAGGGAGAATGGAGTAGGAAGGCTTTCCATACAAGGCAATACAAGGGAGAATGGAGTAGGCAGGCTTTCCATACAAGGAAATGGACATCCACTAAGATTTCAGCCACAGGTACCTCATAACAGCTATAGATTATTTTCAATATTCATACACATAAGAATATTAACATGTACACTTTATTAAAGGCTGCAGTTGAAAGTTGGAGCCCTTCTTCTGGTAATAATCGACAAAGTCATCCTCAAATGCAGAACACACCAAGTACATCTTCATCGGTGTGTTTCACACCAAGAACTCAGCGTTTAAATCAGGTATTCAATACGTGCTTGATTAAACTTCTAGTGATCTGAATGACATGATTTTAAAAAAACTGAAGGCTTTACATTTTTCATGTGTTTAAGATATATTTAGTATTGTATATGTTTTTCCTACCTGTGACATATTTGAATTTGTCACAAGACATCCAGAGTTTCAGATTTTTAAGTTTTTAGTTGTTTTGTGTGAATGGACTTTATAGAGTTCAAATTTTATGTTTATGTTTTTATAGAGTTCTGTTGTACAATTCATGTTTACAACCAGTGTTGGTTATGTCGTTTCCAATTAGTAGGGTATTAATACTTGAATTTGTCACTGACTTAAATCTGCATTAGTAGGGTATTAACATAACCAGTGTTGGTTATGTTGTTTTCTATCTCGCATGAGTTCAAGCATCAATTTGTGTAGCAACTGGATTGAGGCAAAGTGCTTTCTTCAGCTCGTTTGATTCATATGAAAATGGGAGAATATTAATACTTTCAAATGACATACTAGTAGCTAGGATGACTTCAGTTTGGAATTTCACGAATATCCTTACTACTAAATCTTAAGCCATTCTATCATCTTGATCTTTCTTTGGCTTGCGAAAAGTAGCTCAAAAAAAGATATTCTGATGGATTTTTAAAATGATTTCTAAAACGTAGGCATGTTGATAATGCTATCTACAAGCTGCATGTTTCATTACTATTAAAATGATTTAGGTATATTCTGGCAGGTCATCCAATTTTCAGTGTAATAGATCATTGTGATCTTGATCAATATGTTGGCTTGCTAAACGAGTTCAAGAACAACATATTCTGAGGGATATTTAGATGAGCTCTAAATCTTAGGCGTGTTGATTATGTTATCTACAAGCTGCATCATTCTTTACAATTAGAATGGTATAGGGACATTCATCTCCAGACCTTTTAGTTGCATACTATTTTTCTGTTGGTTCAATGATCTACAAGCTGCTTATTTACTGTTTATTCAATGATCATGAAAGGTTTTATTTTTTCTTACGATGGCTGGTTCTGTTCTATTTTTATGCTGCATTGAAGCTATTGTTGACCTCTTTCCTAGTTGTTTGTTGCTGGTTCAGATCTGGGCTGGAATGGCAGGGATCTATAATTGGTTCTTGTTTCTTTTGTTCGTTTGGTTTCTAGTTGCCTGGCGTTGGTGGTTGTGCTCTCTTTGCTTTGTGTTGTGTAGTCTTGAGTGCTGCTGGTTGTTGACGGCTGGGGCAGGGTAGGTGTTGCCATTGTGATTCTTTCGAAGTGTTGATCTGCAGTATATGTTGGTCGGCTTGTTCTGTTGTTTTGTGCCTGAGTTGTTGGCTCTACTGTGTTGGTTGAGTCCTTTGATGGTGGCTGATGTGTTGGTTGATCCTATGTGCTCCCCTCTTACTTTTATAGAGATGGTCGAGTCTGGTTGTGTGGTCCGGTAGCCTGCTGAGGCAGTTATTCACTTACATTTATCTCTACTTCGCACTCACTCTGATTCCTTTTGGTATTTATATTGATAGGGTAGAATTACTTTTAATGATGGATTTTGACGGACAATGCACCTTGGAGTAGACCAAAACCAAAATATAAGGGTAAGTTGTTTGTTGTACTATGATTTATGTATAAACTTTAAATTCTATTAATATAATGATTTGTCATTTTTAGGAGAAGAATATTCAAGTACCTAACCGTATGAGGCCTGGCATTGATGAAGAGCACCATACCATTTGAAGGAATATGTAGACATTATAGATCTTAAGAGTTTCTAGCATGATATGTTCATTGTCATCAATCTCAAAATTTTGAACCATATGTACTCTTTATTTATACAAACATTGAGCACGCAATGTATGGATAATATTTTGCTTCAATAACAAAATTTGGTTTGAGGTGATTTAACATTTTTATGTGTCATTTTGGTGTTGAATCTTCTTATGATGTCATGTGAATTAGTATAAAAATTTTTCTTGAGGTTATGTATACAAAGTTTTCATTTAAAATTTGATATTCACTATAGTAACAATTAATTATCATTTAATAAATCATTCAATAATCAATAACAAAATCATTTACAGTAGTCCCTCATAAATATATTGATGAAGGTCCAGATTGACCATCAAAATTGCATTGATGACGACCACATAGCCCCTCAAAAATAATATTAATGAAGGCATTATCCTTCAAAAATATATTCTCCAGGACCATCAAGTCCCTCAAAAATGTATTTATGAGAACTAAATAGTCCCTCAAAAATGTATTTATGAAGGCTAAAAAGTCCCTCAAAAATGTATTTATGAAGGCTAAATAGTCCCTCAATATAACATTCTTGAGGGTCAGTTGGTCCGTGACAATTGTATTCGTGAGGGCCACTGGTATTTGTCACGTGAGTTCTCTTCACGGACCATTTGTGAGGGCCAGACCCACAACCGTCCCTATTTCTGAGGGCCTGTAGAGAGGGGTTTGTGACAGGATTCTCCCGTGAATAATGTCCCAATTTTTTGTAGTGTTTGCTATATGAACAAGTTGCTTTGTGGTCGCTTCCCATGATGGTCTTCCTTGCAGACAAAATGTTTGATCCTTGTTGGTCGCTTCCCATGATGGTTGAGTGTTGTGGTCGCTACAAGTAGTGTGGATGTGGTGGGTTGCTACATCACTCAACCCTAACCCTAATCATCTTCTGGTCGTTACTCTTTGGTTGATGTTGTGACCATTATGCATGGTTGAGAGGACTCTACACCTTGTTGTATGCATGTTGTTCACTACATGTATTGATTTGAAAGGTCTCAATTTGGTTCACACAGTTTAGATCACTATCTCTTGTATATGGTTTATGGTTTCTACATGGGTGTAACTTGACATTGTCGCTACATGTAGGGCTGATACTAAGGTCGCCATCTTTTTTGGTTTGGTTGCTAATGATGATATGCACGGCTTGGTCAATTACCTACATAATGATGCATAACCCTAATGTGTTCCAAGAATGTGGGAATAATGTACAATGGTATACAATGCTAAGTGCTATATGGGAAACCCTAACCCTAATTCAAGTGTATGATGTACTTGCTTAGCTTTCTTAAATGACTAGCATGCAATGATGCTTTCTCTCTCCTACTTGTATGACCCTAATCTTGTAGGTGAATGAACATCATAACTATTGATGGCTATGGTATTTCTTACATGACACAAAGTGATGATTATGATTCTTTATGAGCCATTATGAGATAATGCACTAGTACAGAAATGATATATAACATCACATTTGATGGCATTGGTTAAACATAAAAAACTAACGCCATAATCCAACGCCGTTGGCTAAATACTACAACCGTCACCAATATGTGAAGTATGACCATTCACAAAAGACACGGGTACCGCTTTTATTGTAACATCTTTTTATATGCCAAAAAAACAACATCTAAAATTACTCACGAAATATAATTTTCGAGGGAAAAAATTTGCTTCCAAAATTTTCATTATGGTGTCAGTTGTACCAAAACTAATGACACATGTTTCGCACCATGCCCCGGCAAAAAAATTATCCCTTATTAGTCTTCAGATTTAGCTAAAACTGACAACTAATCTCCCTTTGCGAGACAAAATTTATCCCCTCATTAGTCGTTAGTTTTTCACAAAGAACTGACGACTAGGTGTTTTCACGTGTTGTCCCCGCGAAAATATTTCCCCCCCAATTTTCTTCTTTAGGTGTCAATTTTTGTTGGGAAACCAACAACTACGGTAAAAAAAATTTGTTACAATATGTGAATAGATGTCAGTTGTATACCTAGAAACTGACGACTTAAACCATAATCGAGTGCAATTTATTTCTTTAAAATTGCACTTAGTTGTTGTTTATTCACGTGTGACCGACGCCTATTGGTATTAGGCGTCATTTTTGGCAAACAACCGATGAATAAAGGTAACTTAATACCACTCATGTAAAAAAGACTCTTCCTCTTCTCTATTTCATCACAATTTCATTAGGGTGATTGTCGCAGCCGCCGATCATCTTCCTCGACTCGAGATTCCTTACTGCTGCCACTGTGCCATTGTTGAGGAGCTATTATGGAGTTGTGTGGAGCTGTTGAGGAGCCTTCGTCGCTATTGTTTCACCCCCTTCGCCGTGAGGAACTGCTGGTGTTGCGTTGTTGCTACCGCAAGGTCTAGGAGGACACCTCCACCAATGAGGAGCTCTGCACTTGCTGTTAGACACCATGCCATCGCCTCTTAAGGAGTTCTACGCTCACTACTGCCATAGCTCGGGCCTAGCCTGAGGATGCTGGAGCTCACCGAATGCTTGAGGATCTTCCGCTTCCCCTTGTGCTAGGTAGATTTGATATCCCCAAATATCTCCCCCTATATTGCAATAAACATGTATGCATGTTTGAGCCATGAATCGAATTTGACAAAAATATTTGAACTATATCTTAACTTGATAACAATGAAATGTGACCTAATGTGCATGTTGTTATATTTGAGACCCAATCTTGTAAATACATTTCACCCTAATCTTGTATTAACTATATTTCTCTAATCTTGTGATCAATCTATCTAAGATATTAAAACCCTATTGCTAGATCTCTGGTTTTGTAGTGATGTGTCACCCTAACATCTACATGATTCCATATTGTATGATGTAGATTGATGATGATAATACATGAGCTAGTTTGAAATTTTGAAATCAATTATGAATCTCTCCCTCCCTAGGTCATGACTAATTTATGTGTAATAATTATTTTGATGATGAACATGCATGGACATTGGTGATGTTGAAATCAATGTTTATAGAATATGGTACCTAGACTAGGGCATGATTAAGACTATAAGATGTTTCTATTGTAAATACATACATGTATTTTATTGTCCTAGAAACCCATCTAAGATTTACTCATTAGGAGTAAATCTTGGATAGTCCCCAATCTGGGACTGTTCTTGAACACTTAATCTCACTTAGGATGTAAGTGTATAATGTATATTCAGTTTTCATGATGTTTCTTCAAAACTTCCCCATTTGTTCTCTAAGTACATATGTTGGTGGGCATTTTCCCATGTACATCGGTGTACTTGGAGAACTGTGGGGAAATGTTACCAAAATTTTCTTGAAAATAAAATACACATTATACACTTACTAATGAGATTAGGTGTTCAATAATGGGATAGGTGGTACACACATTTATTGTATATAAGACCCTAAACCCTAATTTTTTAACCCTAAACCCAAATCTTGTAATGATAAACACTAATATATATTTGTTTTCTCTTTGATCATAGAATGGATAGATCATGGATGTCCATTCCAAATCACTACACCCCAGAGTTTGTTGCTGGTCTTGATCAGTTTATTAGATTTGTAGAGGAATATAGGAAACAACCTGGAGATAGGTTCTATTATCCATGTAGGCAGTGCGGTAACAACTTGAAAGTCAGCAATGGTGACGAAATCAAAAGTCATGTCATGTGCAATGGGATTGTATAAGGCTATACATAATGGTACTGGCATGGAGAGATTTCAAACTTGAAATCTGTAGATGTCGATAGAAGTGCTTGTGTAGAAGAAGAAATTGCCTCTGATGATGTAGATGTGAACGAACCGGTTCCAATAGACATCTTTGATGAGATGTTAGATAGTTGTGGGGTAGAGCACACTGATCCACCTCCCATGTTTAGGAACATTGTGCATGATGTTGAGAGATCGTTATACACAAGTTGTACTAAGTTTATGAAGCTTAGCACTGTGTTGAGATTGTATAAGTTGAAGGCTAACAATAGATGGAGCGACAAAGGCTTCACGTCATTCTTGTCTTTGTTTAAAGAAATTCTTCCTGAAGGAAACGAGCTTCCAATATCAACATACGAGTTAAAGAAATTATTGTTCCCAATGGGAATGGAGGCTAAGAAGATACATGCATGCCTGAATGATTGTGTATTATTTCAAAAGGACTATGTGGATTTGAAAGACTGCCCAAAATGTGGGGCGTCAAGGTATAAAATGATGACTTTGGGGAACTCCAAAACTGGTTGTCCTGCCAAGGTGATGTGGTATCTACCTATAATACCACAGTTTCGACTCTTGTTTGTCAATTCGATAGATGCAAAGAATTTGAGGTGGCATGAAGAGGTTAAGAAAAATAATGATGGGATCCTACGACATGCGTCTGATTCCCCACAGTGGAAGAAGATTGATTTATTGTACCCTGAATTTGGTGAAGAAATCAAGAATCTAAGACTTGGGCTTTATACTGATGGGATGAATCCATACAGGACATTGAGCAGCCAACATAGCACTTGGCATATTATGCTTGTTATATACAATCTTTCTCCCTGTTTGTGTATGAAAAATAAGTATGTTACGTTGTCGTTGTTGATATTGGGCCCTAAACAACCTGGAAATGATTTTGACATTTATCTTGAACATCTGATTGATGACATAAAGAAACTCTGGGGTGAAGGTGTGATGACCTATGATGCTTCACGTAGAGAGACATTTTGTTTGCATGCTATGTTCTTTTGCACTATTAATGACTTTTTAGCATATGGGAATTTGCCTAGATACAGTGTAAAAGGATCTAAAGTGTGTCCTATATGTGAAGATAACACTGATTCAATATGACTAAAACATGGTGGCAAGACTATATATCTTGGTCATCGATGGTTTCTTCCAAAATTCCATATGTACTGAAAGTTGCACAAAGCATTCAATGGATGGAATGAGGAACGGAGTGTGCCTAAACCTATACCATGGGAGGTTGTTTATGATAGAGTAAAAGACTTTGTCAATGAATTTGGTAAGAGATCAAAATGTACCATGCCCATACAAAGTGAAAAATCTTTATTCAAGAAGAAGTTAATATTTTGGGATCTTCCTTATTTGAGTTCTTTGGCAGTTAGGCATTGTATCGATGTCATGCATGTTGAGAAAAATGTTTGTGATAGCATCATTGGTACTCTGTTGATATACAAGGTAAGACTAAAGATGGGATCAAATCCCAAATGGACCTACGAGAAATGGGAATAGGGACAAAATTAACAGAAGTAGTTAGTACTAATTAGAGAACATATTTACCTCCTGCTTGTTACACATTGTCTAGAAAGATTGGCATAGTGAGTGTTTACATCAGGGAACATACCAATTTCATCAAGAAACAATATCCTTGAGCCAATTCAATGTGGCTTGCTAGAGAGCATAAAAAGACATTTATTAAGTGGTTTGAAGATATAGTTTTACATCAACTATCTCAAACACCAAATAATATTGCTTAAAATATCAAATGCCTCGCCTTTAAACCAAAAATGAATGTTATGTCTTATGAAGGGTTTGACATAAATGGGTTCTCATATTACACAAAGCGTCAAGATGATCATTTTTCAAAATAGTGGGGTCACCCTTCAAGAATCTTCATTATTTTTTTCTCGTGTGAAAGATAAGAGTCCACATGAAGCTAAAATGTCATATTACGATGTCATTGATGACATATGGGAGTTTGACTATGTAGATTTCAGAATTTTTCTCTTTAAGTGTAATTGGGTTGATAACACCAAAGGAGTTATAGTGGATGAATTGGGTTTCACATTAGTAAACTTTGAAAATATTGGTGAGAAGGCTGAACCATTCATATTGGCATCACATGAAAAACAAGTATTTTATATCGATGATCCTACAAATGAAAAATGGTTGGTTGTTCTTCATGGTAAAAGATAGCTCATTGAAGATCCTATAGATGAACAAGACTACTATGATAAGTATGATGACTCAAATACATTCTCAGTTGGGTTGCCAACACCAAATATTGAAGCTAACGATGACTTATATGTGCATGAAGATCACGCTAAAGGAATGTTAATTGATAAAAGATTTCAATATTACAGGCATGTTTTTATTTTTGTAAATGTTAAATGTTAAATTTGTTTGTATGTTAAATGTTAAATGTTAAATGTTAAATGTTAAATGTTAAATGTTAAATGTTAAATGTTTTATTGTTTTTATATGACACTTTTAGATGGCTGACTATGAGTATGATGATCGTGATGATGATTACCATGAGGGTGAGCTGCCGCCTCCCAATGTAAGTTTTACAATATATCCTATATCTAGTTATATATATGTCAATTTATAAGTTATATCCTATATTTGTTTTTTTGTCAATTTTTAGGTTGATGATGTACCCCCTGAAAACCTTGTAGCACTTGATAAGAAGCAAAAAAAATTGAAAAATCGGGGGCATCACTATGATGAACAAGTTACTACAACAAAGGGGCAATGGACCAAAATTGGTTGTGGATTTTGATCATGTAGGAAATCTAGTTGGGGTCAACCGCAGCTCGTTTGTTTCATATCTTGGAGTTCTTACTCACAGCCATTGTGGTGTAAATGCAGAATCTTGACATACAGTTCCTAAAGGGAAGAAAGACTTAGTATGGAAAGAACTATCTGTGAGATATTATCATTTACAATTTAATTTTTAAAGTTATTTACAATTCTATTTTCTAGAATATTCTATTAAATATATAAAAACTTGTAGAGTATATTTGAACTGGATGAAAGCCTACATCGTAAAACGGTGATGCAACATTGTGGGAGGGTTTTAAGGAACTATAGGACAACTTTCAACTGACAATACATATGAGGATGTTGATAGGAGGAAAAAGCCAGCCCTTGAGCAATGGAACTATCGGGACCCAACTGAGTGGAAGGTGTTTGTTGCCAGTAGAAATACTGATGAATTCAAGGTATTAAGTGTCACTCCCAATTTAATTAGTATACATTCTTATGAATTCACCTATTCACAGTTGACCTTGATTGTTACTAACCAATTCAATGTGATTACTAACAAGGCTATGAGCAATGCTCAAAGATCAAGGTGTGCACTGAATGTGCATGACCACACAATGGGTCCAGGTGGCTATGCAGCTCCTCGCCAAAAACTGTAGATGTCTTTCATTCAGCAGCCTATTACTCCTAATATTGAGACTGGTGAGTCCTCTACAATTACTCTCGCACCTCTACATCGCCATGATGTGTGGATCAGTTGGGAGGTAAAACAAAAAAGGAGATATAACCAACCCTGCAACTACTGAGGTGGCTGCAAAAATGGTAAAATCCAACTCTCAGAGAAATTAGTATTGATGATTTTTATGTTTACTTACCAATTTCTATTGATGATGATTAGCAGGATCTTCACGAGTAGAGCAAGAAAGGCTCATTTATTCCTGAGGGCACAAGGGATGAATTCATAGTTTCTCTTGGTAACCCAGAGCATCCTAGACGTGTTAGGGTTGTATGAGTTGGAGAGGGCCTAAGATCGTTCTTTGGGCCATCATAGCGCAAACATGTCCAAAAGGGGGGAATTTCAAAATATGAGGTAACCTATTCTTTTTTTAGAATGTTATTGGAAAGGGAATTCATGAATCAAAAAGAGTTTCTTTTGTCCATGTATAGGTAGATGAGATAGTTGATAAGAGAGTCCAGGAAGGATTGAGCAAGTGGTAGGCATCTCAGTCTGCTACTTTGATAGTACATGTGGCGTGCTACTCATCCCCTACGATAGAGGTGGTTGGGAGTGATCCTACAGAAGTGGTTGGGAGTAATCCTATAGACCCACCACTTAGCACATCCATTGTAAGTAATTTAGTGACATAGTAGCTAGTCTTTTTAAGAAAATATGTTTATTTGTGTATATAACATACTCTACATAAATTTGTAGGGGTTGAACCCATGCCATATAAAATTGAAAAAAATCGTCATTGCAGAAGGTGAGGCTTACCCACACTTTCCAGGGCACACGATTCATGGTACTCTAGTACCCGATGGTGTGGTTCGTGTGAGCCCAAGGCTTGTATTCGCTACTTGGAGGCAACATCCATTGCCATATGCCCACCAAGATGTTGACATGCTTGGTGAAGCAGAAGGTGGAGTGGTCTTGTGGCCCAAAATGGATGTCATCTATACTGATCATGTATGCTAAATTTACATTATGATAAGAAAATATATATGTACATACATGACAATTGATATGAAATTATATATTCAGGACAAAGGGAAGAAACTCGTTACAGCTCATCCTCCTCCACCTCCACCTCTTCCTGAAGTACTTGGTTGGCTTGCAAAGGACCTATATGACTCATTAGGTCCTCAATGTAGGGGTATGGAAATATGGATAGGCGAGCATCCCGACAATTGTCCTATGATTGTTTCTATTAAGGAGGAGGTTGCAGGCCAATCATTCAATAATCATATATTTATATAAGATATTTTGGAGTTGTTTACTTATACTTTGTTGAATACATCTATGATAGAACTATGGATATGGTGAGATCTTGTTTATATATCTATATACCTTGTTGTATATACGATGATATGTATTCTTATATATTAATGCATACGTAATATATGTTTTGCATCCATTTACATAGGGTCTGTACAGAATTTTCATTTACCCATGTGGGATTTCTAATTCCATCCTTGATCACTCATGTACATAAAGATCCTTCATCAGTTACCTTATATTGCTCTATCTCTTTTAGATATTTTGGTAAAGCAAAGAAGGGCATGATAATATAGCTCCATTCAATGTTGAGTAAGTTTACTTTGCTTATATTTGGACTTAAGAAAATTACATTTTATTGTGGATTTTGTGTTATATATTTTTAACTTTCTTATCTCTAGTGGTAAGCATTAGGAGTTACTGGTTGATGTCCCCAAGATGTTGACTATTTATTATCTACACTATGAGAGGAAGGAATTAGACAGTCCAGGACACACAATGAAAAGGCCATTATTCACGTGAGAATTTTTAATATTTATATCTGTTAACATCTATTATAACATTACTATTTAGTAATACAATTTAATGTGTTACATTAGCATGTAGGGATTTAAAACATTTCAAAAAAGTTGGACAAAATGTGTGCAAGAAAAAGAAATCGTTAGTCTGGGAGAATGTGAAAGTAGTTTCCTAACTCCAATGCATATATTATTTATGTAAACTATGCTTATTTTTATTTATTAATATTTTGTATGATGAAATTTATAGTGTGTTGTACAAGACAATAATTGGGCATGTGCATACTACGTGATGTGGTATATGGACCTAATTGTCAGATATAGTGCACAAGAAATTGAAAACATACAACAGGTATTATATAGTTTTATCATCATATATAAGTATAGTCTCACTAGATAATATGAAAATATCAAACTTATTATTATATATATGTGTCATTATCTTTACAGGTGTTTAAAAATAGTGACTTCACTATAGGGGAAAAGTTATTAGATGTGTGTGATCCCTATACAATGGAACAATTAGATGACATAAGAGAACAATGGGGAAAATCCTTTGAAAGGGAGGCAATTTTTTATTATAATTGGGGTAGTGATGATGATAAAGAATGACATTTCTAAACTTTGATGTCATAATTATTTCAGTATTTCTTGACATTTCTAAACTTTGAAAGACAAGCTTATATGTACATGTGTGAATGACTTTTTTTGAACTGTCTTATTGAAATTTGATCTATATACATGTGTGTGAATGTGAATATGAATGAATGAATGTGCTTTTACATGTGTGTGAATGTGAAAAGAAATGAATGAATGGAACTATAGGTTTCTACATGTGTGTGAATGTGAAAATGGTTGAATGAATGGAATTGCAGGTTTCTACATGTGTGTGAATCATGTGAATGAATTAATTGTGTTTCTACATGTGTGTGAATCACATGATGTATACATAATCTTGATCATCTTTTTATTGTAGGTTTGTCACATGTTGTTAGCTGAAATCAAAGGATGTTGTAAACATGTAGTTTAAAAATGAATTGTAGGTTCTGCATCTTGCTGACCAGTCGGACAGTAGGCCTGCAAGCCGATAAAAAAAATGCATAGTTGTCGGCTATTTTAAAAAAAAACTATCACCCAATGTCAATGACGTCGGTTAAATATAGGGAGCCGACATGTATGCTCTAACTTGGGCCAATTTTTTTTGTTCAAGCATGGAGATAAGTATCGGTTTCATATCAAAAAATGACGACTATGTTCCTAATGACGTCATTTTTCTAAGACATAGCTGACGAACTATGGTCCTAATGGTGTCATTTCTTTTTTTTATTGCAATCGGGGCCGGACCTATGTCATCGGTTCTAGAACTGACATTGTATGATTCTACCTTTAGTGTCACCCACTTGGGTGTCACTTGAAAACTGATGTAAAAAGCACATTTTAACCGAAGTTAAAGGTGGTATTTGTACTAGTGATGATTGTGCAGGAACAATGTGATTGGGCCTTATGACCTAGAAAAGGATTTGTGCCTCGTGTGAGGTGATACCCTCTAGTTATGTGATAAGGGATGGTTATCTCAGGAAGATGTGATAATAATGTTGGCCTTGTATGGCAGTGATATCATATGATGATGTGACAAATTTATATGTGACGTTGTAATCTACCAAATATTTGTAGAACTTGTGTATGGTTTGTACGTTGTAACTTGATTAATGCTAAAAGATATCCAATTAGCATAATTTATCAAGTGGAACCTAATCATGTAGTTGTCCTCTGCCATAGATCCATTCCAATGTCAGAACTTCCTGGATGGTGAAACGAGTAATTCCTATGGCAAACTCAGAGCACGTATTGTTGAATATGCGGGAGCACAAGTCGAGGATATATCCTTGCATCCATAATTACATGTTATGGAGAATGACATTAGTCATGCCTCGAGAATTGCGATATGTGAAAGGCAACAGTGGATACAACTATAGGATGCCTCTTTTAGAATGGGCATGTGTGACATGTTCTTTAGTGTCATGATCTATACTAAGGTTGGACTAGGTGTTTTTAGCTTGTCTATATGTCACAGGTGGTAGTTGACTATTCTGTCTCTGCGTTGTTTGTCGTACTGACTAGGAGGTGTTGTGAGAACATGGAGTCCCGGTATTCCATAAATATTGTATGGAATTGATTTTGACTTTGCAGTGGTCTTTTGGATTTGGGTGGTATGACTCAAATCCTTATGCCATAATAAAATATGTAATATAGCCATGCAGTATATTTTCTTAGGGTTAAATATGACTCACATTGGATGACCCTATGCCTTATTTCATATATTTCTTAGTTGTTATCTTATATACATGTTCTTCATATTCCTTCTAAAAGTATAAGATGTTCTATCGATCAGTGTAGCTACCTAAATTGCTTAAACAGTGTTAAATGCTTTTCTTATATGATTTAGTTGAATCTTCTCATCTAGATAATAATATGTTCTCCAATTCTACTTTATATAAGATTTTTTGCACATACTATAAATACCCCCTGCACCTACCGTATTACAGACTCCCTTTGATCCTCCTAAATCCAAAGGATCGACTACCTCCCATTTTACTTTTTGGTATTTCATGTTAGTAGAGGTCCTTCCTCTGATACCTCCTACTTTGTTAGATCTCGTAGAACTAAAAACTACACTGAATGAATCTCCTAACCACTATATCTACTAACAACTATATCTGATCTATAACTGTTGTTTCTAATCTATTTTGTTTTTCACATATAATCTTCTTAAACTGATAAATTTCCTCGTTGCTATTACATCTACCATTGTAAATTACATCTGAGGAAATCAGATCTTGTGTTACGAGACTACATCTGCTAATCACCTCAATCATATGCCTTGGTCCTAATCACCAATGAGGGATCTCTTCCGTGGGAGTTCATGAGGTGATTAGGACACAGTCCAACAATAAATTAGAATTTATAAGGCGATGACGAGAAGGACAACCATCTCCATCCCTAAAAGCATGCTAACCAAAAAACTCATCATTTTACGTTTCTTTCTCTAATACAACCATCCTAAATCTTTCTATTCTCCATAACCAGATACTATCTTCATACTGGGTTACTAGACTAGATGGGGGTGCTAATCCTTCCTCACTTGTAACTAGGCCGCCGAATCTGATCTCTAGATTTGTTCTCTATTTTCCAGTTTTCCTCTAAATCCAACATGGTTAACACTCAGATTGACACCATGACTTCAACGCTTCAGCTTTTTTCCTTATTTTCTCATACAAAATGTGGTGCCGACTCTTAACACCCTTTTCTTTCTTTATGTGAAATTCATTACTAAAAAGGGTAGATTTGTTCTATAATGTCTCTTTCTTCTTTCCCCCTTTTTGGGCAGGGTGTGACACAACCAAGGTTATCCCATCATGCAGATCCATCACACCGTTCTCCTATGGAACCTTCTTTCATCGTTGCATGGTTGTGGGGTTGCTCTTATCTGTCTTACATCATCTATGATAGGGTTAGGATGGTTGAAAGGTTGTCAAAAAACCAAGGCATCATTGATCTTGTTTTTAGAACTGTAGTACCAAGAGGTTTGGTACATTATCTTGTCCTCCAACTTTCCTCTTCTATTTCTTCAACTTTCTACTAATAAGGATAAAGGAAGAGAAATGAGTGAGGGTAGAGGTATTGAAATCTCTAGTCTCATCACTCTTACCATCAAATAGGGATGTTGAAGAGGATCATGCCTTTGGAATCTAAAGGATAGCTAGGAGCATAGCATACCTCTTCCTCCTATGCAGAACATTGGGTATGAGAAGATTTGTTTCTAACATATGGCCCAAGGCCTTAATGGTTGTGATACATATAACTCTACGGCCACAAAGTCCTATAACATCAACGTTCCCAAAGTCCCATGCATTAATAAAATAATGAAACACCTTCTTCCAATACTTCTAACTTCCAACATGAACCTTAAATTCAAATGAAATATGAACCATGTCTCCCTCATTACTCAAATCCTCTAATTACCATGTTTAAGACCAAATGTTCAACATTATACCATCTAATTAGATTTGTCAATGACCATATGATTAAGGGTATAATCCTTGGATTAAAAGATTATAATTGTTGAATCTTGGTCAGAAGAGTCCAAGAACAAATAGTAACCTAAACAAATTATGATTCATTATTAATCCACTTGGATATATTTATGCCTTAATTTGATATTCAACTTCAAAAACTAAAAATTGACTTGAAACTCATATTGGTCATCTCCATATATATAGAATGCCATGGAATAAGATTATTGATCCTTCAATGGAATTGTAATAATATTTTTGAGTCACTTGGAAACATCCATGAAGGAAATGCCTCAACATGAAATTAACAAAAACTGATCATTCATGATCCTAAATTATATATCTAATATCAAACTCTCTAAATCAGGTTTTTCACATTCACCCCATCTTATCTGGATTTTTTTCTCAAAAATCTACTAATATAATAATCCAAATGACGTATCAGTGTTTCTACCATGTTTAGGTCACCATTACTTCTAGGTTCCAAGTCTTGCATAACTATGAGATGCTCACCTAAGTTGTCATCATAGGATTTTCAACATATAGGGCATAGGTATCTCGATTCATATATATTGTGCCATTACTTGGTATCTTAATCTTAGCATGGCATCCTATAACATCAGGGTTACATTGCTCAAGATTTTCTCATATACATAGAGTTCAGCCAGGACATTCAGATTCTTATCATTGGATGCTCAGTAGAAAACTTCCATTATAATGACTTTCAATCAGGACAAACCTCATACTTATATTTCATCATTTCAACTAGATTACATGCATGATTTAGTTCAACCAAAAATCTATGAATAGGACAAATTATGTATGTTATCTTTCATCAAATCTGATATTAAGCATGTACACATCATGATTCATTCAAACTATGATCTACAGGCATCTTAATTCCAAGATCATGATACTTCAAGCATCATGTGTTATCTGAGGAAAAACATTTTTATCAATGTCAAGGATTCTTATTTATCTCACGTGTACCTGAATAGAGCTACAAAAACCCGAGCAACTCAAGCTAATGCCTAACTAAATCAAGGAATGACATGATAACCATAAACATCTACCCATAACAAAATTTTATAAATGAGCGAAACCCCTAGATTACTTCACATCGAACCACTAACCCAAGTATGAGTCTCGTCATGAATATCACACATCATATACTTCATTTATGGTTTTGGGACATGTCCCTCACCTAGATGGAAAACCTACATATATTCAAATGGATCTTTCTCTAGAGATAGATATTTTCATATGAAATCTAGAGTTTAATGTCACTAGGGAACAACATATTAGGTGACTCAACTCATATACTTAGAAGTATTCAATCTAGGGACTCATCATCATGCATCTGATCATTCATATATTTTAATATATGGCATATTTTGGAGGTTAGGTACTTTGTCCTTCTACCATGTTGGGTTCGCCATTATTTTATGTCCTAGGCTAGAGGTTCTCTTTGGAAAAGATATTGAGACATATGTTGTTCCGATGCCATGTTCCACTAATCATATCTCAACGTATACAAGACTAGGACATGTAAGCATGCCAACCCACTAGCTATGTGTAACGACCTCACTTTTCATTTTCCCCTAATTAAGGAAGGACCTAAAAGGTGAGAGCCATTACCTAAATTCCCCAAGGGTCCATATTTAGTCAAATAATGAATAATATCAAATAATTTCCATTCTTTTACAAATATTTCTTACAAGATTTATGATGTCTCCTATAATTACATGAATTTTCAACCTAAAACTATTACATATGAAAAGAAGTGTTACAACTAACTAATCCTCTTGAGTTAGATTAAGTATATTCAATTGATTTCATCTGGTTCACCTTATCTTGTGATATCTTCACATTTGGTAGTTACCTAAAATGTTGACAAACCAAAACACAGTCAGCATGTTCTGTATTAAGTATGTGGTTCAAACCAAATGTGTGCATGTAGGTGTAACAACATAACAACCATATCAGAAATTATTATTAAATAATTGTACTTGATTATCTGTATAACTAATCAACCCTTAATGGCTCAAACTTTGTGGTATACCCTCTTGTCAGGGGTTTTATCTTTGTAGTTGACTCACATACCTTCCCTCTCCTGGGATTGGTATTATATCATCCTTCCTTACCAGGATTGGCCTATTAGTTACCTTCCTTTAGAGGCTTGGTCATTAGACATTTCCATAATTATATCAGCCTTTTTGTCTGGGCTTGTCCTATTAGTGACCTTCCTTTCCATGCTTGGTCATCAGTCATTTCCATAATGACTTTCTTTCTCTTTTTTGGCAACACTACCCCCCTAAATTCAACCCTCCATAGATAGTTTCTTGGGTTTGAGAAAGTTACATTCACATAAGGTGATACACATAGAGCCTTATAGTTTGTAGGAAGTAAATAAACACCCAAGAAGTTTAAGTGCAATCGGTTCATGAAACTTCAGAAAACATCTGAATTCGATATGAGTGAGTATTCATAAATGTAACCACATACTTTGTTCATGAAGATATCATGTAATATGTACTTCAAGCATATATCCAAACATCAACATAATCAACCAACATTATCTAAGCACCTTAGGTGTGCTACTGAAGGAGGAGTATCCCATAGTAGCTTCAGACCTCTTCCCATGTTCTACCATAAAGCAACAAGATCATCCCTCACTCTCTTTGTCATGTCAGTGATGCAACAGAGATCACAACCTTGGGGTTTCTACAAGTTGTGTGAGGGCTGACTCAGATGGTATGGACATGTGCAATGCAGATTGACTGATTCACCTATCTGAAGCAATGATATTTGGTCAAGCACAATTAGTACAAAAAGAGGAAGGCTTGAAGGCCTAAATTAACATGTGGTAGAGCTTATAAAGAGAGATTTTAAATATCTACATCTCGACCATAATATGACCCATGATAGATCTGAAAAGAAACAAAGGATACATGTAGCTGACTCCAAAATAGTTGGGACTAAGGCTTAGATGATGATGATGATGATGATGAAGAAGAAGATGATGATGAGATGTAATTATGGACTATTTTTACTAAGAGAGTGTAACCATATGTGCAATTGATGATTATCAGACCTTTTTTTTTTCAAACTCATTACCATCTATTTCATCATAGAAGAGCTTACAAATAACAAGCTAAAATGAATGTGATAAAACATGGTATTATCAGTACCATTACAATTATTATCTTCTAAACTAAAGATAGACCTTGGGTCCATCAGCCTCTCAAAAATTTGAGAGAAGAAGTGGGTTTTTGGGTGATGATTAACCAAGCTCCTTTGAACTTGGATGGCTTCACGTGCCAATTGAGTCGTTAGTGGCTTGAATGAGTAGCAGTAGGAAGGCCTAAATGACCGAATCAAAAATCTGTATAGACTAGTATAGACCTTAAAATGCATTAGTTTCAATGTGATCCTCTTGGTTAATTCTGTATCCATTCCTCAGGTTGTACAAGCCAGCATTGATGTGGTTGAACATGGATCCACCTCAGAGGTCACTGCTAGACTCTGAATATCCTCAATCTCTTCTCTTAATGATTTAATTGCTAGTATCGGGCTTCGCTTGTTGGCCTCACTGTTGTTTCTCCCTGTCCCACTCCTCTTCATCTTTGTGCCGCTTCCTTTAATTCTCCTACCTGCTAATTGCTTTGGTGTGACATCTATTTTTGCTGCCTTGCTTTCATTTACTAGAGAGGTTTGAAATGAATGCTTATTTATGTGTGAGACATTCTTCTCTGCATCATCTTGGATAGTTACTACTTCTATTACTTCATCCAAGTCCGGATAGACTACTGTGTGATTCTTGGATTTATCTACTAGCATGGCTTCTTCAGCCTATGACAAATATCTTTTTATTAGTCATCTTGGGTAATTAGGAGGACAAGTGGTATGTTTAATAGTCTCAATGAACTTAGGTGCCAAATTGATGTAAGGCATGTTAGAATCATAAAAGGTATTTATGGACTTTTTTATCAAGATTCAGTGGTTCATAAACTTTGATTTGAGGTTTATACACTCGTTTCTAAGCTTATTTGAGAAATGAATCTACATGAACATATTTGAAGTTTTGGTCTCAAACTTGATTGGATGCTAGATTAAATTTTGAGAAATTCATGACCAAAATGTGTGTTATTTACATTAACCATATGAGAGATATTTGTGTTTAAAAGTTGATCAAATTACAAATATTACATATTATTTAGAACTAAGTTCAAAATATTCAGTGTCACAAAGACAACCCACTATTGAGAGAGGGACAAAGCTTCAATTTAGCATGGATTTTATGGATGGTGTGGTTGCATTGCAGCCTTCCAAATATATCCAACATCTTGCACTTTATCTTCTACCTTTGATTCTTATGGGAGGAGAGACTATTGAGTGATGATTTTTTAACTATGGATGTCTCCCTCCTCATCATTCTACAGGTGGTTCTAAGTGGAAGATCAGATCTAAAATCTTTGAGACATTTAAGATACCCCTAAAACTATTCCTTTAGTGTGGTAATGAGAGATATCATAACATCAATCCTTTTCCTCTCTCATTCAGGTTCTACAAAGACCATGACAACGGAAGAGAATGTGACCATTTCATATTATAGGCCAGATGATAGCTAGGTCCGTTTAGAACCAAAGAGGGAGATTGGAAAGCCTTTTCTAATGTTGAGAGAATTGTTGAGTCCCTATCTCTTTAGAAAAAAATCCATTATCATTTAGGACAGGCTAGATCAGTAGTGCGCTAACCATGGATGGAGGAGGACACCCAACCCAAGTCCAATCCTTATCGCACCCCCATGACCACCCAAATCCACACAATATGTTAACCTATGAGAAAACCAATACCCATAGATACCCAGCTAGCTACCAATGGACGAGGTTGACAACCCACTAAATGAGTTTGTAGGTGTCCCTACCCCCTCCAAAGGCCACCCTCAAGATCGAGCATGATTTGTGAAGATGATTGGAGCATCTAAGTGATGCTGCAAGAGAAACGGGGTTAAATCTTAATTTCACTTCCACATGCCACATTGCCTAGATCATTTAGGGTCACGACACAACTCTAGAGCTCCTTTTCTTGATAAAGGATGTCATGGAGACTAGAGAACCAGTTGAGAATTTGTTGGGATGATCTCTTGATAGTAAGGACAAATTTTAAGCCACTGGTCACTCACTGGAGTCTCTCTCCACTTCTTTTTAAGGTTAATTAACCTAAATAAATTACATATGAAGAATAAATCAATGTTGGAACCTAGTATTAGTTAGAAATAAAAAATGAACCCTGGACTAGGTGTTATTAGTCAATATTAGTTCTTTCAGCATTATAATGTAATTTAGTGCTTTATTGCTCATATTAATTATAGAATGTATCCCAAGCATTAGAAAATTATGGAAATTAAACCAGAACTTGATTATGACTGATATACTAGTATAACAGTATTATAAACATGTTTAGGTCAGTTGAAACCAAGGTTTGGCCTATAGCCTAATTTGGACCTAAATATCAATAAAAATATTGATGTGTCATTACTGATAATTATTAATTGATATTGATTAGTTGATGACCATAGATCTAAATGATCAAGGATATAAATAGGAATCTTTGAACTTAGGTATGTGGGTATATTTAAGTATGTGACTATGGTTTTCTTAGTTGAAATCATCATTTGCATGTATGTTCTTCTAGTTCCAAACATTGAATGTAAAATTACTATGTAGTACTGGATTTTTTGTCACTTGAAGACATAAATTATGTGTAGATGTGTTGTAGTTATTATGGTTCTCATTATCCCCTTACGAGGAATTGATTTATTTTGACTAGTACACTACCCTAGAGCACATGGTGTACAGCAGTCCCTTGTAGTACTTGGTGAATGGGGTTGGGTGCAATATATATGTTTCCTACTAGTCCAATTTGGAAATGCAACCCATCTAGAAAAAATACTAAAATTAGCATCCATCAGTTATCATAGAAATGTTTTCTACAATCCTCTGTCTTTCTACAAATATTTTTCAAGTTATAAGTCCCATAAATGTATATATCTTTCTGCCCATGTACACAACACCTTGTGGGTTGATTCATTATTTCATGTATGTTTTATATTCATAGATAGCACAGAAGAAATGAAAGCAAGTGAACAATGTACATGTTGTACTTGTTGTGTAAAGATCCTAGTTACTATACATGTTCAAACTTGTATGGATCTCAATTAAATTTTTAAGTGTAAATTTTAAATAATTCATGTTGTAATAATATACATGTTGAATGTTGAGAAATGTTTTGGTGTATTCCTATGTTTTTTGTTCATGTATGTGCATAATGCTTATGTGTTGGACTTTGAGCAACATTTTTAGATTTTTTCCACTCATCCAATTTGGGGATCTTACACTTACCTACTCTTGTAATGAGTCGTCAGCCTTCTCTAAGGGCTTACCCACTCTTGCAATGAGTCTTTGGCCTTGAAGGTCTTACCCACTCATGTTTTGGATCTTCCAACTTTCACTTCACCTTCACCAAGGAGAAGGTTTCTACCAAGGGACTCCTCTTCTTCTTTACCACCCTTAGTCAAGAGAGAGAATAATAACTTTCATGAAGAAAGAGAGATTGGGATGTAGAGGAATGAGAGTTTTATAAGATATAAATTTAAGACTATATCTCTTACAAATCTCCTACTCACTTTAATGGATGTAGTAAGTGATTAATCTCATGAGAGTGTATAGAGTCTCTAGGAGGAAAAACTCTCTCAACTATAGTATAGGGACCTTTATAGTACTTTGCTAACCCTCAGATAAATCCCAAGAGGACATATTCATAGTTGAGGATGCCTTCTAGCCACTAGAATAATTTGTAATGAGTTCTATCCATTTGCAACATATATATCTCACTTTGGGACTATGTTTGACGGCTGTTTTACACCTTACAACTACAGTACCATCGGTTGAGATTTAGGATGGGTATCTCGACCTATGACACTAATAGACAAATCTTTTAGAGTTATCAGGCACAATACTTATCAATTATCATCTCCACCGATGATCATGTATGATCGATCAAAATAGCTTCTCGGCCAAGATGTGTACCAAGACAATCTCAGATGATGAATTCCAGTATAATGTTGTTGATCATTTTGTGTAAATGTGCATTAATCATCAATCTATTTAATTATATTAAATTATTGAGATTTATTACAAGTCATACAATCATAACAAGTGATTAGTAATTTATCCAAGGAAATATACTATGTAATCTTCAACCATGATCTTTATACATGTATGACTTGGTTTTATCCAACCTACGGATCAAATATTTAGACAATTGGAGTTTGTCTATCTGAAATCAATCAAGTAGAAACATTAGACATGAATAAGTGGAATGGTGTATTCATCATCAAAATAAGGTTTTAGTCAATTTAGACCTTGATTCAACAAATATGACCTAGAGAAAGGAGAAAAATATGTCAAGAACAAGTATATTAAATTGGTAATAACTTACATGGTTTGGAGGGCCTTGTGGATACCCACGCTAGTGAGAGACTATATGGATTGACAATGGTTCAAGACCATCCTCCCAAAATAGGGAATAAAGTGATCAAAACAGGGTGAAGGATGAAGAAACAGAATATGTAAGTGTAGGTCCTATTAGATCTACCAATCATTGATGTTGGTTTTCTCCAATGGTGAAGGTGGAGGTGGACTAGTCAATGGCATAGATTACATTCTATGAAGTGAGAAGGAGCCACATATAAAATCCTTTGCACCTCATCTATTATTGGGAAACATAGGGTTAGACACCTTTAACAACTTTCTCTCTTGATAAGGATTCGTCAGGTGTTCTAGTTGTCAGATGGAGGATACTACTAATGAGGATCTTCATTTCATTAATGATTGATGTTAGGTTGAGAGTGAAAAAAGTGGTAGAACTTTATGTTATTATCAAAGAGGAGATTCCTCTAAGTGACAAAGGGCTCCCCATTTATAAAAATTGGTTGTGTGCTTGGGGTAATTCCAAGTATTCTAGTGCATGGTACTTTTCTTATCCCAATGGTGGATCACGTTCCTAGATGCATGTAGTGTACCTCCATGGAAAATTGATGACAAATTTTCTATTCGTTGATGAGACAACAACTTAGTTGGTTGATGAGGAGGAAAACTAATTGGTCAATGTGTGTCATTGGTCATTCTTTTCACTAGATGATGCGTCGATTAATGGCTCATTAGTTCAATCTTTCATCAATAGACTTCATTCGGTGTATGAGATTGGATCCCCATAAATTGGTATCATCAGTTTCCAGTCTAACATTTGTTTGTCATTGGTTGGTATTCCTCCAGTTGGTTGATGGTGATACTACTTGTTATAGCCTAAAATTTCATGTATTTGTTTTACTTGTATGCAATTGAGTATTAAATTAGGTTCTTTTAGAAAAACACTAGAATTCTATGTCATAGTTTAGCAGTATATTCCATGAATGGGGATCTTAAAATTAAATAAATTTACATGTTCTTATGTGATTTAAATAATGCTTAAGACTTGATGATTATAAATAAAAAGAAAATCCCAATAATCGAGAAGATTTGAATATCATGAAATAATCATATAAATATCGCATGAAATACTTTTGCCATCTTTAAGTCAAATTAAGGGTAACCATCTGGTGGTTTGGGATTGGTATTCAACCTTTATTCCATCAAATGATCTACCAAGGTTCATAGTATGCTGGGTGCGTGTTCTCAACCTACCTTTGCACCTGTATGTCCAAACTATGTTCAATAGCATAGGCACAGCAGTCAGAAAACTGGTGAAGTTAGATGAACACATGATCAAGAGAATGAGAAGCAAGTTCGTGAGGCCTGCAATCGAGATAGACACACATAAAGAACTGGTACCTTCGATCCTGATCAATGGCATAGACTATGAAATAGAATACGAAGGATTTCCGTTTTCTTGAGCGATATGCGGCGTTGAGGGTCACACGTCAAAGAATTATAGAAGAAACACAGACCGACCTGAGGAGACACAAGAAAACAACGAGCCTACAAGGTAAGGAAATGAAGAAGGGAGATAAGAAGAAACATGGAAGACGCAAAGAAGGAGAAACACTAACCAGAGGAACTCTAATTACAGGAGAGGATATAAGCAGGATAAGCCTGTTGGATACTCGACAGCAACAAAGAACCAATTCGAGGAACTGGGGGAGGACTTTGCAGAGGAAATGGTGAGAAAAGAAGGAGAAGCGGACAATCGCGTCATGCAGGGGAACTCACAGAACTTCACAACATTGAAAGTTTGGAGGAAGAAGAAGATGAACAATAACACTGAGAAGAATGCTCTAAATGAGGAAGCAATGTGAGACATTACTAATACAAGGCAGAACCACACAGGCCAGGGGGTAAGAAGGCTCATCGAGATAACAGAGAAGAACATACTATGGTGAATCCGTACATTGATGAGGTCGTAGAACTGATCATAGACTTAGACGAGGAAGCGGATAAGAGTACATCAAGCCCCAAAAATATAGATAAGATTGCAGACACGGCCAAGACACCTTCAGGTGAAAATGATTCACCACCAAGGACAGCAACTTCAAGCAAGATTATAAAAGGAAGCGGAACAAGGATGAAAAGGATGGGATACTCTAAACGAATTCACTCGACAGAAGGGAGGAGGAAAATCCCCTGACTCAGAGGAGTGCACACAAAAGAAGCCATTAGAGAAGCATTGAATGATGTGGCCAACAAGGAGAAAAAAATTCCTGAAGCTTGTTAATCATTAGTCGTTCTTATATATAAGCAAGTTTAAGCAGCTCCATGATGAACTTTCTGTGTTGGAACATTCAAGGCATTGGAAACAGAAATACTTGCAGAGTTCTGAGAGACTACATTTCGATGTACAAACCTTTAATTACCATTATCTTGGAACCACGTATAAGTGCTGAAAGGGCAAGGGAAACTATCAAACTCCTTGGATTCCTGAAATCTCACAGGTCGGAGGCTAGGGGATTCTCAGGCGGTATTTGGATTTGTTGGAATGAAAATTGCATTAACGTAGAGATAGTCAATACTCATAGACAATTTGTGACTTGCAAAATTAAAAACTCTATCTTTGCTACGTTCATTTATGCTAATCCTCATATCCAGATTAGAAATTTGATCTGGAAGCATATCGTGGCCTTAGGTAATCGGTTCAAGGAGCCATGGATTGTGGCTAGAGACTTCAATGCTGTCATTTCCAAGGCAGAAACTATGGGTTACCAGTCCTTTAACAACCAAGAAGCGATCACTTTCTCTGAAACTATTCTTGAAGTTGGGCTATCTGATATGGGTATCTCTGGGTAGAAGTTTACCTATCGGCATGGCTTGAAGAAAAGTCGTTTGGACCGCATTCTGGCCAACGAAGCCTTTTTACTGGAATTCTCACACGTGATTGTCACTCATCTACCAAAGATTGAATCTGATCATTGTCCTTTATTGGTGAAATCTGTGAAAAAGAACAAACCACCTGGAAGATTCTCCACCAAAGCATCATGGAATCTGGATGGCACTTTCTCACCCATGTTGAAGGACTGCTGGAATAATAACCTGAGCTTTACTTGTGCTATTAGTAATGCCCAAAAGCATATTAAAATTTGGGAAGGCACTTGGGCTAAATAAAAGAGAGCTCATAAGGAGAGGCTTCATCGCAATATAGACCTTCTTCAAAGGAATTTGGCAACCAGGTATGATGGAATTACAAACAAATTAATTATTGATATGAAGGCAGAGTTAACTCAATTTCTAAAGGAGGAGGAGGAAGACTGGAAAGAAAGAAGTCATGTGAACCGGATCAAAGGAGGAGATAGAAACACTCAATTCTACCAGGCCTATGTAAATCAAAGAAATCAGTCAAATCGCACCACTGCCATTAAATGCCCTACGGGAGGGTGGGCAACAGATGTCAAAGAAGTTTTCAGTATAGTATCAAATTTCTTCATTGATCTGTTCACGAATCCTAGTAGGATTCATCAAAACCTTTTTGATAGCATCCCTGTGAGATTCACCAATATACCTCTGGAGGCACGCAAGAACATAGCTAAAGAAGTCGAGGAAAATGAAGTTGAAGATATTCTAAAAAAATGAACCCTTACAAAGTGGCTGGACCCAACTGCACTACCACTCATTTCATTAAAGACAACTGGAACGTGATGGGCAAGTCAGTAGTTAGAATTGTTAATGATGTTGTCTATAGTTCTTTTGTGGAAGAAGGGATGTGCAATTCCACTATCATTCTCATTCCTAAAGTCGCCAAACCAGAGTCGAGATGCCAGTTCTGACCTATCTCCCTAAACAACACCATCCTGAAGATTTGCTCTAAAGTTGTGGTGGAGCGATTAAAAAATTGGCTTCCTTTGTGGATAAGTCCTGCACAAAGCGCCTTTATTCCAGGTCGCAAGATCTCTGATAATATAGTGGTCGCCCAGGAACTCATACACTCGATGAGGAAGAAGATGTCTACTAAGGCCATGGCCATAAAGATCGACCTAACAAAAGCATATGATAAGATGGACTGGAGATTCATAGAGGATACACTAAAGAAAACTGATATTCCGGATAACATCCGATCATACATGATGAACTCGATCACAAGGGGACAAACTACCATAGCATGGAATGGGGAAACTTTAGATATCTTCAAATCCACCAAGGGTATGAGACAAGGAGATCCTTTGAGCCCTTATATATTTTTTCTAGTGCATTGAAAGATTAAGCCAGATGATCGAAGATGTTGTCCATGAAAAAACTTGGAATCCTTTAAAGCTCAGCCAGAGCGGTCCTCGAATAGCACATCTGTGTTTCACTGATGACATTCTTCTTTTCGTCAAGGCCAATGCTACTAATATTAATACTATTATGAAATGCTTCAGGAAATTTGAGAAGGTGTCTGGTCAAGCTATCTCCATGGAAAAAATGAGAATCTATTTCTCCAAAAGTGTCACCCGAACAGAAGCAGAAAGCATTTGTGAGATAAGTAGATTGACAAGGACTCAGGACCTGGGGAAATATCTCAGAGTCCCTCTGCTGCGTAACAGAGTGAACAAGAATACCTATAATGAAGTGCTAGAGAAGGTGAACGGAAGAATGAATTCTTGGGCAGCCCATAGCCTATCCATGGCAGGAAGGGTGTGTTTGGCAAAGAGCACACTCATAGCGATCCCATCTTATGTCATGTAGACAGCTAAGATTCCTCTTCAGTTATGCGATAGAATCGATAAAGCTATCAAGACATTCATTTGGAGTGGAGGAAGAAGCAAGAGGGGGTGCATCTCATCTCTTGGGAGAGGGTGGTGAGTAGTAAATCCAACAGTGGATTGGGTATCAAGGCTATGAGGGACTGGAATAGTGCCTTAATTATGAAACATACTTGGGATGTTCTGAGCAGCGGTCAAACTACGTGGAGTAAAGCCATGGCAGCGAGACTAGAAAGAAAACCTAATACTACCAATGCACAACTCTCTGGACTAGCTGGGTCAGTAGTTCTTAACAAGGAGTTTGTTGAATCTAATTCCTACATGCCCCCCATCAATGGTAATTCCATTAATGTTTGGAGAGACAGATGGCTACGAAGCAGGAAATTACTGAGGGACTATGTGAAACAAAGCATACCAATTGCCATTGAGGATCTGTAGGTTAGTAGTTTAATCAACCTGGAAGATAAATGGGATCTGGAGTTCCTAGACAATTGGCTCCCAAAGGAAATTTTGAAGGAGATCCAAACCATACCAATACCTACTGCACAAGGAGGTGAGGACATTAGAGTCGGGAGACCTTATCCGAGAGGTATATTTTCAGTAGCTACGGCCTACAAAGCTATGAGAGAAAATAAGGAGATCAAAAGGGATGGTCCCTGGCGCACAATATGGGAGACAAAAGTTGCAGCCTGGGTGAAGATGTTCTTCTGGCTTATTGGAAACAATGCCATTCTTACTAATAAAAATAGACAAAGAAGACACATGACCACAGATGCTACGTGTAGCAGATGTAATATATGTGAGGAAGACACTTTGCATGCACTTAGAGATTGCAGGAAAGACAACCCTATTTGGATGGGCTTATTGTGTAATGTTACCCCTCCTAACTTCTGGGAAGAGGCAAATCTGGGGAGGTGGCTAAGCCTGAATCTAAATTTTACTGAAGAGCACAAAGTAAAGTTCATGATAACTTGTTGGTACATCTGGAAACAAAGGAATGCGTGGATTTTTTAGAAGAAAGAATCTAATGTGCAACACCAAGTTCTGTCGATTACTTATGAAGTGTGTTTGAATGGCCAAGCATGGGAGGCCAGGAATGCTCAAGATAATGGAAATAACATGGCGGCTTGGAGAAAACCAGCTCAAGATTCCTTGAAAATCAATACTGACGCTGCTTTTAAAGGTAAAAGAAGTGAAATTGCTGCTGTTATTCGGAACCACAATGGCGATTGGATTGGAGGAATGGGACAATCCAGCAAGGCAGACTCACCATTGGAGGCGGAATTGCAAGCTGTGGAATTGGCTTTTAAAATATGCATTGTTTGCAATCTCAAGAACACTACAATTGAAACTGACTGCAAACATGTTGTAATGATGATTAATGAGGACCATAGGAAGAACCCCAAGTATGCTAGACAAATATGGGCGATGCAGCAGGACAGATGTAAGTCCATTCATTTGAATTTTGGTAAGAGAGAAGGCAATACTCTTGTAGATTCTTTAGCCAAATATCACCTCAAAAACAAAAATGGAAATTATGTTTATCATAAGTTTCCAGACAATGATTCATGTAATATGATAGGCGACCCATGTAATGGTAGTAGTACTACCATATTTAATTCCATGTAGTTTACCAAAATATGTAGCACAAGTTTGAATTTGCTTGCAAGAGGTGGGTAAGATGAATAAAATAACCACCTGACTTATATTAAAAAAAAAGGGTAACCAACGAGTTAAGTAGGGGCCCATATTTAACCTAACGTGGTATAATGCCTAAATAAAGATAATTATCATGTTTGAGTGGATAATAAGCTTATATGACCTAGGTGATTAAATTAAATAAATACTTAGAAGGTAAGGGAAGGATACTAACATTTCAATTTTTAGTATCAAGAACCATATAGATACAATACCAAGATAATGATTCCCTCAAAATATGGGATCTTTTGTATATTTCTAGAAGCCTCTAAGAATTTCTTAATATTCAACTAAGGTTGAGATAATTCTGAGATAATTTGATCTAAATATATAAAATGACTAGTCTAAGTCCAACAAATTTGGAACTTAGCTACATGATAAGAATATGAAGGCCTCATCCAGACCCATTGAATGAGGATCCAATAGTGTACACATTGTTTCCTTCCTTGCAAAGAGAGTCCCATGTGACTCAATTTCTTCCCTCGTCTCTATCTCTCTTGTCTATCAACCAATTTCACTCAGATGCATTCCATTGGATTGAGAGAAAAAGTTGAATTCAATGAGATAAGCCTTGTCAATTATCTTTGCCTCTAGTGATAATTTATAAATCCTTGATAATTAGAGAAAACTAAGGATAATAATCGATACCCATATACGTGACCCTTTCTATAAATAGGGATTCATTGGCTTCCTTGGATCACCTGCATCGCAAACCTACTTGTAGTTTATCATAGAGAACAACAATTCTTCTTAAAATCTCACCCATCTCTAGTGAAGTACACCATCACCATGGTTCTTGAGAGCATCCCAAGCCAATTGATTAGGCCTAAAGCACCAATGGAAGGTCATGAAGCCAACCTTATTGTTAGGGAGCCATGAGAGAAGCTTGATCCCCTCGTCCAAATTCTTGGCATTTAATGCTTGACAACCTCCACCAAGATTCAACCTCAAGCCACTGTAGGACCTCATAGTGGCATAGAATCCTCCTTAGATCCGTATCAAGCTTCCTCGAGTTTCAATTATCCACAAATTAATCTAAACCTATCTCTTATTTCCTCATGCATTATGTATTTTATTAGGCCCCTATCGCCCTCTTTAGACCACCTCCACCATGTGTCACAGCTAGTTGGCTTTAGTAGGACTTGGTGAAGGAAATGAGACCTTCAGCCAAGGTTTTTGATCCTCTACTAGCAGAGTCAACCATTGGTTGACCCTTGGTCGCCTGCAAGCTCACATTGGCATGGGAGAATGATTCGAGGAGGGATTGGACCAATTTTACCTTGATCTGAGTGACAAAAACAAAGTGTATGGGAAGATGGGTTATATCTCTAGGATTTAAATTTTTCCATGTCATTCTAGATAAATTTTATTCATGTTATTTGTCATTTCTTGATTGGTTGATTGAGTTTTATCTTTCATTAAATCACAAAATTAGAGTGTAACTCCAATGATAGTCAATTTATATATATGATAATGATCGTAGAAATGTTAGAATCCAATAAAATAGGTCTCAAGGCCTAATTCCATCTTGGATTTGAAAAGTATATGTCCATACATATGTTGATGATATTGAATACATGGAATTCCTAAGTTTATGAATAATGTTCATACCTTGTTCTATTTAATCTTGATATAAGAAATATGATATAAGTTCATGAAAAACATAATAAGATCCAATGTAAGATTAAGGGTTTTATAGAATATCAAATTATAGTTGATAAACCATAGAAACTAATATGTGACATTTTAGGGTTTGTGTCATATAATCCTACTACAACTATAATTTGACCCTAAACCCTAACCTAGAACTCAGGTCAAACATAGCTAGTATTTTTTGTAGAAAGGTAACACTTTGGTGTTATGCCTTAATTATAGGTTGATGTGTTGAATTGATTGAACTTTCTTGAAATACTTTGATCTTAAATCACCTCTAGATAAAGGTATGTGGTTAACTATGATTATCTACTCATATCAAATTTTGAAGTTTGTTATTTTTTTCAATATATTGCAAACTAAAATGTTGGATGTTTCTTTACTTTCTATACACTATGATGCCTTGTGTGTATCATCGATATAAATAATAATTGAACCCACCATGAAATATCTAAGGGGTAGTTGAAGAAGTTAATACTCCAAAAAACAAAGAATTATTCATTGAGAGAATGACTGACATTACTGATGTACATGTGACCAAGTCCAACGATGGATATCCACCTTGATTCCAATGTTGTACCAAACCCTAGAATCCAATCATGGAGCAAGGGATTAGTGAACCTATAGAGATATGATAATTAAGGGTTGTGAAGTTACAAGGAAAATACAAAATTAGCTTCATAACATTTGTTGATTATGCATGAAATATTGTCACACGTACTGGCACATATTTTGGTTGAACCATGTATATTGCACAACAATATACTAATTTGTTCTTTTGATTGTACACATTTTAGGTTAAGTTGCATCTATTATCTGAATACATGGGCATCAAGAAGATGTCACCAAAAGAACACATGGCTAAAGATTATTTTAGGATTAGATAGATAGTTATTTTCCTTTCAATCATAGCTTTCCCTTTTTAATTATTATGTAACTCGTTGAAAATGATTGTCTTCATATTGTTATCAAACTCTATATATTCAATGAAATAATTATTTAATATTGGTTATCTTTAAAACCTAGATTCTAGGAAGTAGTCAATGGTCATTGTCCTCTCGGTCCACCTTAATGGGGATGAAAGGGGGAGGGGGTCATCACACTACCAAATGGGAACCACACTAGCTGCTGAGTCCACTGACCTTTATATTATAAAAAAATATCAATGGACATCTATCTTCTTAATGTGATCCCGAGACACTACATGAAATATAAATAGATTAGTTTTTCACATTTTGTTTTTAGCCTTGTAATAATTTGATCACAAATATATTACATAATAGTTATTATTAATTTGCAATATTGTTCTATAATTGGTTTCTTGGGTGTATAATTTAGTATATTTCAAATGTAGATTAAATATTTTTATATCTTATATCACCCATGCTTAAAACTATTATAAAGAACTAGAATAGAGTTTTTGCCCAGGCGGCACATCAGTGCATCAATCTATATGTAACTATTAGGGCAATTTTAGAGGTGATATGGAATTATCCATCCATAAAATGTGATTACCATATAAATATAAATAAAATTGGAAAACATATCATGAAAAAACAACTATGATCAAGATTCATGGGTTTAAAATCAGTATTTTGATAGACAAATGTGCATTAACTTTCTCATCAAAACCATATGACACAACTCCAATGGAAATTTTTACAAGACATCGTTATGCTTGTTCTATAACCAACATACAAAATAACCCACAACAACCCCAAAACCTTAGTACAAGAACCATCTACATACAGATACTACAAAAAAACACTTCAACTCACTATGAAGTCACTAGAATTATCCGTTATGTAGTGGAGCATAAAACTCTACCTCAAGGTCTAAAGTGTTTGTTTGATTGTTGAACGATTGACTAGGTGAGTTGATAATACATAAAAACAAGAAACACATCTCATCTTCATTTCAGTTAAAGAGAACGTATATTTTACAACAATCACTACTTGATAGTATACTCAATTCTAACAATTTACTTAGCAGTTTTATAGCTATAATGTGAAATAAGTAATAAATATGTGAATAAGTTGTTATTATTTGTAACTACTGACTTTAAATTTTTAGTATTACCCCAAAACTATTTTTATTTTACCCAACTAACTATAAGCCACCATGAGAAGTTCATTAGCACGAGTCATTGTTCATGCCTCAAGTTTTAGAAGCCCACCCTCATACAAACCAACGCAGCCCCAACTATGTCACATGACCAGGTAGGAACCTAGAGAATCTCTACCTTCAAGTCACCAGACCTTCATTAGATGTTGATTCGTTCCTATTTTCTCATTTTTCATATCTCATATCTCAGCATGTGTTGGAGTCATTTCACATTTTTTTCGTATTGGGTTCTCCATTCCACTCTTATCCTCTTATTTGTTTATTTTTATAAAATCAAGGGAAGTTACTCCCACCTATGTGGGTGCTTATAATTCTCTGAGTGATTAGTGCTTTGGATCTAAACCACATCTAGGTCTTGTTTTCATGGATACCATCAACAAAATGACCTATTTCCCCTTTAGAGTACAGGTTCCAAGGAAGGCTAATGGTGTTTAGGAAACTTTGCTACTAAAATTTAGTCCTCCTGCTTTAGATCATGTATTTTTCTCATCTTAAGGTGATCAAATCATTTAATGTTGTGAATGATTCATTCGAATCACAATTAGCATAAATCATTGATCTTCATTGAACTATAGTGAAGTATATGAGAAAGATCATTATAGTATATGAGTGGTGACAACAAGGTAAAACTCAAGTTACTCACCATTTTAGATTACTTTTACATGTAATGTATTTTTTTTATATAAATTGGGTTACTTTCATTACTTATAAGCCATACAGTAGAGCCCCTTACGCTCTATTCCCCCTCACTCTAGGAAAGCTAGGTTTTCTTCTTTGGTGGTGGCTTGGTAAGGGGAGGGATATTTGGCCACCGTAAAGTGGTGCCCCGCTCCCACTTGGCCTCTTTTTCTTGACGTCGGCAGGGTCTCTTGTCTAGGAGGTGTGTCTATTTCTCCTTTGGCTTCCAGGTGTCAATGGAGGAGGTGTTTTTCTTGACTTTTGGGTCTAGATCTTGGGCATCTCAGAGGATTTTTGTCTCTTGGGACACATGTCAGTCATCCAAGCTTACTTAGTGGATTGTGTGTGGTGTATTTGGAGGTGGTGGTCTCCTTCCTTCCTGTTGTTGAGCAAAGCTACAACGAGTTTACTACCCCCTTTGTCCTTTACTAATTTTCTACTTAGATTAGGTTTTTTTCTTGTTTCATTTTGTCTCACTCATCATTAATTAGTGCTACTTTATCTCCTCTTAGTAGGTTACTCTTCCTCGATCAATTTTGTTATGTTATTGTATGGACGCAAGTGCGGAGATTATATCCTTTTGGAATATTGGCTTAGTTCAGTTACTCTACCACAGATGCTTGCTCAAGTTGAAGGTATCCATCATGGAAAGTTGCATTAGTCAACAAAAATAGAAGAGGGGTATGTGTACCATTGTTCTTATCAGATTCCCATATGAGCATTTCTAATGAGTTGTATATGTTCTTAACCATTATGGGGTATGTCAGTTTGTCTTCCTCCTCATGTAGATGCTATATGTCTCCTCTGCAACAAAATTGGTTTATTTATGTCAAAAAAATGAAATCCGTACAATAGCTACAAATAGAGTTAAGACCTCTCACAGAAAATATAAAGGTAAGCAACCACACTAACAAACCAACTATACTCAAACTAGAATGAAAATAAAACACTTACACTTTTATCCATAAACCATAGAGCTGGTTAAACTAGCTTTTCAAATGGGATTCATTCAACCTGAGCATGTATTGCTATTTAAGCATGCTTCCTGACAATGTTATGTGTAGAATGAACCTCCACAAGAATAACCTTATAAAAAATAAACTAATGCAAATTGAGACAAAAAGGAGACTTTGCTGCAAAAAAACAGTAACTATAGCTCTCACACAAGAAACTACTAAAAGGGTCCAACATCCCCCATCGAATATTTATGACTAATAAGCAACAGTTGCTGCATTGGACTAATGAGAAAAATAAAGAAAAATGAAACATGAAAAAGCAAAAGAAAATGAAGTAGAGAAGGGGAAAGAAATCTTGATGTGGATAGAACTTGGTTACAAGGGGGAACCACATAATTCAACATGATTTGTGACCACAGAAAGACTATAGGCAGTCCAACTCCCAAATCTACCATTTGCTACAAGTCCTAGAGGATAACCTGAAACCCACTAGCCCTAAGAAAACACATGTAGAGAAAGGGGAGTAGGAATCTGGGTGTCATCATCCCCAACCACCATCCAAATAGGGAGAAGCCTAGGGGTGTAGGTCGCTTCACCCTGGTACCTCGACCCTTCCCCTGAGCTACAACATAATTGCTAGACCTATTTACCCCCTCTTTTTGCCTGAGTACGGACATAAGGAGGTGGATCCACTTTTCCATGTAATATTGGTCTATAAACATTATCCTTTTTACATTATTTTACATTTATATTGTAGTTACATGCATTTCCAATCATTTATTTCATTTAGGATATATTTATAACCAATGTGTAAGAAAAGTTAATAGGCATGAAAAAAATGAGTAATCTATTATAAGAAATTCACTTATATCAACATCACTTATGTTTAGAACACATACAACTCTCATATTTTTTCTTGATTTCCTTTCTTTATGTAAATTCTCAATTTCCTTGACATAGGTTGAAAGATGGTGGAATTGTACTTGATGTTATTGAGTGAAACCAATTTACCCACTTTGATAGTAGAAAGCTCAAAAATTGTGTGCTTCCTCCCTCTAGGTTCAACTAAAACTCCCTTTTATTTAACTAGGTTACATACAACCTTTAGGGAATCTAAATTCAATAAAGAATGAGATTGAGAAGTGAAGGAGAATGACCATGAGTTATTCATTGCACTTTGAAGCAGGACATGTTGAGGTATACAAAAGAGAACTAAGGTGAAGAAAATAAAGAAAAATTCACAAATTACTTATGACTCAGCCTCAAACCACCCTAAAGTTTATTTTAGGTTGAATTAACCTCAAAGGACTTGAAGTCCTCAACATATCCTTTAGTTAGGGTAAAAATTGTTGGTAAGTGAGAATAGAAGTCAAAACAAAGTGGGATATTCACTAGAGTCAAGAGGGGTTTAGTGTGGATATACATACTTATACTTTCAATTAGTCCACAAATTTTTCTTTTTTTTAAGTGAATCAAAGGTTGGATGACTTTTTAGATATCAATTCAACTATATGTTAGACATTAACAAAACTTATTGTAGTTGGATTCGTTGCCAAAAAAAGCTAGATCACTATCAACAAGTCGAGCTTACCAGTTAAATAGCCAGTTGAATTCTTATCTTGACTAATCAATAGGTCATTTGACCTTCTCTAGTCGAGCACCAATAGTCGATACTGACCATTGAAATGGTCATCTAACTATTGACCAACCTTTCTAAAATTCAAATACAACCTCCTAAACACCCTCATATTCACCCTAAGCCCTAATATAACTCCTAAATTAAGTATATTTGTCTGTAATATTCAAACTTAATTTTGCATACTCCATAAGGTTTATCATACTCAATTCTAACTATGACATTTGGATAAGATACAATGGAACATGAAATAAGATGCATTGGAGAATCATGTTTGTAGGAAGAAAACATAATATGGTTGATGATTGTTTGGCTAAATGCCACCTCAAAAACGAAATTGATTCTTCAAATACATCAGACCAGTGGATTGCGTTAGTATACACCTAGATAAACAAAACTATAATGGTAGTACTAATACCATGTTTCCTTCTAGTTTGATTCCTAATCATTGTAACCCTAAGTTGAGTTTGGTTGTAAGAAGAGGGAGAGATGAAAATAAATCCTCCCAAATTACCCAGAAAAACATACTCAATTATCTTAAACTATCTCTTGAATTTTAACTCACATATTCCATCACTAATTTAGTGATAAAACTTATTATTTAATCCAATTTACCACTTCATGTTCATTACCACATATATCTTACAATCATGCAAATTTAGGGTTTTCTCAATAAATACTTACCTTCATAATGTTTCACTAGATTATTGTTTCACATTATAGTCTATTGACATGAGCTACATTATGTATGAATTAGGGTTTTATATTATTATATAAGAAATTCTAACACAACCAAAATATGGTTTTGCTATGACCTGTGAGTGGTTCCTTACAAATCCTCCCCCTGTAAGAAGTTTGACCACTGAATCAAGAACTACTCAAGGTGAACTCATTGCATCTCATTCTTTGAATCCCATGTGGATTCTTCAACCCTGTGGTTGTGATGTATCCATAACACTCTAGATTTTAGCATCCTCATCTCCTCATACTTTCAATTTTTACAATACCGAGTTTATATTGGTCCTTCTTTAATGTAACATCTTACACAATATGTATATTTGTTGATTGTGATACTATTTCCGTGTTAGGATGTCATTTTCTTAACATAAACACATGGAAAAAATGAAGTTTTTTGCAACTCCTGTGAAACTATAGTTGATAGGACACCTTTAGAACTCCTTTTATTCTTGGGCAACCTCTCACATTTCTTGGAATCATATTACCCCTCTTTGCAAATTTGAGAACTTTGTTCTGAAGCGATACTTAAATGAATATTGAAAACCAACTTCAAACTTGAAAGGTTTGTGACTATTACCAACATAGCTCTTCTATCCATCTTGTGATACCTATAAGATATGATCTAGATATGTATATATGTATATATATATATACTACTATAAAAAGAGAGAGTTTGATGTTGCGCTCTCCTTGATTCACTCTCTTCTCTCCTTTTTTCAAGGAATTTTGCTCCAACAAATATTTATTCTCACACTCTCCTATTAACTTTTATAATCTTTAATTCTGTATTTCTCTCTCCATTCCACAGAAATGGTTCCTTGTTTCTATCTTTTCAAACAACCAACAAAAATATATTTTAACGCAGAGACCCTTTCACGGATAAGTCCTCTCCCCGCATATTTCCAACAAATTTTATATGTCACGTGCATGTGCACGTGTGCGTTCACTAGTATATATATGTGTGTGTGTGTGTGTATGTGTGTATGTGTGTGTGTGTGTGCATGTGTGTGTCTATATATATATATATATATATATATATATATATATATATAGAGAGAGAGAGAGAGAGAAGCAAAAATACACTCAAGTGTATCGAAGACTGGATACACTCAAGTCATTTTCCATCATGTAAGGTTTATTTTGAAAATATAAACCATTGATATTCTTAATTATCATATGAACATACTACATACAAATTTGGAGCTCATTTAGACACTTATAGATCATGCATCTAAAGGTGAAAAAAATTATACAATTTAAATTAGTTTTTTGTGTTGGTTTTGTTGGCCATAAAATTGTGACTTAGAAAATTCTGAATGGGCTCAAACTTTGCATGTAGCTTGTAGTTGTTATAACAATGGATATCAATGGTTTGAATTTGTGAAAAAAAATATTTAGATATGTAAACACCACTTGAGTGTACGGTGTGATCTATACACTTGAGTGTATTCTAGCCTGACTATATATATATATATATATATATATATATATATATATATATATATGGGATTAAGAGAGAAATATATATATATATATATGTATATATATATATATATGTATATATATATATATATATATGCGAGTGCATTCATTTCTTGTATGGGTAGCTACTTGCTACAAAATTAGTTACTTTTTCTAGAGTTTTTTACTTTACATGTGAACAGGGTTACATTACCTTCCAAAATTTTACTTTATATGCATAAATAGTTACATTTGTATCACATGTATAATTACATATTTTTTCTAAAATTTTACTTTGTATTCTACCCTATTTTACTTTTTTGTCAACATAGTTACTTTTTTGTCCAGAGAGTTACTTTCCTGACCTAACAATTAATTTTCGCATGATACGGGTAGAAAATTCTAGGTTACCTACATTGGTATTAAATATAATCCATATATATACATATATATATATACATTTATATATATGCATATATATAAATATATATATAGTTATACATATATATACATATATATATGTGTATATATATGCATATATATGTATATATATATGATAAGGGGAAACTATGATTCTTGCTCAAAAAACTGACCGAACGCGTTCGAATTATTGGCTCGTCTGACCCAACAGCATTCATGAGTCGCTTGTTCAACAGTCCCTCGGAGACATAGTTGAGAAATGTGATATGTGGTCACCCCCCCATCCTTTCTCTCAGTCCCACCTGGGGGGATTTGGAGACTTCTGCAACGGGCTATGCCACCCATGACTTATGAGGGAAGTCGAATTCGTCCCATTGCAAGCACATACAATGTAATGATCACATCGGTTTACCCTTTTTTGGTAGTTCAATAGACGGTCGCCCCTCCAATAATCAAAGGTAGAAATATGAAAACTTCTCTGCCATTTGGATCGGAGAATTTATGGAGGAAATTGGGTTTGCAATTTCCAGAAACTGCACGATTATATAGCAAAAGGGAATACACTGCGCCTATCATCATTCCAAGCATTGCGAAGGTGGCTACAGAGTTATTTCTTAGAAAAGCTCCTACTAAGATGGGAAATTCCCCGATAAAGCTTTCCGTACCAGGTGAACTCATACTGGCCAAAGTGGAAGAGAAGGAAATGGTAGAGAGATTCGGCATGGTGCTCACTGAACCTCCATAATAGCTAACAAGTCGAGTCTTATATCAATCATATAAAACACCAACACATAGAAAAAGGGTTGGAGGAACCGGTCCATGACTTGACATCGGTGGAATGCTACCTCCAATTCCTTGTATGTTCGATAGAGAAAAATCCTCCCCTCATGTCAGTCCTCCCTAGAGCCCCCTGAACCGCACAAGATATTCCCCACCTATCATGTGGCTTTCTAACTCCACTTCTCTTTCTTTCTGGTCATTCCACTCTGTCGGATCGAGTACGTCCTCTCAAATAATTACCAGGAGGGGTCATGGAGGAAGGGGAGGGGAAAAGGGTGAGTTTGAGTTGTACATCTTTCTCCCCGGGTCATACGTCGAGTATCACATCGGCCCACCCCAACTCTATCTTCCTTATTAGTGAACCAGAACATAGTGCACAGGTACTCTTCGATGAAGCGGGGACGAGATGACATGACATACTACTATGATCACATTTACTACTATGATGATGATTCCCTTCGGCTCGGCAATATGGAACCTCTCAACCCTTGTTAGGGTCCCTCGGGCTTCCCCCTTCCCCCCTCAACCCCCCGCCTTAGACATTAGGGCAGTAGTTCCCCACAACACAGAAAGGGGAGTGTGACAGCCACCTACCCCCACCCCCACTTCGCTCCCCCACTTGGATTGGTTCTTATCTATGCACGTACGGTGTCAGCACTGCTGAAAAGTAGGTCGGCTTTACTGAAGAAGAAGAGGTGGGCTGGGTGCTTGTGGGCCCCCCTACAGCAAGTGCTTGTTAGACCCCCACCCTTGTTTCCTGAGAGGGATATATATATATATATATATTTATTTATTTATTTATTTATTTATTTATTTATTTATTTATATATATATATATATGTATATGTATATATGTGTGTGTGTTTGTGTGTATATATGTATATGTATATATATACGTATATGTGTAACATACTGAATCCAGGGTCTTCCCTACAATTTACCCACTTTTGAGCTTTTCTTTGCCTGCTAGTCCATTTGGACCTTTTTCATAAATTTCCCATCCTTTTGAATCATTTTTAGACTCTATGTGCAATTTGCGCATTTATGATGGTGAAATTCCATTTTTACCCCCATTTATGATAATAAAGGGGTGTTTGCACAAATAACCCACTTAATGTGATAATTAAGGACTAATAATGCAAAATGGAGTTTTATGAGAGATAATAAGTGGATAATGTTAATTTGGAGCTTTTATATCTTTTTGGATAAGATATGAGCAAAAATATGTAATAGAATTAATTATGAGTGTAATTAACCTAATTTCCTTCTCTCTCGTAAAAAATGATAATAATATATCAAAATAGAATATAATGGTGAGATTTTGCTCTTAAAGTTAATAATGGATGAATATCTCATAATTCACTCATGTAATCCATTAAAACAAGACTTTTCATATAACTCATTCATTCTAATATATTAATATACACTTTAATGAGAAATATATTTATTAAGGGCCAAATAATGAGTAAAACGAGAATCTAATTTCATAGCATTGTTCTAGACTTTAATGTGAGCTAATGGTTCAAATTTGGTGGCTTTTGGAGTTGATTTGACCCCTCAAAACTATTTTATACGCTTTTAATATAGTGTAAATTAAAAATGGTGAATTATAACCCACCTTCATACCTCACTCATATTATGGACTAATTAAGATTGAAAATACATGTAATAAGTGAATGGAGGACTCTTGGACTCCATATCTCATATTTAGGAACCAAGGGTTGCTTATAAAAGCAACACATAATTATTTGCTCAAGCATTATATTAATATATGATTTAATAATAAAAATAATTATTGGAGGCCAAAGGTTGGGTGAAATGCAAATCTAATTATATAGCATGAATGTAGACGTCATTATCAACCTGGGGTTAAAATTTGAGGTTAATTGGAGCTCGGTTGACCTTCCAAATGCATTAAACAAGTTTTCAATAAAAGGTGACATAATAGCCATCGATATAATAGCTATGCACATCATTTAAGCCAAAGTTTGGCTTAAATGCCCATCACGCGAGCCTTGGTCACGCGGGTCCATTTTGGACTCAGATCCAGTGGCCCTTGTTAGCCCCACCACAATCCAACGGTCAAAAGTTCATCTTCCACCTCCGACAATTACACGTACAATAGGCCTAGACTCCTCAACTTCGATCTCCTCGGATACTTGATCGTTTTGCGAGATTTCTTCTCCATTCGGTTTGCCTCCTTCTCCCAATCCGTTTGAGCCATCACTTGTCTAGCGAGGTGCGGCATAGCCAAAATGCCATGAGGTTCCTTCCAAGGACTCTCACCTCCACCATCGTCTCACATCCACAGATATCCCCACATGTAAGTAACCTCCTACACAGCTGCGTCGACCCCTTAACAACTTTCCCATCCCATCGATTTTGTTCGAGGACGTGTATCTAGCCAAAAGTGTGGAGCTTTACCTACCGACCTTGTGGCACCTCTCCCTAGAGCTAGAGTGCTTGTGCGTCGAAATTTATTTGTCTAGTGAGTTCGTCCTTCGATTCTCTTCGTTTCGAGTACCTTTGAGCCCTGTTTGGTTGAGAAACGCAAAAACGCCCAAAGTTCCCAAGCTCCACCTCAGCGCCATGGTCACATATGAGCTTGAAGAAGCTCGGGTGCCTTTTTACCTTTTTGCCCCTATGCGCCCTCCTTTCCTTGTTCTCTCGAAAGGGCAGTTTTGTCATCCGAATCTTTACTTTTCGACCCAAGTAGCAATTATCTAAATTATGATTCGTCTATTTTGTTTAATTCATAGAAAATCGCTCGGATATCGGAAAAATATAAATAAATACTCGTTGGAAAGATAAAATTATGTAGAATCTTAATTTCCAAGTTTTGAGTCCTTTTTCCATCCCAACTCTGATAATTTATTCAAACCCCAATTTAAATGTATAAAGTGTTATAAAATGATAATTAAAGTGTTTTAACTCTATTTTTGGTAAATATATATGTTTTATCGATCAGAATAATATTAGGAATCACTTGGTCCTATTTCTAAATGCTTCTTCGAAGTTTATCTTAAAATATCATTCTAATCACCTCAAATGATCTAAAATGTGTATTTAATTCATTTTGACTCCAAATTGGGAAATAAAGGATGTTTTAATTAATCAGGAGAATATGATTAATCGTTTGGGCTAGGTTTTCAGTCTTAAATCGTGGTTTTGAAAATAAGTTCCAAAATTAGGGTTTTCCTATGCTTTAAGCCTTATAAATACTAATACATGTGTAATGTTTGCAACTAGGGAAATATGGAATTGGATACAATCACATTGGTGAATGTGATGGTAATGAATTGAAACTAAGGTATGTGACCCGTATGTATGTGAATCCTATGTTTAATCTATGTGACCTTTATTTTAGTATGTAGAACCTATTTATGTGAACATCTATGATGAATGTGAAATCTATGTGGAATGTATATGTACAAATCACACCTATCCTTATGTTGGGCTTTTATCCATCCCTACCTTCATTATGTGCTAGCCTTGTTATCCTTCTACATGACTTTATTTGGCTCTTTACTTATTTAATGCTTCTTTTGCCTTTGTGGCCCATTCATTATATGAATCTTGCTACTACATATGTTGACTCATTTACTTGGAGTTCTTGGATATTGTAGTTGCCTATGATGGCCTATTTATTGAGATTGTTTCTTGGGTTTTATTCCCAATGCTATACTGCAATGTTGTTATACTTCTCACTACTGCCAAGTGACTATTAAGCATGATGTATTTTAGGCCAAATGACAATGTAGTGTACATGAGTACAAACCACCCATAGGGCACTGAGGTTTTAGTCCTCCTGTGGGGCACTGGTGTTTTAGTCCCCCTACCATTTTATATTAGGCACTAGGGTTTTAGTCCCCCTGCCACTTTATAGGCACTGGGGTTTTAGTCCCCCTTCCACTGGTGAGGTCCGGTAGGTGCCTCACCCTACATTGAGATGAGTTTGTGTCTTAATATAATCATGCTATGTGATTATTATTGTGGTGATTGATTATGGCAGTTCTCTTTTTCTCATTTGAATATTTGTCTCATTCTCTTAAAATCTTGTAGTATAGAGAATCTTTTATTATGCAATATTGTTGTCTATTACTTGTCCTATTCCTTTTGTTTGACACATACTTTTCCTTGCTCTCTTGTTGGATGATCCCAACCATCCAGGCTAGGATCAGAGTGCGCAATGGAAGCTTGGTGAGCTTGCCTAGGGCTAAGGAGATCTTGCAAATCTCGATAGCTTGGATTAGTTTCATAAACTTTTGTTATATTATTTGTGGAGACAAGTTGTGTTAGTTTAATTCTTCCTCTACCTAGATCCTATGATTGTATAAAGTTGTGCTCCCATTTGGGAAATTTTTATAATGTACTCTTTATACATTTTGAATAAAGTCAAGTTTTTATTTCTTCCGATGCCACACAATTGGTGAATTTGTTTATCATGTTTAATAGTAGAGACATGGTCTTTACAATATGTATATATATATATATATATATATATATATATATGTATTTGTATATATATGTATATGTATATATATATACATATATATACACACACACATATATCTGTATATATATAAATATGTATATGTATATATACATATTTATAGATAATATATATATGTTTATATATGTATATATTTATATACTTTATATCAAATCACTTTATATGCATTTACATATTAGAGTATGTATATATGAATATATTAATATATATCCATATAAATACATACATATATATTTATATGTATAGATATACATATATAATATATATATATGGATATACATATATATGTATATATATGTTATATATATATATATATATATATATATATATATATATATATATATATGTATATATATATGGGCTTATCTTTAATACCCGGCGGGTAACTAACGGGTAGCTACCCGGAAACACTTCCTAATATTTTTTTTCGAACTTCCTGATTTTTTTTTATTTTTTTTTTCAATTGTAGAGGAAGATTTTATCTATCTCTTCAAAAAATTTGATCAAAAAATAATATCATTTGCCCCCCCCCCCCAAAATTGAAAAACCCGTCCATATATATTACTGACTGTATATATGTATATATATATATACACACACACACACACACACATATATATATATATATATATATATTTCACACTTCCTGATATTTTTTTTATATTTTTTTTTTTGCAATTGTAGAGGATAATGTTGTCTATCTCTCCAAAAAATTTGATCAAAAAATAATATCATTTCCCCCCCCCCCCAAATCAAAAAACCCGTCCATATATATTACTGACTGTATATTTTCTGCGCAGTTACTCTTTTGCACTCAGAGTTACTCCAGCATACCATATAGTTACTCTTGCTATTCAGACGGGTTACTCCAGCATATCATATAGTTACTCTTTTGACCCGAGTTACTCCAGCGGGTAGCGAAAATTCTAGCTACCCTCCGGGCAACGAATGAACAGCCTATATATATATATATATATATATATATATATATATATATATATATATATATATATATATATATATATATATACATATATATAAATATATATATACATATATATACACATACATATATATACATATATATATATGTATATATATATGAGGTTATGAAGTGTGTACTGGCCGATACATGTAACTTACATGGACCAACCATTAAAATAGCACATTTGGAGTATGTTGATGAAATGCAACCATTTGGATTGATTCAACACTATATAGATTAGATGTATTTAAAAAATCATAACCATATCTCAGACATATGATTTAGATATAGCAATATATCATTCAACGATTTATGTAATTTCTACAAAATATCGTTGATTAGGAAATACATAGTTTCTTTCATTGGATGATCTATGAATATCAAATTGTGGTGATTTTTCATACACATCTTATCTAAGGGTTATGCTCTACATCCTTAAGGTTGGATTATTCAATAGAATGTTATAATAATCATGAATAAAGATCGGTACATGTAAGCTACATGTACTCGAGTACATAATTCTTTTAGCCTATATATATAAAAATATATGTGTATATATGGGATTAAGAGAGAAAAATTTCTCCCCCCTATCCCACACCCATGTCAGAGGTCAAATGCCTGAGAGGGTGGTATTTAAGATGACAACTAGGATTCGAACCCAGGTCCCTTTGTTAGGGGACACAGTGCTTGACCACTTGAGTCACTCATTTTCAACATGTATGTATATATATGTGTGTGTATGTATGTATGGGATTAAGAGAGAAATATTTCACCCCCCCCCCTCTCGCATGCCCGTGGTGGAGGCCGAATGCCCGGCAGGGTGGTAAATCAAGGCGGAAACTGGGATTTGAACCCGGGTCCCTTCATGAGGAGACACCGTGCTTGACCATTTGAGCCACTCCTTGTCGGCATGTGCATATGTATGTATATACATATATATATAGGGGTCAGGAAGTGTGTATTGGCTACGGTTGTCACTATGAAGCTATATTGCAAATAAAAGGTGTAAGTTATGTGTACCTCCCATGAAAATGAGATATGTGGAATCTGCTAAAAAAATCCAGCCACATAGATTGAATAAACATTATTTAGATGAGATGCTTTTAAAAGTTCACAATAATATCTCACATGTATCATGAGATATAACAAAATGTCATACAATAATTTCTATGATTTCTACACTTACCATTGATTAGAAAATATACCTCTTCTTTAACTAGATGTTCTAGGAATGTTGAATTGAGATGATATTTTATACACATGTTATTTAAGGGTTATACATCACATCTGTAAGGTTCGATTTTTTTTTAGAGTTGTACAACCATCATTAATAAAAATGGATACATATAAGATACATGTGCTCAAGTACACAATTCTTTTAACCATATGCATAAATATATGTATATGTTAAGAAGTGTGTATCAGTCAGTACATGAATGTTATGTGTACCACCCATTAAAATGAGTTTTGTGGAATCATATAAATAAATATAACCATATGGATTGAATCAATATTATTTAGATTAAATGTGTTTAAGAGATCACACCCACATCTCATGTATATCATGATATATAACAATATATAATCCAATAGTTTGTGCAATTTCTGCAACTTACTGTTGATTAGAAAATACAATTTTTCTTTAATTGGATTATCTAGGAATGTCTTCTTGAGGTAATTTTTGATACACATGTATGTGAGGGGTACAAAATACATCTGTAAGGTTGGTTTATTCAGTAGAGTTGTACAATCAAAATAAATGTAGATGGGCATGTATAAGATACATGTACTTAGATACACAGTTATATATATATAGGCTAAATATTCAATGCCCGTGTGGGTACAGTAAATTAGCTACCCGCCCAATGTCGTACGGTGGCACAATTTGTAACTAACTAGAACTAACTAATAGCTGAATCAAGCGGTGGCATAAGTCATAATTGAAATGAAATCCAAAAAGAGTGGTTTTCACCTTCTTCCTTGCCTTCTTTCGCCGCTGACATGCTCCATTCCTCAATCTGTTAGGATGCACCCACAGTCAGATCGCCCTTGAACCCGCACCCCAATGGGTCTATTGGGTCCATCTCATCTACGCAGACGTGGCCGAGTTCACCTGCGACCTGGAAAGGCTGATATCATCATCCCTAGTGTCATTCGACTATGTGGAAGGTTCTCTACTTGTGGTTCAGAGCCCCATCAACAACTGGAGGTCGTCATTCTTCTCCCAGTTCGACCTTTCACAGATCTGTGCCCTGTCTGCTTCCCAATGTTAAAGGTTGGGTTCGGCCATCTCTTTCTTCCATATGTGAGGCTACCTAACCTCCGACCAGGCTAGCCGTACCCTGACGGGTCCGTTGGAGTGTACTTATGTTATCTGAACTCTGTCCATCCTTCCGTCGTGTGGACTGTTCGATCTACATTTGCAGTCTAAATCTCCCGATCTGCTATTACAGACCCAAATAGCAAGAACATATCTAGATATCCCAGTTGTTTGGAGGAGGATGAAGGTGATTGGACCAGGTCTAGATCTCCTTTAACATTCGTCAGAGTATGAGTAGCATGTATTGATCCTTACCAGGTCACATGAAAGTATTTGCATTCCTCTTCTTCCATAAGTATGCTCCAGATCTCTGATTGAAACTCATGTCGTAGAGGGAGCATTTTTTTATCTTACTGCATTACGAGCAGGAGTTGTCTAAGTTACAACCACGTAAATATCATTACTTTTCATCTCTTCCATCAATTCTCCCTGTTCTTTCCTTTTCATCACATTGTGCAGTCATCTCTATTTTTGTGTGGGAAATCCAACGTGTGTTTGGATTTCATTTGAAGTAGCAAATGTCATACGTGCTATATGTTTTATGTAGTTACGTTTTGTGATACGTGTTTACTTGATGATTCATAAAGTCACTAATTTTGTGTTTCAGGGTTATGTTTCTATCTGCATAGTTACTCTCGCATGGCTGTCATGGATCCTAGTCCTGATACAGATGTCGGTAATGCCAGTGTCGACTGTGATGATGATAATCCTCATTCTTCTCCTTTTGTTGTTGCTGGAACTTTGTCCCCAGCAGAAGTCCCTAGAATTGGACTTAAATTTGGAAGTTTAGATGAAGGTATTTCCTTCTATTCTAGTTACGCTGGCTTGATTGGGTTTAATCTCAGGAAAGACGACAATAGGTATGAACGAGGAACTATGAATCTGGTTGCTAACGATTTGGTTTGTGACAATCAGGGTAACATCAGTCGTTCTAAGAGGTCCAAAGGACTTTTGAGCCCCATTTGTGATGAATTGGGTAATTTATAGGATAATTTTTCCAAGAAGCACGGGCATTTGGTGAAGAGGTGTGGGTGTAGAGCCATGACCTGATTTACACTAGATAAGTCCTCATCCATGTGGGTTGTGACTGCTTTTGTTGAGGAACACAACCACGATCTTTTTGATGATGCTCACCTGCGTTACTTGAAGTGTAACTCATCTCTTGATGAAACTCAAAAAGAGATGCTTTCTTCCATGAGTCAAGCAAACATACCTGTCTCGAGACAACTTGCATTGATAGCAACTGAGTCAGGCAGTTATGAAAATTTGACATTTACAAGTAGACAAGCTCATGGACACCTCAGTAGCAAGAGGAAAGAGTCGACTAAATACAATGTTGACATGGTGTTGGATCGTTTTGCTAGGTTGAAGGTTTTGGATTCAAAATTCTTTTATACTTATCAAAATGATTCTGATTGTTGCTTGACACATTTGTTTTGGTCTAATCATGTCTCTATCAAAGATTGTGGGTTGTTTGGCGATGTGATTGTGTTTGACACCACTTACCGTACCAACAAATATTTCATGGTTTTTGGAATGTTTGGTGGTGTGGATCACCATCACTAGACAGTGTTGTTTTCCTCAACTCTGTTGGCGAATGAGAAGTATGACTCCTTTCTTTGGGTTTTCAAGCAATACTTACTTTGTTTTGGAAAAGAGTCGGTTTCCATCATAACCGATCAAGACCCAGCTATGAATGTTGCTATCATTACTATTTTTCCAAATTGTAAGCATCGTTTCTACAGCTGGCACATCCTACAGAAGCTTCCATCTAAGCTTGGTGGCATTCCTAACATGGATCAGATCATAATCTCTTTGAATGATTGTATGTGGAATGTAGATGATGTGGACATTTTTGAAGAGAGATGGAACTCTGTAGTTGAAGAGAATGATATGTTTTCCATTAGTTGGCTTTCTAATATGTATGTGATGCGTTGGGATTGGATTCCATGTTATATGCAGTCTTCTTTCTTTGCTGGCATGAGGACAACTCAAAGAAGCGAGAGCCTGAATGCATTCATTAGAAGCCACGTCAACAGTTGGAAGACTTTGTTTGAACTTGTATGTTGCTTAGAGACTACTTACTCTCACATATGGGAGATTGAAAATTTCAAAGATTTTGATGATGAGTACAGTAATCTTCCCTTGTCATCATTATGGACTGTGGAGGAGCAAATGAGAGGTATATGCACCAAGTCTGTTTTTAAGATATTTCAGTCTGAGGTTCATCAAAGCATGGTGTACAATGTAAAGGAAGCATCCGACAAAAGTGTCTTTGAGGTGTATCGTCTTGGTGGTTTTGGATATCCTCGTATCTTGAAGAAAGACACGCCTATTGATATGGCTTCCTGCAATTGGTTCATGCTGGAATTCAAAGGTATTCTGTGTAGGCACATTCTATCTTATCTGAAGATTCGTGACATTTACACTCTTCTCGAGCCATACATATTAAAGAGGTGGACTAAAGAATATAGAGAACACCCGTTGATTTTTGGCAAAGCATCAGTTACGCATCCATCCACTGGGAGGACACTTCAGCTTGTTTCTGCTTGCAATTCAATTGTCAACATAGTGTGTAGGAACAACGCTATAGATCTTTGTCATGAAAAAACTCTTAGCTTTTCCAAAGGAGCTTTTAGAATTAGATCATGGTTATGCTAATGCTGGTGTAACCACTTCTAACACAGCTTCTTCTTCTGCTGTCAAGGTCCATATCCCTAGTATTTGCAAAACAAAAGGGAGACCTAGATCGACTGGTGTGAGGTTTAAATCTAGAGTTGAAATGGTTCAGTCTAAAAGAGAGAGGCAGTGTAAGAATTTCTTAGAGTTTGGAGTCAATCATGATAGTAGAAACTGCCCTTTGAAGAAGTAGTTCATTCTTCATAGATACTTTTCCTAGACTTGTGTTGTTGCTAATTGATATGCTACTTGTGTTGTTTCTAATATGTAACCATGCTTCATGTTGCTCAACGATTATGTTTGCAGCTACTCATGTTTCTGTGGATGTTAGACTTGTCTCTTCATGATCCTAACTTGTTGCTGCTACTTCTGTTCTTGGAGCTGCTGTTGCTGCTAACCCTTCTTCTGCTGCTGTTTGGTTGGAGCTTCTTGGTGTTGCTACTTGTGTTGTTCTTTTTTCTGATCTCATGTGGTTGGAGTTGCAGCTACAATTGCTCTTGATGGATGGTTGTCCTTAGTTTTATTTACATATTTTTAGTGGAGTTGTAGTTGATTAGTGTGTGAGTGAGGCATATCCAAAATTGAAGTAATTCTAATGGATGTTCATGTGTAGTCTTTTGAAAGTAATTGTAATCCTCCTTGTATTTAACTTGATTTTGAATCTACATGTGTTATCCCTTGAGCTTCAGCAGCTGTATGTAGAAATTGAATATGTTATAAAGAATTATTTATGATAAAATGTTACTCTTTGAACAATATCGTTTCTCTTTGTGTCCAATGGATACTTTTCTTCTGAAATAGTTACCTTTTCCTCATACAGTTACTTACAAAATGTCCACTATTACTCTATGATTCACATACATTGGTTTTGTATTTTTGATTCACCTTCCTATTCTAGAGTTACTTTATAACGTATAAAAGTTACTTTTTGGTTTCTAGGATTACTTTTATGTTGTCATAGTTACTTTAGTTATCAAATAATTACTTTATTGATTACCTTATCACTCTTCCTTTTTAGTGAGTTTATTTGACATTCTTTTTTATTACATGTTGAACTATATAACAGCAATTTCTCCATTAAAGTGTAGAATCTATCATCTAAATTTTCAATGACATCCCCCTCACATCAAACCAACTGTGTTGTGATTCCAACATGTTTCTTTCTTGACTCAAAGCTAATAGCAAGTATATATCTTCATGCAAGCACACATCAGCTATTCATGTAAGAATACCACATATAAAGCATAAAACATTATCCATTAAACCCAAAAATACTACTCTTATAAACTGATTTAGAGTAAATGTAATTTCAGACTTCTAGCACATCAGTTACATATATCATAATTCCAGCACATCAGTTACATATATTAGACTTCCAGAAACTAATTTAGAGTAAATGTATCTTATAGTAGTTACATATCATAATTCCAGAACCAAACTATTTTCATTAGATTTCACTTAATAAAAGAGTATTCAGTTAGACTTCAGCCATCTGTCCAAGCTTGAAATAGCTTCTTCATACTTGTTTTTTTGTTCTTGCACATCTGCATCTTGGGTTTGTTTCTGCCCTTCTTCTTGCTTGTTCTGTTCCTGATCTGCCTTTTCCTTATATTGTTCCCCTAGACATTCTTTGGCATCATCATTGGCATTTTTTTCATCTTCTTGGATAGGCTGCAGCTTTCCACATCTCAGCATTCTTTGGAAAATATCAGCCCTTATTGTTGGCATGTCTTTGGAAGTGAAGTCCATCTGCTTGTCATTGACTAGGCAGTCAAGATACTTCATCACGAAGACCCCACAGTCAACAAAGCCTTCTTCCTGCTGTGGGCATTGTGGGTACTCCCATTCCCACTATGACATTTGCCTTCCCTTGTTTGATGCCCCCCTGAAGAATTCGTGGGCAATTCCCACCTGCAAAAAAAAACATAACTTTTATTAATTATCAATCAACCAACATTATTTCTTTCAACCCATTATTAATAGAGTTACTTTTTTCATTGCTTACCCATCTACTGAATTCTTTCTTTTATTTGCCACTTCCACTCATTGAGTTATATGACATGTGTGTGCCATCCCTAAAGCTTTCTACATGCAAGTGCCAGTGGTTGTCATTGTTTAGTATCGTGTACACAAAGTCCATCGTGTCCCACTCTTTCAAGGGAACATTGAAGAGTGGAGAAAGTATGTCAATCTCCTTTAGGGTGTTGTTCTCCACATCAATTGTCAGGTGTTGTTGCAAATACAGAATTTAAAAATGCACATCTCTAAGTTTCAGTGTGTGTACCTTTAGTAATTTGTTGTAATTTTGTATCACAAGTTTGCTTGTCTTATCAGAGCATAAGTGCTCAAGCCGTGCCACAATAACCCTTCTTCCTCCTCTTGCTTGTGCTCTCCTTGATCATTTGCACAAAGTAGTCCAGAACCTAAAAAATCCACAAGCTTATGTTAGCAAGCCAAATTATTGTTTCATACAGTTACACTACACTAGTTTTTTACAGGTGCTTGCATCATCTGATCCTTGTATAGGAGGGCAGTGAGGTCATTCCCGGTGCACCAAGTATCCTTGATGAATCTCCACTCTCTGTTTGACCTGCCAATCATTATAGATGTGATGCATATGAGTTAGATATTGAATAAGTAATGTGCATTTGTACACTTGACAAATGGAATATTAAAATAACCAATTCTTACAGCTCTTCTATGTTGTCCATGAAGTGATGGACAATTTCCTTGGTGCCCTTTTTTTTAAATGTTCAAAACTTATGAAATTGGAGAGCTTTTGCTATCAACAAAGTGCAGTTCATGTTAGAATTCATCTTCATTAACAAGTTACACAATACTTTTATGTCCTACAGTTAGTTTATTAAGCACAGCAATAATTTTTCATTTTATAAAATTACTCTATCAACTGTGTAGTTACTTTTATATTATTGCAGTTACTTTACATTTCTCATAGATACTCTTATGTTCACACAAATACTTTAAGGACTGCTATACTTAAAAGTAAATGTGACCTTACCTTTTCCTCCCTTCTTTTCTTTATGTTTTTTTCTATGTTTCCCATTACATGCTTTGTCCTCTACTTTCTTTTTATCATCTTTTTCTTTGGCTCTTCTTATTTTCCTCCTTATTTTCTTGCTTTGTTTGATTGTTTCCTTTTTTCCTGCCCTCTTTCTTCTTCATCTTGTGCAGATTTTTCTTAGCCAGAACCATCAACACCTTCTTCTTTGTCCTGTTTCTCAACAGTAGCAGTTTCTTTCTCAAGCATGTCTTCCTCTTCTCCTTGCTCTTCAACACATTTTCTCTTCAGTCGCAGCTTGCCTGGTGTCCTTGGTGTGTCTCCCTTCTCCACACCTCTTTTCTTTTCTTCTTATTCCATTGTCATAACCTTCTTGTGCAACACCTCAGTCCGGTCATTCATTTCATTGACATTTACTGAGGGAAACCCCTCAGTAAAGTGTGTGAACCCACTTGTAGGCGACTGTGCTTTTTCACATTCATCTCCCTCCTTCCTCCTTGGAATTCTATTCTCCTCCTCCAATTTGGTTATTCTTCTCTATAGCCTCTTCTTATCCTATTGGAGGTCATTAAATGCTTCCACCGCTATCCTCATGCAGATTTCCTTCTACATCTTCAACTCCTCCTCGAGGTGGTGGATTCTTCTTTCCAGGCTGGAGTTCCCAGCAGATAGTTCCTTGGCGATGATTGGCTTTTTTGTCACCTTCTCTACCATTGGCTTGCTCTTTGCCCTATTTATCACAAGGTAATAGGGCAAGTCCTTTACTACCTTTGTAGCTTGCCAATCATTGCCCTGGTCTAGATTCATCCGTTGACGAACCTGTCCAAAAAAATTAAACAATGTGTGACAAAGCTACATATATGATTATCTTGTTGGGTTTTAGGGGAGACAGAGAAGGTAGCAGAAACAAAAATTTCTTCTCCCCAAACCCAGTATAAAGGAATCATGTCAACGTCTATAAAGTAGGAATAATGGTTTGTAGAGACATACCTTGTCCTGAGGCTTGCTCGATGACGTTACCTTGCGGCTTGCGCGGTCTTCACCTCCAGTCTTGGACGGTGTCTGTGCAGCTCCTGGTCTCACTGGGACCGTCGGGATTGACAGCTATCCTTCGAGTGGCAGAAGTCTCCCTCCTCTGTAGTAGTCCACACAGACCACCTAGAACTCCGATCACCTTGTTGCACAAGGCACCGGAAGGAGTCGTACCCTCCTGTCAGTGTACTAGTCACCAACACACTCTCCTACAACCAGTTGCCTTTCTACCGTTGCCTTTCCTTTGCTATGCCTCCCTTATCGGGTAGCACTTGCTCGAGCTCTCCTGGTTACCAAAACTAGAGAGAACGACAACTTTGCAGAGCAACTGGTGTTCTGAGTTGTACTTGAGAAGCCCTCAATACCCCTATATATATAGGAGGGTCATGGGACAGGGTTCTCTACCCCAGGAAATGCAGGACTAAAGCAGGAGTAGAAGGATCCAGAATTTCCATAAAATAACCAACTACGCCAGCTGAACCGATCATTTCAAGCATGAACCGATCGGTTGGGGACCTGAGCCGATCGGTTCACACCTGAATCAGTCGGTTGGGGCACCTGAGCCGATCGGTTCACTTCTGAACCAGTCGGTTCACTGCCCTGGTCAGTTCCCGATTGACTTTTCCTCTTTTGTTTCGAATTGATCCAAATACCAATCCTTGTTCCAATCAAATTAGACAAGTGAAACAAATAGAAATTTCTCACCAACCTGACTTTCCCAACTCACTCGTTTGGACCAGTTGAGCCGATCGGTTCAACCCTTGAACCGGTCATCTCAACCTATCCTGAGCCGATCGGTTCATCACATGAGCCGATCGGTTCACCAACCGAGCTGATCGGTTCATCATATGAGCCGATCGGTTGGGAGTGCAGACTGTGCAAAATCAGTCAATTGTAGTTTCAATCAATCTAATACTCTAATCAATCGGTCCAACACCTTGAACACTATGATACTGAGCTATCAATTGATTGAGTGTTTAATTGAACTACTAAAATCCTTTAGTAATCAATCTAAACATCATTTGTGGATAAACTCCTCTTCCAGGTTAAATCCAATGTGTGTGACCTTGCAGGCCCATTTCACGTTGGCAGTGAAAGTCCATAACACTTATGACTTCACAAGCAAAGAGCGGTGCCTAGTCACACATCAGTGCTACCCAAGTGAAATAGAAAGTTGGAGAACAACTTTCAATCCTAAAATATATGAATGGTGTTACAGTGTATGTATAATTCCTTTGTCACTGATATCCCAAATGAACTCAAGGCATGGAACAGTCATCCTGTCAACATTCATTCACTTTCTTGATCTCAGAGTAGACTGGAGGAGATATGTATGACATCAATATCACATACTGATTCACACATGCGTGCGCACACCTATCTCAATCCTACTCATCAAGTGTCCATGGATATCAAGCACTCTCAGGAGGGACAAATACCATATCTATCACTCACCCCTCAAAAGCCCCATCTGTCAAATCCACCCAATCATCACCTTTATAACAACCCATGTTTCAGGACTGCGTTTGATGATGTCAAAGTGTACCCAACGACATGTGTTGAGTGTAGTGATTTTAGGTCAAAGAATCACACTCACCACCATCACTGTGAGAACTGACTATGACTACCATGTCATGATTCCATGTGTCAAACTTACGGTGGGTATGTCTGGTACACTTGTTCTCTAACAAGTACCTATGTGTTTGGTTTGATATCTCCATATCATGACTAACGAGATTTTTTCATCAACCAATGCCACAATCTAGTCTTGTGTGTCAGTGTTGTCTATCTACCTTCCACAATGACATCTGACTAGGGACATAATAAGAATGTACAAACTCTTAGCATCTGTATGATCTCATCATTCAGGTCTTGAACCTGAAAGCATACGTCATTGAGTATTATCATTCTCTATACATTCAATTTGTTCTATCATTATCTCATATGACTGAACTAGAAAGAATTGAAAGCTTTCCTTTGATGCTTATTAAATCAATCTTAATGTATCCCACCAATCATCCCATGATTGGCTCTTAGGACATACATACCAACAGACTCCCACTTGCACTGCGAGCCCCTCACCCTTGAATCATATTCATAATGATCTTCAAACATGTCCCACATGTTACTATGCTCTAATGCTTACGCAATGAGTTATGGAAACACCTTGCCAGAGTCGGTATTAACTCCATGTCTCTCATCTCTTTGTTGTACGTCACACGTAAGAGATGGAGTTGTCGTAATATGTGATCTATTATTCATTTGCTAATCCTTTAGCCACATTGCATGACCAAGTACTCCTTACTTGTCATCAAAGATTGGAATAACTATAGGTTCATCTCATGAACTTCCAGATCCATATAGTATCCACTAATGTTCTCTAACACATGGATACTAGGCTTTTCCTTTTAAACGGCTTTATCAGAATGCTTCCATTTATCAACAAACATTCACTTTTATATATCCCATATATATTTTGCGATTAATTTTCTGTCCTTTTCAGAAGTTCACATTAGTGTAATTCTTTACAGTGAATCCTTCCTTATTTCCATAGAACTAGTACTTCTCAAGTACTTATCAAATTCTTATGGTATTCCAGTAACCCTTACTGGAACTAGATAGACATCCACTCGTCATGTCCCACATACACGTTATCAGGCTGAGCACATCATATTGTCATGTCCTACATACAAGATGATGAATGCATTTGATTCTTGCTATGTCCATACATGCAAGATAATGGAATGAATACATACATGATAGATCCATATCTATTCTTAGTGTTCCCATTCTTCATAAGAATTGGACACTTGGCCTTGGGATACTAACTCCATGTAACGCGGACAAGTTTTCTCCCACTAAATCTCTACACACTGAACCCTTCAGTATAGATTGCCAATGTATGCTCTCTCTTTTCAGGTCAAGAGGTTTTCGAGAACTATCTCTATAGATCTCTATTCCTATTACATAGGAAACATCTCTATCTTCCCTAAAGATAATTTCCACTTTGGATTCCATTCTTAGAACATCTCATTCCTCATCAACATGTGGAATGCAAATACGCTCCCACTAAATCACAGCTCCCTTCTTTATCTTTGACATATCAGTCAAACCCTTTGACTATATTATCAAAGTAAAGATAACAGTTCTGAGTTGCTTGTACTCAATCAATCATATTGATTAGTCCATTGTAACTTATAGACTTCATTTGCATTAAAGGATTCATAAACCTTATAGGTTGTGTCACGTACACATCCTTGTTTTATTCCTCATAGGAATGCGGTTTTAGTATCTGTATGCCAAATGTCTTAGTCATTAAGTCACAATCGACAAGCATCATCCTTCTCAAAATGTTATCCATGTGTCTTAAAGCTTAAGACTTATTCACACTTATGTATTTCATCTGATGGGTGCTACCGTCAAGGTCATACCTTATGGTTCACATGGAAGTCATTTAGGATGTAATGGTCATAAACCATTACTCAAAATCTGATTCCTCATATTCATCTAGATAGTTGATTCATCACATGACCAACTCATCACATAGATAATCAAGGTGTATCTGTCAAGGATATAAGAACTCACAACCCTTTGTGATTCTTAATGTCCTTTATTAGTGTAGGGTATTCTTTATTTAAGAAGAAATTAGTTATTTGATAATCATCCTCTAACTCCTTAGAGTATGACTCCTTGTTGATTTAGACATCACCATGCCTTAATCATGAGTTCACTATGATGCACTATCATAATCACTCATAAGGTTCTCAAACATTTGGTCCAAGCATTTCATTCATTGATCTCATCAATAATTAACACTTTACCAAATTCTTACTTCATCTATGATATTCTTGAACACTTCAAGATATTCATATTGGTGTTTCTCTAAACACCGCTTGAAGTACTAGAATTAACTCTAATATGTATGTAAATACATCATATGTATTATACCTAATAGGATAATCATTCTCCCACTACCACTAGTGAAGATTGATTAATCATGTGTAAGAGATTCATGCCTCTTACTGGTTCTCTAACCAAAAGAGTCTAGATTTATCCATCATATGGAAACTAGAGATGAATTTCTCATGATAATGCTAATTTGTTGTTTGAGTTATCAGTAACTTTTAGGTATCATTTTATCTTATGAATACCAAGTACCACAAGATAAACAAGGCATTGCCACAAGGAAACATCAACTTTATTAATTGCCATTATTGTCATACAATATGCAAAAATAAGGTGTTTCTATCCATTGGAAAATATGAAATAGCAGTTTATAACTCTATTACATGCCTTCAAGGCTGAAAATAAACTAAAGTACTATCTATGACGGCAACATTTGCCCCATTTATTGAATGCTTATCACTTCACATCTTTGTATCATATACCTTATAAGTGTTTACAAGTTTATTTCAAGATACCTTCAGTTGGAGACATATGTCGTCTCCTTCTTCTTTAGTTCTTCCAGATAGAGAGGACAATTCCTTTTCCAATGTCCTGGTTTTTTACAATGGTGGCAATTGCCTCTCTTGGTCACGCCTCCTTTGGCCTTGAGAGTTGAAGATGCCTTGGGCTGCTGGCTAGCATCAGAACCCTTCTTAGCTTTGCCCTTGCACTTTCCTCTGGACTTGACTTTCTTTCCATTGATCAAGATCACAGACTTACACTTGTCCTTATTCATATGTGCCTCAGTTGTCCTCAACATGCCTAACAACTCTGTCAACGGCTTGTCAAAGTTGTGCATGTTGTAGTTCATCACAAACTGACTGTAGGATTCTGGCAACGATTGCAGTATCACGTCAGTAGCCAACTCTTGGCTCAGGGGAAATCCCAGTCTCGTCAGGTTCTCCACATACCCAATCATCTTGAGCATCTGAGGACCAACTAGATCTCCTTCTGTCATGACACACTTGAACAGCGCCCTGGAGACATCATATCTCTCTTGTCGTGCTTGATCTTCATACATGTTCTTGAGATGTTGAATCATCTCAACGACACCCATGTTCTCATGTTGTCTCTGCAACTCGTGGTTCATGGAGCACAACATCAAGCACTTTGCATCAATGGCATCTTCAAAATGCTTCTTATAAGCATCCCTTTCTGCCTTTGGTGCGGTAGGAGCAGGTTCCTCTAGAGTTGGAGTATCCAGGACATAGAGCTTTCGCTCTTGAGTGAGAACAATTCTCAATGTCCTAAACCAGTCGTGGAACTTAGTCCCATTCAGCTTGTCCTTTTCAAAGACCGATCACAACAAAAAGTGATTGTTGTTTGTTGTCATTTATACAAAAAAAGGAAATATATGCAATTTAGTCCAAAACTCAATTTTGACTTATTTGATTGATTTGAAAGGTTGACGATATAATTAGGACTTTAATTAATTATCGCTCCCACTATTTTTGTTCAAATTGATAGCCCTCACCATCAATTCGGAAGATTGCAGTGTACAATCTTCTAGTGGGTCAATATCCTGAAATCCTCTGAGTCATGGACCAGCTAGGGTTGTCACCCACAACTTAGATCTTCCAGGTAGGTAACTTTTGCCAATCGCATCATATGCAACTCTTGAAAGATGTCATATGCAACTCCTTGCCATGATCACATCATGCCTCAAGGTGCTAGATCCTATCTAGGTCACCTTGTTAAGTCTGACCCAAAGCTAACATGATGAATATGCACCCTGCTAGGGCAGACCCACATATGCATCCTTCACGCTTCCACGAGATAGACGGTGCACCATGCTAGGGCGTGCCCACACTTGGCTGATCAAGCTTTTCATGTGTGTTGCATTTGGAAGGCATCTAAAACTTTAATATTTAATGAGGGATTTGGTTTTTATAGGTACATATACATATCCAATCACCACAATACATAGTATGTATCATATACATGCTATATCCCACAGAAAACATATGAAATGATAAAAGTGATGATTATGGCTATCCTAATGTGATTCCTTGAGCCAAGAGGAATCACGGTCATCTAGGTCCACATCACATGCAACCTGTACAAGATGAACTTTGTGCTTTGCCATTCTGGGTTTGATCAACTCATCTCCATGATTGATTGGCTCACCATCAGGTCGGTCGGTTGGGTGCCACCAGCCAATCGATTGGCACCTCCAGCCGATCGGTTCACTGGTCGTCGTACATCTCCTCAGGTCACCACCCATTCGTCTCGCTCCTCGAGTCGATCGTCTGGATTGCCAACCGATCGGTTCACACCTTGAACTGATCGTCCATTTTTTTCAGGTTGTCTTCCGTTCTTTGACATAATAGGAAATAAAAGATCTATCATATTTTACATTTGTATTGAGAAACCCCGAGTTACATTCGAGGGGAGAAAAGGTAGGAAAGAAATCTTGAGTTATCTCGAGTTACATCAGGGATAAGGAGGCAGGGAATCGGTGCACAGAGCAAGATGCAAGCAACCACATTCAACCATACACAGACATAGGGTTTATTGGCCATAACCATGCTATACATCCACCACAAAACTCATTTAAGGGCGACGTCTATCGAGTGCATTCATATTACATATCATATATGTATATTGGGATTTTTGGATTTAGGATTGGACATGCATAAAGCCAATTTTATTCGCATTGTATGTAATAAATAAAGGCAACAAACCAAAATCAATCACATCGATAATCCTAAAGTATAGAGCAGTTGACGTGGCTTTGATACCACTGTTGGGTTTTAAGGGAGATAGAGAAGGAAGCGGAAACCAAAATTTCTTCTCCCCAAACCCAGTATAAAGGAATTGTGTCAACGTCTATACAGTAGGAAGGATGGTTTGTAGAGACATACCTTGTCCTGAGGCTTGCTCGGTGATGTTACCTCACAGCTTGTGCGGTCTTCACCTCCAGTCTTGGACGGTGTCTGTGCATCTCCTGGTCTCACCGGGACTTTCGGGATTGACAGCTGTCCTCCGAGCGGCAGAAGTCTCCCGCCTCTGTAGTAGTCCACACGGACCACCTGGAACGCCGATCACCTTGTTGCACAAGGCACCAGAAGGACTCGTACCCTCCTGTCAGCATACTAGTCACCGACACACTCTCCTGCAACCAGTTGCCTTTCTGCAGTTGTCTTTTTCTTGTTGTGCCTCTCTTATCGGGTAGCACTTGCTCGGGCTCTCCTGGTTACCACAACCAGAGAGAACGATAACTTTGCAGAGCAACTAGTGTTCTGAGTTGTACTTGAGAAGCCCCCAATACCCCTATATATATAGGAGGGTCATGGGACAGGGTTCTCTACCCCGGGCAATGCGGGACTAAAGCAGGAGTAGAAGGGTCCAAAATTTCCACAAAACAACCAACTGTGCCAGCTGAACCAATCATTTCAAGCATGAACCGATCGGTTGGGGACCTGAGCTGATCGGTTCACACCTGAACCGGTCGGTTGGGGCACCTGAGCCGATCGGTTCGTTCTGAACTGGTCGGTTCACTTCCCTGGTCAGTTCTCGATTGACTTTTCCTCTTTTGTTTCGAATTGATCCAAATACCAATCCTTGTTCCGATCAAATTAGACAAGTGAAACGAAGAGAAATTTCTCACCAACCTGACTTTCCCAACTCGCTCGTTTGGACCAGTTGAGCCGATCAGTTCAACCCTTGAACCGCTCGTCTCAACCTGTCCTGATCTGATCAATTCATCACATGATCCGATCGGTTCACCAACCTGAGCCGATCGGTTCATCATATGAGCCGATTGGTTGGGAGTGCAGACTGTGCAAAATCAGTCAATAGCAAATTCAATCAATCTGATACTCTAATCAATCGGTCCAATACCTTGAACACTATGATACTGAGCTATCAATTGATTGAGTGTTTAATTGAACTACTAAACTCCTTTAGTAATCAATCTAAACATAATTTGTGGATAAACTCCTCTTCCAGGTTAAATCCTATGTGTGTGACCCTACAGGCCCATTTCACGTTGGCAGTGAAAGTCCATAACACTTATGACTTCACAAGTAAAGAGCGGTGCCTAGTCGCACATCAGTGCTACCCAAGTGAAATAGAAAGTTGGAGAATAACTTTCAATCCTACAATCCGTGAATGGTGTTATAGTGAATGTATAATTCCTTTATCACTGGTATCCTGAATGAACTCAAGGCATGGAATAGTCATCCTGTCAATGTTCATTCACTTTCTTGATCTCAGAGTAGACTGGAGGAGATATGTATGACATCAATATCACATATTGATTCCCACATGCGTGCGCATGCCTATCTCAATCCTACTCATCAAGTGGCCATGGATATCAAACTCCCTCAGGAGGGACAAATTCCATATCTATCACTCACCCCTCAAAAGCCCCATGTATCAAAGCCACCTAATCATCACCTTTATAACAACCCATGTTCCAGGACTGCGTTTGATGATGTCAAAGTGTACCCAACGACATGTGTTGAGTGTAGTGATTTCAGGTCAAAGAATCACACTCACCACCATCACTGTGAGAACTGACTGTGACTACCATGTCATGGTTCCATGTGTCAAACTCACGGTGGGTCTGTCCGGTACACTTGTTCTCTAATAAGTACGTATGTGTTTGGTTTGATATCTCCATATCATGACTAATGAGATTATGTCATCAACCAACACCACAATCTAGTCTTGTGTGTCATTGTTGTCTGTCTACCTTCCATAATGACATCCGACTAGGGACATAGTAAGAATGTACAAAGTCTTAGCATATGTATGATCTCATCATTCAGGTCATGAACCTGAAAGCATATGTCATTGAGTACTATCATTCTCTAGACATTCAATCTGTTCTATTAGTATCTCTTATGACTGAAACAGAAAGAATTAAAAGCTTTCCTTTGATGCTTATTAAATAAATCTTAATGTATCCCACCAATCATCCCATGATTGGCTCTCAGGGCATACATACCAACATATGTTGCATATTAGTTTTGAAACAAAGAACAAAGATTCTTACATCTTTAGGGTCCACACACCTTATATCCATCAATTTCTTCATAGGCACAGCCCACTTCTTTATCCTTGGCTTGGCGTCAGGGAATGTTGGCTTTGCCATTCTTATCATCTCATATGCCCAAACATGCATTTAATAGAGAAAAATATAATTCATATGTAATTGTCCCTATGTAGCATTGTAACAATCTAGACGAAAATAAAGTATGAAATTATTTACTTACGCAAAGGCACATGACACACCCTATTGTGTAGAGTGTGGTTTTTCCTTTCTCTCCTCTTCTCCTCATCTAAACATTTTCCCTCAACACCTTCATTTTCTCTAAGATACTCCCATGCACCAACATTGCCAAATTTAACTACCATGTGGCAGTTACATCATACAAGTAGTGCATTATGTAAATCAGGGCACAGTAGCTGGTATCAGGGAGTAGGAATGTTGCCAGCAAGTGCAACATCCATGCACGAAACATGTTCTGGTAGTCAGCTGGGTTGTCACTCTTGGCATATTCTTGCCAAATCTTTGCCAGTTTGTCCTTCTTCAAGACATCCTTCTCCATTAACATCTATGAGGTCTCACCCTCATTGCCATCTCTCCTTGTTTCCCTAGCAAACTCTCTCCATATGGAGCTCACTATTTCAGATTTCTTTCTAGGTATGATATCCATACCTTTGCTAGGGAGACTTAGAATGACCCCCACATCCTCCATTGTCATTCTATGTTCTACCCCATGGGCCAACAAGAACCTATCATCTCCCACATATTTGTCTATCAAATCTTCCAAAAGTCCTACATCTATTGTAAGATTGGGCATCTTGATCATGTTTGCAAATGTCGTGGACCTCATCATTTTAATTTGATTCTTGGTAAACATCATGTTGTTGCTGATGTTGTTGTAGCTTTTTATATAGCATATGTGGTATACCTTTTTAAGTCCACCTGCAAATATATCAAAATGTAACTCTTAGGATTGTTTCTTTATTACTTTTCAGTCAGTTCAGTTACTCTTACATTTCTACAATTTACTTTACATAATAGGTTGATCGCATTAAAATTTAACTGTAACTGTAAAAGAAAATTACTAAACTATATGTGTTATTAACTGTCCTCTGAAATTAACAACAATTTCACTCAATTATAAATGCATATAACCTTACCTTCGTCATCCTTTCCCTTGCCCTTCTCTTTCCTTTTTCTTTTTTCCTCTTCTCCTTCCTCCCCAGTAGCTTTTTCTTCCTCATTCGCTTCCAGATTTTGTTTTGTCTGGTTATCAAACCCTTTCCTATCCTCCTCTGCATACTAAGATTCATTACTACTTGAAAATTTTACTTTTCAGTTTAACAAAAACTACTTTCCATTTTAACTACTACATTTATAGTGTACGAGATACTTTTTGCTGTGACATAGTTACTTCAATGTTTCAGTGGTTACTCTAGGCATCATGTAGTTACTCTATTGTTCTAATAGTTGCTCGTTTAGAAGACATTGTTACTTTTTACTTGAAAATGTTTACTTCTGTTCTTGTAATATACATGCAAACAGAACTTACCTTGTCTTTCTTCATGCTCCGCTTCATCATGGGGTTGTTCCTCATCCCCAGTACCTTCATTGCCTTGCACACCAGCAGCAGTTGCCTTTCTACTTTTTCCTTTCTTCTTTGAAGGTGTTCTCCTCAGAGGAGTTCGAGTTTCTTTTTATTTCCCCTTCGGAGAAGGTGCTTCATGCTCCGCTTCATCACGCAACTCTTCCTCATCCGCTTTACCTTCATTGCCTTGCACACCAACAACAGTCGCGTTAGTGCTTTTTCCTTTCTTCTTTGAAGGTGTTCTTCAAGGAGCAGTTGGAGTTTCTTTTTCTTTGCCCTTCGGAGCAGGTGCTTCTGCCGCTTCAACCAATTGGTTAGCCAGCAGCTCGACGGCTTCATAGTGCCTCAACACCAAGTTCTCTTTGTCTTCACTTACAATTTTAATGAACCTTCTCCATGGCGGCATTATACTGATATTCCTCGGCGATTTCTTTGTCCTCACCGTGTCTGAAGAGATGAAGACTTGTGTGGGAGAAGAGAGAGGCAGTGAAAGACCTAACTGGGAGAATATAGGTTGTAGAAGTGGACGGAGGCCGAAAATCCACCAAGCAAATGCAGCGGAGCAAATGCAGGGAAGAATCTCAATGGAGCAACTCAGCAGAGAAACTACAAAGGAGGAGGACGACGGTGGGTTCAAGGGACAGCAGAGTAACCACACAGAACACAGTTGAGGGTTTGAACTCTCGATTTGGGGTTTTTCTTTCTACTTTCCGCGTGCTGCTCTTTTTCTCACGAATTTCTGCTTTTTACTGGTCTGTGCCACCGTGTCTTTGAGATGGGTAGCAGAAGTTTATTTACATGCGCGGGCAACAAAGATGTTCTCATATATATATATATATATATATATATATATATATATATATATATATATATATATATATATATATATATATATATATATATATATATATATATATATATATATATATATATATATATATATATATCTGTGTGTGTGTGTGTGTGTGTGTGTGTGTGTGTGTACACACATATAATATATATATTTATACATATTATATATACGTTGATATATGTATATGTTTATATATTTTTATACATAATTATATATACAAATACATTTACATATATAGGATTAAGAGAGAAAGATTTTCCCCTTTCCACGCTCGTGGCGGAGGCCGAACGCCCGGGAGGGTGGTAAATCAAGGAAGCAACTAGGATTCAAACTTGGGTTCCTTTGTTAGGAGACATCGTGCGTGACCACTTGAGCCACTCCTTGTCAGCAATACATTTACATATATATGTATGTATGTATGTATGTATGTATGTATGTATGTATGTATTAATATGAATATATATATATACATATATATAATTTATTTATTTATTTATTTGGTCTAACTGTTCAAAATAATAATTCTTATTTACAAGTAAGAAGTGCATTGCCATACTCAACTCATCCATAATGACCCAAACAAAATTATGTCCTTACGATGTGCAACAACATAATCTATCTCCCCATGACCCCTTCTACATTCTAAAAGAGGTAGGGGTTATGAGGTTCCAACCAATTTCTAATGTTCATCTTTCACTTTCCAAAAAAACAACACATATGGATACATATTTTGCAGTGTCTTTGTTAATACTTAGCCACCAATAAAGATTTTTCAAGTTCCTAAACATCTTCGGGATCGTTGGATGCATAGCATAAATTTATGTATGTGTTTCTTTTCATATTTTTTATCTCAAATATTGTTAGTTAGCACACACAATCTTTTAAATAGAGAATGTTATTTTAAAAAATATATAATCATTCTCTCTTACATTCTTGCGTCTCTGTCACGACCTTAGATATATCAGTGTCCACAACATATTATTGCAAGTTATATTGTCTTAGCATGGCTATTACTTGTAATTGAGCTACAATCCCTTCTTATATTAATATATCTAGACATCTCTTCATCTCAGTTAGACTCAACAACAAATCCCTTCTTTTACATCCAAGATAATACAACTTAGTTATTGGTTTGGAGGTTGATTTTTGAGTCAATGCACCAGCTAAAATGGTGGATTTCCATGGGTGGTAATTTATCATGAAATCATAATCCTTGATCAACTTTAGCCATCTCTATTGCCTCAAATTCATATCCTTTTGAGAAAGGATATACTCAAAAATATAATTATTTGGAAACACTTGGAATCGTTCACTTTAAGTAGTGTCACCACATTTTAGGAACAAATAGAACCAACTCTAGGTAAAGTGTTGGATAGTTTTCTTTGTGTTTATTAAGTTTTCTCAATGTATTGACAACAGACTTACCATTTTGTAGCAACACACAACCTAGACCTTTTCCCAATGCAACATGGAAGATGGCATATCCTTATTCATTATTTGGTAGTGATATACTGGAATTGTAGTTAACTTCTCTTTCAAATTCTAGAAAGTGTCTTTTAATTGTTCACTTTAGATAAAAGATGTCTCCTTTTTAGTCAGCCTAGATAGATGCATGGAAATAATATTTAAATTATGCTTAACTGCATGTAATGGTTTTCTAACCCTATGAAACTATGGATCTTGGTAGGTATCCTCAGTTGTTCCAAAAAATTTCAAATTCTATATCTATATTCTTACAACCTACACAAATCATGTCACAGAATATAACATGATTCAAATATGAAACATGTCTTAGCCATCACATACTCCTACTGAACTTAGAATACAATCAATGTTGGTGTAGTAGTTTTAAAGCTAATTATAGTTGTCTGTCTTGTTGTTCAACATTTGTGAAATATGTCAGGATATCATCTATATATACTACTACAAACAAAACTAGGAATTGATATGAAACTCTATTCATTAGTCGATGAGAGCTACATGAGAAATGGTTAGCCTAAATGACATAACTAAAAATTCATAATGATCATAGTGAGTTTAAGAAAATTAAGATGAAACTTTATTATTAATAGTAATCTTATTAAGTTTCCATAGCCGATCCTTAATTGCATTTCTTTGTCCTTCTTCATGAAAAATAAGATGGTTGTTGATTGTCATGTATTGGGCTATATAAAGCCTCTATATCACATATTTTAATTACATATTTAACTCCTTGAGTTTGGATAGTGCCATATGATATAGTGGTGACACTATTGGTACATAAAATGTGAAGTTTATTTCAAATCAATCTCCCTCTGTGGTAATAACCCTAGTCATTCAATGGGAAAGATATCAATAAATTCCCTAACATTATATCCCTCTAAAAAAATATGATTTTCTTCTTTATTGTCAAATACATGTGCTATGAATCCTTGGCACCCCTGACAACCACCAATTTTAATGTTATATGCCTATTTTACCATCATTTTCCTAATATAGTTCGAGATTTATCAAGATAATTATTATATTTTGTTACCTTAGTTGTTACTCCTCCATTAAAATGAATCATTTTCATTATTTAGAAAATCACCAAATTTTGAAATCAAACTGGATCTCCACAAGCATTGATCCTCATTGACCATATATACATAAAAGACAACCTTGGATCGAGAAGGATTTCATTAGAAAATTAAATCGTTGTCTAGTGAAGTCATCAGACAACAAAGTCATTGACCAGTGAAGTCATCGGTTAGTGAAATCATCGTCCAATGAAGCCATCGAACAATGAAGTCATCAGCCAATGCAGTCAAGGACTAGTGAAATCATCGGCTAGTGAAGTCATCGTCCAATGAGCCATTGACAATGAAGTCATCGACTGGAGTAGTCATCGTCCAATGAAGTCATTGGCCACGAGACATCATGCTTCATGACTAATTAATTGATATCTCTAGCATGTACATGATTAATGAAATAAAAGACATCTTTTTGAATGCCTTAATAAGGCAAACATTTGGAGAATGTACTATCAAATTTTACCAAAATGATGGATGTTCCAACTTTTCATCTGGCATAATCATGATTGCTTCACTGAACAAACTAATAGCATTGGTTTCACAACATGTTCATGAATTATCAAAATCATTCCATGCACTATTTCCCCTTATGTTGAATTAGGTTTGCTAGTTAAAAGAATTTCTTTGCATATTTATGTCTATATGCTTATCAAGTAACACAAGCATAACCTTTGGGCTAGCATCTTAAGTGTACTTCAGTCAATTGCGTTTATTCAGTTATGATATTACAATTGTATAGAATTGTGGGCATAATTTATTCATTGTGCTTTTCTCTTGTTACAATGTCGGGTGTCTAAATGTGAAATAAATTTATATTGTCCTTTTTCTATAATTACTTTAGATAATTACTTTAATGAAATTCAAGGACTTATAATAGAGATGAAGAAAAATTTGTGTCATGCCTTCAAGATTTTTCTCTCCAGTTAGCTAAACACCTAATTGAATTGGCAGGCACTTTGTGGCATTGTGTTTATTTGCTAGTAGCTTTAACGCTGGTTTTCTGACTCATGGAGGTTTATATGAGTTTGACTGAGCAATTATCTTTGGAGATGCATTTTAGTGTTTCATTAAATATAAAAATTGCTATAATTTTTAATCAACTAATTAATTAAGCTAGAAGTGTATACACTTTCTTGTCGTTAGCTCATGAGTAGGATCATATGCTACCTTATGCAAAGTGACATCATACCACCTCGATACTAGTAATGTTGTCATGTGGAAGGCAATGATGTTGTTTCCTGGTTGTAATGTAGTAACGAGAGAATTGCAAGCAGGAAGGATTAGTTGACCATCAACACCTGTGCCGCATGCTTTGAGCGCAAACGGTTGATGAATAGCAGTGGATTGGGCTAGCTTTAGTCGAAGATTATAGAGCAAGGTTCTATACAAATTGAACTGTATTTACTAGTCTTGAATATGATTCGGTGGTATTCCAGTTTCACATTTCTCATTGTCATTTTTTAAAGCAGGTTTCTCATTGTCAAGTACATTGTTTTATTGGTTTATGTTCATTTATTCTAGAGGGCAGTCAGAAAACTTGTTGACCAAAATTTAAGACTCAACATGGAAATCTGATGATGTTGGAAGGCTTTGCCCTACATAATCCTCGATTTATAGGTAAAAATAGTTCCATTGTTGTACATTTACCTTATGAAAAATATATACAATCAAGTTGCCGGCCAAATTTCAAGATCTCTGAATAATCTAGAAGAATTTGAAAGGTGGCTGTAGCATCACTTTCTGCAACCATCTCAAAGTTCTATGGTAGCTAAGAAATCCCATAAACCAAAACTCAAAGCCATCCACTGTGCTAATCTGTATGTACTTCTGCTTGCGCCTGACTATGTCCTCGTTTGGGTTTGCCTTCCTGATCTTTTCAAGTGGAATCACCACCTGTAAATAGAATTTCTTGTCAGGTCATTGAAAAATGACTGCCCTTTTTTCCTAGGGAAACCTAGAGCATCACCCGTATTATAAATAGTTATTAGATGTATATACCTTGTAGGGGATCCTTATAACCTCTCCTTCAGCAGAACTGAGTCTGATTGGTCTCTCACTGTGGAAAGCAACCCTCGCGGTAGATATGAAGAGAAGCCCAGCGATGGGACCAGCTGATGTGGACAAATAACATTGGAATGCCTTGAGCAGCTTCTCTCCATCCCCCACAGTGAACAGTTGCCTGAAAACTCTCTCCATCCCACCAGCTTGAAGGATTCTCGCTCCCAAACTGAGTTTACCCTTGATTGTTTCAGTGATTTTTGGACCCAAGTTGACTGCAATAGTAGAGAGAAAAAGTCAGGCACAAGTGTCTTCAAAGGATTTCAACCGATAACTATTATGAATGTTAGAAAGGGAGAGGTAATTACCGTGTTCTCTAAGTCTTTTCGTGTATGTATCCGCTCTTCTGCTAAAACTATTCATCCAGCCCAACAAGGAATCTGATTTATCTGAGTATAGAAATAGCTCCATTAGAAACTCTCAATTTGGTGGACAATATATAGACAGAGACGCACAATTTGGGATTTTATCTAAAGAAGAAGATACAGCCCAACAGAGAGGAAACTTACCATGCTTAGACAGGCAGGGACGGTATGGGGTGGACAGGGAGTACAGGGTGATGGCTTCAGCATTGGAATTGACGGGGATACCTACAACCTGTCCTTGGGCAGGGCTTCTCATCTTGACTGGGATGGATCAGCTAACCAAAATCTAAAACCAAGTTCAGAAATCTGTTGGTGTCTGGAGTGTGTGTCTCTCACATCAACCAGTAAAACGACCTATATAGGGAGCCGCTTGTGGAGGAAGTTGAAAATGGGGAGACCACTTTTCTGATGAGGAGTCATCATGTGATCATCAGTTGAAAAGTAGGTCCTTTTCTGCATGAAAGCAGAAGAGTTCTTCCTTTGGCTCAACATAATATATTTTCTTCAAAGCAACATGTGCCATTGTCGTAGATTTAAACTGACGCATGTTTGGTCGTCTGGCGTTGGCGCCGATTTGGACTGGAGTTGGGACTTCACGAAGGAATAGATAATGCCTGCCTTTTGGAATGGAATATTCGAGACATCAAGATTATTGAATTACCCGACGAGTTTCTGGCCATTTATTCTCTAGCCAACCAGAATCAAGACATCAAGGTTATTATATTACCCAATGAGTTTTTGGGTATTTATTCTGTTACCAACCAGAACCTGTTCTTGTCCACATGTGAAACCCCTTTACGTCTTATCTGTGACTTGTATAGAGAACTAAAATCAAATTCCGAACATACCAAGGACCCATATGATCAGATTGCTTCCTTTGATGATTTTTTCTCAAGTTATTAAAAAGACTGGAGTTGGTATACCTTGAAGGGTTCATTTGAATTAAAACTTGAGGATCTGCTTTAAATTTTTATATATTTTATCATGCGTGATCTTACTCATAACTAAATAATCGAAACAACTGTTTAGTTAGGAACCGAGATTGCTGGTGAAACCTTTCTGCAAAAGCTAGCACGTTGCCAGCCTAGAGCCAGAACCATGCATGGCCCTCACTGATCTGCCGTGCAATTACACCTAGATGAGTCAGCAGAATAAAATACGCAGCAGCACTGACTCAGCGGCTCCTTTCCTATTAGACATCAGTGGCCGTGGACCTGTGCGATTGTAGGATGAGCTCAGATGGATCCACTTTTGAGCTGGAAGATAAGTTGGTTCAGTGGTCAGACACAACTTGGAAAAGGAGAAAAGATTCAATGGGACATTGTAACATGCACGCGATAAAGTGAAACAGGAAAGATTTGTAGGGGCCATCAAAGCCCACATCGTTAAGGAAACATGAACGAAGGAATATTCACTCTGGATGTGTATCTTGGAAGCAAACTTGTTACACTCGGGACACCCTTGATAGGGGTCCATGCATGTTGCTGTTGTTTGTAACAGTAGTATATATATGGAATCTGAGAAGCTCCTACAGTGTCAGAAGCATTGCGGAAGAGATCTCCTTTGTCCGAATTCAGTTGCTTTTAGATCATGATCAGTGTCCACCATGGCATGTCATGCCAGCATTTTTACACCAAAGTTCTGAAATAGGAAACTGAAAACTACACCATGATTTTAAGCACAAAGTTTTGTTGCAGCCATAACGGGACATTTCAATTAGACTAACCCCATTAGAGACATACATATTGAAGCATATAACTAAATGGCTACGAATCCTAGGTAAACAGCCATACATTTTCATCAATCCTTGGTAGAAATCCATACTATACCTATCTTCGGTCATGGATTAAACTTACTTGGAGATTAAACTTACTTGGAGATCAAATGCTGGGTCTGAACCTTTCTCCAAATTCAAGAACTTGTTATTTGTTTGATCCTTTGCTGAATAGAACAAGAAAAACATCCTTCTCATTGGTCCAAAGGTGATTTTGCATATAACCGGTAATAGTAAAAGAGTAAAAATTGAAATAATTTGCAGAATATTCAAGTCTAAAAATTTATTACACGAGGTGGCCTAAGCATGCCCAATGAGCTAGTACCCACCAAGAAAATATCTAAGGAGAGAACATATATGACGAAGAAGGTCGCAAATTTTATTAAGCAACTTTGGATGATTATAAAAATTGTCATTGTCTCACAATCATGTTCACCGCAACAGAATGCCTAATTTGTGATAGGTATAACCAATACACACAAATAATGCATGATGGTGAAACCTATCACAGATTAGGGGCCCTTCATACCAAACAGGTCATCCCATATTGGTCGCCCAATCTAAATATGACAGTCATGAGCAACAGAAATTGATGTTGATGCTTTCGAGCACCAACCCACGGTGTTATGGTTATATCCATTGCAATAGTGATACAAATTTACAATATAATTTCATATCATGATATAATCTATCATTCTATAGAAAAATCAATGTATATTGAATTCCAACTCTACCAAAAGCATATGATTTTGTCACGGTTGTTCAACATAGCATAAGCATAATATTAAAATGTTTTTACAATACAAGTAACATGAAATTGCTAAACATTTAGACCTAAGAAAGCATTTCTTCTTCACTCATATCAGTTATCCATCTCTTCACAACATGTTACAAACAATATATAAGCTTATGTTTGCAAAAATAAGTAATACCATTCAAATATTTCCACAAAATATTACTAGTTGCCTTGTGTGGCACTTAATGTTTACAGAAAAATAGCAACAATGGAATCAATATATACATGAAATATCTCAAATAGCCATGCATTATCGTTTTGATTACAACAAATATTCATAAATTTCTTGCAAATATATACATGCAATTTTGACAACATCATCTAATTTTGCATACCACTAGAGTGCATGATACATGATAACTCATCCAATTGTTAGTATTCATGTGTTGAGTATGAAACTTGGATCCAATATTACTATTTTATTATTGACCTTGAGAAGAAACAAATCCATCTTGTTCATATGAAGATGAAAGACTTAAATATAAATATAAAATAGGTCCATAATTCAATCTAATTCAAAACAAGAACATGATAAAAAAATGGATTCATTTAAGATTAACTTAATCTTGGAGATGGATGCTAGTAGCAAGGAATAGGAGAAAGTTGACCAAGACAATTGGAGAACTCATACAATTAGGTGGTTCTATAAGCTTGCTTCTTGGTTACCATTTAATGTTGTAAAAACATTGAATATGTTTCATGAGATCCTTGATAACAAAAATCTAAATAAAATTTATTTGGTTTTGATTTCGTTTTTAAGATATAAAATTAGTTGATATATTTTATAGTCTACAATACAACAGTAAAAATATTTTTTCAAAAGAATTCAATGAAATCTAAATGTTGATTATCTTACATGACCCATTATTTATGCCATTTTAAGATTACAATCAGCAAGTATTTGAGGATAAAAGAAAACTTCTTTTTTGAGATCTTCACTGGATTTATTAGTATATATCGGGACCCTCCTTCAACAATTGTCTTGTCACCCCATTCCATAACTTCTTTGATAGCCTCCATGGTTATCATCATAGACATGGTCACATGCATGTAGTAAATCAAGTGGGTTGTGACTATCTTCCACAATCTAACATTCTACTTCAGCTTGGAGATCCTCCTATTAAGATAATAGATATTGATGAAAAATAGGTCTAAAACATCTGATTTATCAACAATTTGTTTAATAACTAGTTATTTCCTATCAACTATATGTAATTTACCATTATTATTCCTGTTATGTTCATTAGGAAATCACCCATATGTGTGGCCAGTATGATAGGTCGATAAAAGATTAGGGTTTTTCCTTCTAAAACTTCACAAAAAACTTGGTAGAAGCAGGCAACATTATTATATAATTTTATAATAATCATCGACAAAAATATGGACTATCATCATCTCAAAAAGTTTTGTATAACTAAATTACATCCTAATATATAGGTAGGTCATGTCATTAAATGGTAAGTTGCATTTCATTTCACTTCAGCCTATATGTAATGATAATTTGTTACTGTAATTAACTAAAATCTTGGATCTTGTTCAATTATGTGATTAAAAGGTTTGTGACATCGGTTCCCTAAATTTGACCAAACAAGGATAAAAGTTTACCCTAATATTAATGCATATAACATATTATGTGGCAAAAGGTTCTAAAAACAAAAACACACATTTACATAATAACTTAATCATGTGGGAACATGTAAATAAATTTATAAAATATGTTACATGTATTTCTTTGGCTAACTAATATTCACATAATGGTTAAATAAGAGGAATAATGTACTTAAAACATGTACTAAAATAACAAATTGGAATTTGATATGCAACTAAAGTGGAATTAATGGACAAAATATGTTAAATAAGTAAAATGTGGGATTTTGTGCACAATAATAGAATATAACTATTTTAGTAGTAATGTGAGGATAATGGAACTCTAATACAATAATTAATGAACATGATAATTTAATGTTATGATGGTTATGGGCCTAAAACTATAATTGCATCATAACTCATAGAAGGAAATCTCAAAAGTGCATACAACGGTAAACTCATAATGTTTGGGTCCCAGTTTGCTTGGGTACTAAGTTTCATATTATTTGAACAATAATAAGTATCCTATTTTTATCTAGAGAAGAAAATATGAGAAAAAGCCAAAAGTATTAAATAAATTACCAAATGTCTTCAAAAGTGGAAATAAACCCCAAATTCAAAATCCACATACCAAAATTATTCTATGTGTGAATTTTCACATTAATTGGACAATATCATCTATCCTAGTCTAGTTTAGGAGAGAGAATATAATTTAAAGTCCAAAATATTAAATAGGTTAGTAAACATTTACAAAAGGGAAAATTAATGTCAAAATATGACTTCTAATATTTATTTTTTCTTATAGGCCAAGTTTTACATCTTTTGGGTGTTCCTAGATGCCTCAATTTTTATTAAGGGAATAAAGTATATGGTATAATCTAAGAGTATTAAATAAAATACTAGATGTCTTGAGAAGTAGTAGATAATGCCAAAATTGGAATCTATATGTCTTAATTAGTCTACGTGTCAAATTTTGTATTAAGGATGATGCCTGCACCCTCAATTTAATTCAGAAAGAATAGAAATAATTTTATAACATCACTTTATTTGATTTATGATTCGAATAAGGTTTCAGAATTTATCTTTGTCACATTGTGACACGGACTGTACTTAATATGTTCTCCTCTTGTGCCCACTAGATGAGGATCTGACAAAGGGGAACTCGCCTCCTACCTCCAGTGGGACTCCCTTTCTGTGAAAACAATATTGTTAGTTTTCTCTCGCTTCTTTCTCCTTCGTCTCCTAATCATTCTTAGAGAACTTTCGTGCATTGAATGTGTGATAGAATTTCACACCTAAAGGACCCTAATTCGAGCCTTGGTTTCCTAAATTTCATAAATGCTCCATTTTGAGTTTCTACCTCGCTTCCTCCTCTACCTACAAATCCTTCAACACCCCCTCATGTGTGTGTGTATACTTAGAAAGAGAGAGAGAGAGAGTGAAGTCGGGATACAATCGAGTGTAATAGAGACGCTTTACCCCTCAATCATTTTTCATGATGAAGAAAATATTTTATAAATCTAAACCATTGCTCTTCTTAAATATCTTAAGAATATTCTATATAATAAACTTGAGATCATTTGGACACTTATAGGTTATGAATCGAAAGGAGGCAAAAATCATGCCTTTCAAATTAGTGATGTCTGTCGATTTTGGTGTCCTTGGATGAGTGACCTACACTCATTCATATGGACTCGAATTTTGTGTAGGGCCTATTATTATTGTAACATTGAAGATCAATGGATCAGATTTTGAAAAAATATGGTCTACATAGGTTAACACCATTGGGTGTACTGTGTGATCTACACACTCGAGTGTGTTCTAGCCTGATTATATATATATATATATATATATATATATATATATATATATATATATATATATATATATATATATACATATATATATATATGGGTATATCTTTGCTACCCGTGCGGGTAACTAAGATTCTCTACTCGTGCATCAGTTTTGTAATGGGAAGGTATGCATTTGTAATGAGACAATCCAAATTTGTAATGAGACGACCGAAATTGTAATCCAAAGACTCGTTTTGTATTATAGCATTGTTACAGTAATAAATATATATTTATTACTGTAACAACGTTGTAATACAAAACGAGTTTTTGTATTACAATTTCGGTTGTCTCATTACAAATTTGGTTGTCTCATTACATATACGTGTCATCCCATTACAAAATTGATGCACGGGTAGCGAATCTTAGTTACCCGCACGGGTAGCGAATCTTAGTTACCCGCACGGGTAGTGAAGATATACCCTATATATATATATATATATATATATATATATATATATATATATATGTATGTACGTATATGTATATATATATACTTATATATATATGACCCAACTTTAATACCTGTGTGGGTAGCTACCTGCTCCTATTTCGGTTACTTTTTTTTAGTTTCTTACTTTTGACATGTAGAGGGTTACTTAACCTTACAAACTTTTCCTTTTCATGCATACATAGTTCGCAACAACAAATTCAAAAATATGATTATATATATATATATATATATATATATATATATATATCATATGTATTATGCCCAGATTTACACTTTTAGTCGTATAGTTACTTTCTTATCATCATAGTTACTTTTTTGTCCAGTGGGCTACTTTCCTGGCCATATAGTTACTTTTTTAGCTGACGGATAGCGAACTCCAGGTCACGCAAGTATTGAATGAACGCCCATATATATATATATATATATATATATATATATATATATATATATATATATATATATATAGGGTAGCGATCCAGTGAGAAACATCCTACGGTGAGAGCATGAGAGGCATTTGAATCACTACAAATTCGTAACTATTTTTTAAAATCCAACCGTATAGATGGAAAAAACATCATTTCATTTACCTTGTCGCAAAAACTCATTGCAATCAGACATTGTTTACACGTCCATATGTACAATATACACTTTTTACATCCAACGGTCAGCCTGAAATTCAATATAGAGTGTCGAAAAATATTTGGTTGTTGTGAATGATCTACAAATTGGATGGTGATAAAATTTATAGGAAGGTAGATATTAAGGTATACTTGTAATCTGTACGGTTGGATTATGAAAAATTGATCTATGTTGCGAGTTATTCAAATGCTTATCATGCTCTCACCAGATATTTTCTCACTGGATCGTTGCCCTATATATATATATATATATATATATATATATATGTATATATATATATATGGGCTCATCCTTAATATCGGCTCACACTTCTTGATATTTTTTTTTTTACAATTGTAGAGGAGCATTTTATCTAGCTCCCCAAAAAATTTGTTCCAAAAATAATATCATTTGCCTCCCCCCCCAAAATCAAAAAACCCCTCCATATATTTATTGATTGTATATTTTCTGCGCAGTTACTCTATATATCAATACAGTTACTCTTTTGATTCAAAAGAGTTGCTCCAGTGTACCATATAGTTACTCTTTTAACCCCGAGTTACTCCAGCGGGAAGCAAAAATCTGGCTACCTATATATATATATATATATATATATATATATATATATATATATAGAGAGAGAGAGAGAGAGAGAGAGTGTGTGTCAGGCTAGAATACACTCGAGTGTATTCGGAGAAGAATACACTCAAGTAGTTTTTCATGATGCAACTTTTTTTCCAAAAATCTAATCCATTGGTCTTCTTAAACATCTTGTAAATAGCTCATATATAAAAGTTGAGCCCGTTTGGACATTTATAGCTCACGTTATGAAGACCACAAAAATTATGCATTTCAAATGCATTTTGTGCGTCGATTTTGTTGCCCTCGGATGAGTAACTTACACTCATCCAAATGGGATCAAAATTTGTATGTAGCCTAATTATAGTATGACAATGAAGATCATTGGTTTACATTTTGCAAAAAAATAGTCTTGATATACAAACACCACTTGAGTGTAGCGTGCAATCTGTACACTCGAGTGTATTCTAGCATATATATATATATATATATATATATATATACATGTGAGAAGATTGGGGGCAGACCTGCACTACGTGTTGTGATAGATGCATTTAACAGGGTTATTGATAAAGCGGAACGGATGGAGCTTCCCATGACACCTGGAGACCTTTTCACATGGAATAATGAACAAAACCTGGAGGACAGAATAGCTAGCAAGCTAGATAGAGTCCAGGTTAATGAAGAATGGTTAAAGATGTTTCCCAGTGTACAGGTGTACAGGTGAAAGCCGGTGGATCCGAGCTTAGTGACCATTGTGTAGATCATAGAGATAAAGAAAAAGACAAGACCTTTCAGATTTCTAAACTATCAGTCTGATTGGAAGGGCTTTGATGATATTCTAAATGAGGTATGGGGTACACACATTCATAGGAATCTTATGTTTATCTTTGCAAAAAAGTTTTCATTGCTGAAAACTACATTGAAAAAATAGGCAAAGGAGAAGGTGGACATTCCTAATTTGATTGCAACAACAAAGAAGGAATGTAGTGAAGTTAGAAAGCTCTTGATGGCTGATCCACTCAATGGGGACTTAATAGAGAAGGATTGTGAGTTAAGATTGATGCTTGCTAATCTAAAGAAGGCTGAGGAGAAATTCTACTGGCAAAGAAGTTGGGAGAAATGGATGAAAGATGGGGATAGAAACACCAAGCTCTACCACATGGTAGTTATAAGAAGGGAGGCAGATAATATTATATGTGAGCTTATTGACAAAGAAGGACAGGTTGTTAATAAACAAGAAGACATCGAGGACCAAGCCGTATAGTTCTACAATGAACTTTACAATAAAAAATTTGAAGACACAATTGAGGAGGAGGACATAGAGTGGAAGTTCACACTCTCTAGCACCCACAACAACATTCTCACTAAGGAGGTCACCGAGCAAGAAGTTAAAGATGCACTATGGAGTATAGGCTGCAATAAATCCCCCGAGTCTGATGGTTTCAATGCTTTCTTCTATAGGACAGCTTGGGAAATAATAAAAGAAGATCTTCTGAGGTATGTGAGATGGTTTCTTGATGGTGGTAATATGGTTAGACAAGTCAATCATGCTTTCTTGGTTCTCATTCCAAAGAAGAAGAAGATTATTGCCTCTCTTTCTGATTTTAGACCTATTGCATGTTGTTCTATCCAATACAAAATTATAGCAAAATCCCTAGCCACAAGGATGAAGATGGTCCTCCCTTTCCTGATTTCTGAAAATCAAGGAGCCTTTATTACTGTTAGGAGAATTAGTGATTGTTCCCTTCTTACGGATGAGTTCCTAGCTGATTACAATGTGATGAGAGGGAGTAGAAAGGCTTTCCTAAGTCTTGATATCTCAAAGGCGTATGATAGTGTCAGATGGGAACTGTGGTGGATTATACAGAAGATGGGCTTCTCTGATACATGGATACAATGGATGCAGTAATGTGTTGGCACAACAAGTTTCTCGGTGCTTGTTAATGGCACATCGGCTGGTATGTTCAAAGGCAGCAATGGTCTTCGGCAAGGCGACCCTCTTTCTCCACTCCTCTTCACCATTGTCATGGAATACTTTACAAGAAAGCTAAAAGCAGTGGAAGATTTAAAACTGTTCAAAGCATACACGGTCCATGGTATGAAGGTAATGAGCCACCTTATCTTTGCAGATGACGTTTTATTATTTCTGGAGGCCAAAGTTGAAATGCTAAAGGAGCTAAAAAAATTCTGGGAGAGTTTGGAGAGCGGACAGGGCTGCAGATTAATGCTAACAATACTCAACTCTATCTCTCAAAAAACTTTCACCAGTTGGAAGCTAGACTACAAGAAGCCATTGGTGTGGAGTTGGGTAAGTTTCCGACTAAATACTTGGGATTCCCACTTGCCGGGGGTAATATACAAGTAAAAGACTTTGTTGAATGTATTGATAGATTGGATGAGATGATAACTAGATGAACTACACAAAATACATCCATGGCAGGCCGAGCTACCCTTATTAGATCAGCTATAGAGGGTCTCCTTATTTTTTGGGTGCAACAAGGTGAGATTCTGGGTGATGTGCTTGACAGGATGGAAATGAAAATCTCAAACTTTATTTGGGCAGGCAAGTACCATCCCATGCGCTACTCTAGACTGGCATTGTCTAGAGACGAAGGGGGTTTGCAGCTGAAAACTCCAAGAGACATCGCTAGATGGGGGATTTTAAAAAGAATTATCTTATACCAGACAAGTGGCTCTATAAGGGGGACATGGATGAGAGATAGATACCCACAAAGACTGGATTTTCAGCCCCGTACCAGGGAAGACATCTCGCGCACCATTCATATGATGAGGAGTCTATGGCCGCAGGTCAAGCATCTTTTTTGTCTGAATCATGCTGGAGAATGGAACATGCTACATCCAAAAGTTGATTTATGGGAGTTCACAAGGACAACGGCTGAAAAGGACAGGACCATAGCGCGGATATGGGATGGTAAGCAAGTTCATAAATAGTCCACTTGTGTTTTCAAAATTTTGCATGGTGCCTCAGCGACTCGAGACAAAATTCATTAATGGAATTGCAATATTTTTGTCATCTGTTACTTATGCAAAGAGCAGGAGGAAACCCACAGCCACTTGTTTGGTAGCTGCAGTTTCACAAAGATGTTATGGGAGAAAATTTGCAAGGAGTTCCTACTGAAAATAGAGCTGAATGAAGACATAAAAAAGACGGTCAAATGATGTGCCAATGAGGAGAAGAAGCTTCTTCTGTTTGCTTCCATGTGCTTCCATGTTTGGAATGAAAGGAATGCTCATAAGCATGGTAGTTTAGATAGTAGTGTGAGTTCTATTACTGTAAAAATTTGTAAAAATGTAAAAAACATATTATGTCTTAGCTAGCTGGGTGAGTTACTCATGTTTACGTTGTATAGTGAGCATAGGGCTATATGTAACTCTTGACCCTCCTATATTTATGGGTAGAAGTCAGAATATATTTACCTGATTCCGATATATATATACATACATGCATATATATATATATATATATATATATAGAGAGAGAGAGAGAGAGAGATATGTATGTATGTATATGGACATTCATTCACTACTTATGCAGGTAACTAAGGTTAGTTACCTATACATCTATTTTGTAATAGGAAGGCATATATTTGTAATGAGACAGCCAAAATTGTCATGAGATGACCAAAATTGTAATAGAAAAACTCGTTTGGTAATACATTGTAAATTGTTTACAATTTTGTGATGAATGTCATTTTTACTGCTTTCAAATGGATACTAAAAATTTCACCCTATATATACATAACGATTTTTTCTATTTTAATTTTGGTTGTCCCATTACAATTATGTGTCTTCCTGTTACAAAACAGAGCTATGGGTAACAATACTTAGTTACCCGTGGGGGCAGTGAATATATACCTTATATACATACATACATATATATGGTGATTCATGCACTAACTGTGTATCTGTTTTGTAATAGGAAGGCACATATTTTTAAAGAGAGAGTCAAAATTGTAACGAGCGACCAAAATTATAATAGAAAGACTCATTTTGTAATATAGAGTTACTTATTTATAAGTTTTGTCATAAATATTATTTTTACTATTTTTAGTGGGACAATAAAAATTTCAAGTTGTATTTACAAAACAAGTCTTTCTATTATAATTTTGTTCATCTCAATGCAATTATATGCCTTCCTATTACAAAACAGATCCACATGTAACAAAAGTTAGTTACCCGTGCGGGCAGTGGATATATATATATATATATATATATATATATATATATATATATATATATATATATATATATATATATATATATATATATTTATATATATATATGGGATAAAGAGAGGCATTCTCTCCCCCTCTCCCATGCCCGTGACGGAGGCCGAACGTCCGGGAGGGTGGTAAACCAAGGTGGCAACTGGGATTCGAACTCGGGTCCCTTCGTGAGGGGACACCGTGCTTGACCACTTGAGCCACTCCTTGTATGTATATGTATGTATGTATATATATATGTATATATATGTATATATATGTATATATATATGTATATATGTATATATATACAATATACATATATATGGACCTACTTATGTGATGGAAATCTATTTATGCCTACTTAATGTGACTGAACTTTTAATTGCCTCCACATTTTTCATTCTTTGTGATTCAATAGCCCTAGAGTTGTGTAAATACTTTGGTTTTTATGGAGTTATGTGACTTTTATTTTGGGGATGGAGGTTATGTGCCCCATAGCCAGGTTTTATTCCCACTTTATATATATTAAAGAGTTTGGTTATGTTCCTTGCACTATCAAGTTTTAAGTTTATGAGTCTTAGCCACCATTGTTATTTATATTTTGCTAGTGCTATGCTTATCTCACATGCATGCAGGTTGAGTATTATTGTGATGGGTTTTTTGCCTTAAATTATTTATATGTGCTTTTTTGGCACAAATCTTATATTTTTTATGGCAAGTATTATTCGTGTTTATCATATTTTTGCAATTCTTAATCTTTGTATACCCACTTGGGTGGCACTTTCCTCTTCTATGGCAAGCCTTGTTACATTTTATGTCTTTTATTCCCTTATATTGTTCAATCCCAATTAAAATGCTCATACAAACATGGATGATGATAATTTCCATTTTGGTCTTCTCGTCTAGGGTACGCTTCCAACCTCAGGTGTAGGACAAGAAGGAGAAAACCAATGTTGACTAGGGCAATGTCAAGAGTAGTTGAACCTTCTTGGGAGATAGATTCAAGGTGTCTAGATAATCCTATGTTGAACCTATACTTTAGTTTGTTTCCATATGTATCGCCCTGCATAGTGAAAGATGGTGATAATATGAAGCATTTTAGTAGTTAGAATTTTGCATTCCACTTCTACATTTGATATCTTGAAACATACTTTTGAATAAATTAGATTATAATCTTGTTGCAAAAAAAATTTTCATGTGTTTGCCATAAGGGATGTTTCCTTTTATTTAATTTAGTAGGATGTGGATCCCCTCTCGGGTCCTACTGCTTACAATTACAACTACAAAATATAATAACATACCATGACCATGTGAATAAATTTCTCTTTGAGGAAAAAATACTATTACCTTTTCTTCCTCTCAATTCCAATGAAATTATAGTTTTTTCAGCTCTTGGCTAACAATTGATCCTAGTGGTAACGAATCAAAATATAACTTCAATATATAGAGGTGCATTCATATACTTTTTTCCCTTTTTAATATTCCATATCCTAATCAAACACATAACTGAAAGAAATTTTATTTCATGGATTTTGTATTTAAAAAATCAATGAAAATATATATAATTAGATTGGGTGTTTGACAAGAGTGTAACACATAAATAGGATTTTGATATAACTTTCAATATGGGATACCTAAATGTCCTCCCATACACCATTAAATATTCATAATACAAATCCCGCCATTGCAAATGCAACAGAAAAACATCAATATCTCTAGCTTTCATGTCTAAGAAAATTCACTAAGGTTCCTCCTTCTTTATTGGTTGGTTGATTGTCTTATGTCCCACACTCATGGTGAGTTTTACCAAGTGGTTGTTTCATGGTAGCATAACATGTCCATCCACGACCTTTTCTTTCACCAAAATAATTAAAACGTTCATCATGTATCGATTCTAACAATGTTAAGATACACATAAGTTGTTTACTAGATGCATAATTTGATATCATGATACTTACTTGTAGAGTTAGACTCAATGTTATTACCACCTTAAGCTTTACAGTAAGATATCCCCAAACAATGAGTTTTCTTCTTCATAGTATAAATATCATGAATCCCAATTTCCTCAGTCCTCTCAAACTCAATATTGGGTCTCTCCCTCGATATTGTAATTTCATCTGAAGAAATATTGCTCGAAATATGAGTAATTCACCAACTTCATGATTACCAATGCATAAAGCATCTTGACCAAGAACATCAAGGAGATTGGGTGCTTTACAACTAGATCCAACTATGTTCTCTCAATCCCTACAAAAAAGTAGTTAGCTAACAAGAAATAAAATGTATTCCTACAACGCTTTATAGGGGGGGTGTTAGAGTCATTAGTTAATTATGTATATGGTCCTAATTGTCTTGGCCCACTAGGGTTAAATTCAATTCCTTGAACATTCGCCTCTCGTAAATATAAGAGAGGATTTTTTCATATATTAATAAGAAATATGTCATTATCCTTGTTCTCATTTTCTAGATGGCATTACAATGTTAATTCTAATTATAGTGAGACAATGAGAGAGCCTTTGACCACGGCTAGTCACCATCTTTCTTGACTTAGCCGCACACTAGGAATCATCTCAACCTCCATGCTCTTCTTCTCCCTTCTTCCTTCTTCATAAAAAAATCCCAATGTTTATGTTACCCATCCCAGTCATCACCAACATTTATCTACCTCCCCTAAACCTATCTATCTAGTCATCACTTCCCCACAATCCTCCCTACCTCCATCCTATACATAGAGATCCACAAACTGCTCCTAAACCCAAAAGATGTGGTCATGAAGATCATGCTAGTACAGAAGAAAATATTAGCCTATCTGGTGTCCCTATATTAGACACATCCTTTGGCTATCCATGTGGCATCAATGGTCATAGAGATGTACATAGTACCAACCTCTGGTGCCGCATTGGTAGCATGATCCAGTCCTCAACTCTTAGCTCCACCCACAATGTTGCAACGTGCAATGTCTCTGACACCATATTGGATGACATGTTCATATCCTCTTGAACAATGTTGCAGATAACTTTTGGAGGCTCTAGTCTTCCTACCTCATTACCTTCCTCCATGGCATCAACCTCTATCTATGACGCCAGCTGAAGCACCATCAATGACCCCCAGCATGGGTTACTCCACCTAAAGAAATACCAATAGGGAAACTTTTGTAGGTCTCATGAATCAATACTTCCACCACTCCAAGAAAAACACACTTTTCATAGTTGCACAAGCCTAAGATCCTCTTTCCTAGAATCCTTGACTTCCTTAAATTTTTGTAATTGTCCCTATACACAATATGACTACTGTTGATCGAATCTTTTTTTAGATATGATTTATGATAGTACTTTTTTGTAACAAAAAGATCTTTTTATTTTTTTAATGGGATCTATTAATCAGGTCACGTACTGGTTAGACTTGTGATATCAATTGTATCTACAACATAAGAAAAAATAAGATGTCATGCTAGTTTATAAAGTACCAAAAAAGAGGCACCATGTTAATTTCTTCTTCCTCTACTTTGGCAACATTATTCCCCCTACCACCCCTCATGTGTACATTTCTTTCCATTTGTAGGTTGTGTTGCCTCTTTTCCACACCAAATATTATTCACTTTGTAATTAGTGTGCATGGAGGATATAGAGGAGAGAGAGTATGAGGAGGGAGAGAAAAAATATAAAGGAGTTTAAAAGAAAGATATAGATGATATGTATCAATCCATGCTATTTTGATCTCTATAGAGCTTCTTATTATTACACACATCCATCTTCCCATGTCAGGTGCAATGACATACACTTAGTTTCTCTATCTATGATTTTCTTGTTCCAGGTGGCCACTACTTTCCAACAATGTTGAGGGATCTCATTTACACATTCAGGTGGTGTCAGTTTTTTGTTTATCTTGTTGCATCTCATAAGATGGATGGTTACTTTTCACAAACTCATCAACATCAAGCCTACAAATACTACACCTGTAAGGTTGATGATTTTCATATATTTTATCTTCACTGAGCTATTTTATTCATGTCTTCTCAAAGTTGTATCTTCAATTTCTCAAGTACCAATATGGTTCTTCTAGTAATCAATGTGGGCTCTCCTTGATGGTGTCTTTCATTCCCATCAAGTCTTCTTAGAGTCACACACTTGATGGATATAGTTTGTGGTCATCATTGTGTCACCATATATGTGATTGAAGATATATATACTTGTTTTTGTCTGTGGAAAATGGGATGCGGAAAATACGGATTCATGGAGTCACCACCATGTTTTTTTAACGGTAAAACCCGAAAAACCATGTTCGTATGACTCGTTTTGGATAAGGCATTGATCAAGTGGTAGAAATTTGAGAACGGCATGCTCAGTTACATAATGGGAAAGGGCTATGAAGCTGGTACCCCGATCCACCCATTAAAAATGGTATTACAGTGGTTTTGAGTCAAAACACGAAGAAGAAACTGTGTGAGAAGGGAGGCACCATGAGATTAAAAGAAAAGATGGAAAAGGATGTGAAGAAACCTTTGATATATTACTCTCACCTTGACGATAATTTATGCCTATTTTCACCACTAGTCCTCCTTTGTGTGAAAGGGTGAAGATTGGTATTCGATTCTGAGGTGGGAGGTGGAAGAAGGCCCTCAAAGTTTCACGAGAGAGGTTCTCTCATGAAAAACTCTGTGCAGACTCTGGCTCTCAGTTTCTCTTTGGTTGTGCTCACTCTAGTTTTTTCTCGCTCTGGCTGCTCTCTCGGTGGACTGTGTGACTGACTGTCTCTCTGTTACTCCCTATCTGACTCTCTCTGATTGACCCCCTTTTCACGAGAGAACCTATATCATCAGATATCAAGGGGCTCTCTCCCCTCTCCCCTGGGAGACGTGGGAGGTTTTCCCGACTCCAACTCCGCACGAGGGAGCACGTCTTGTGATTGTGATCGCGTCTTGGGCAGTTACAACCTTGACTGAGTCAGGCCACTTTTTCACGAGAGAAGCTATCTCGTGAAAAATGTGTTCTCTTAAATTTTGAAAATAAAATGATATTCTATTCTCTCTTTTTGGTATGTGCGTGCAAATGTGAGAAAATTGTATGCATATGTGAAAAAGATTTAAATAATATTAAACTTCTCATGAGGGATGATGTATTATGAGAAAATTCAATATTAAAATAATATTGTCACATTGCAAAAAAAATATGAAAAATAATATTAAATTAATATTATTAAAATCGTTCATGATAGAATGACTCATGATCAAGATTAAAATATTAAATAATATTACTTTGATACCATGTGAAAAAGAAAGTTGATATTGTGATATGTTAAAATAATATCAAAATAATATTTTAAATAGCTCATAGTGATTCGCTATCGTGAGCTAAGAAATATTAAATTAATATTAAATTAACATGAGTATATATGTCACAAATGGATCACAATGTTGGTTGATTGCTTAATTAGAGATATATGATAGATTCACACACATTGAGATGGAATTGAGATAATAAAGATAAGATTAATAATATAATTAAATTAATCATGTATATAAAGATGTGAGAAGCATTTTGTCAAGTCCGTTTGTAGTCATCATCCCTCAGGTTGACTAATTTAGGACCCAAAATGTGTTCTTGCATGTTTTACATTGATTTTATTTAATTACCCTCGGGTCAAATTCACATGACTTTGTTCAGGACATAAGTTCATGATTGAACTTGCTATATTAATATTTTTCTACATCCTTGTTTTGAAGTTAGTGTGTACATCAGACATATGGTTCTTATTAAGGTCGTCATGTGATAGGGTAAAGGTGAGAAAGCACAAAGAAGAAGTTTGTGGTTATCCAGACACTATACTCTCATCAAATAGGTGATGACAAAAATGAGGTGTCAACAATACTACTACATCTCTAGATTTGATGATTTTGTTTATTCCTATCACACATTTATTTTCATTGAAGATGGCATAGTCATGGTGTTTTGATTGTCTAATCCATATTGATGGTGATGTTCTTCATTCCATATGGACTTTAGAAGATCTTCTCTAAAGCTCAAGTATTTCTAATCCATATTACATAAATTCAAAGGAGGTGTCATCAAATATTTATTTGTTGGACAGTAACGTTTGAGGAGAAGTGAAAATCTTGCATGGTGAGTGAAATTTTTATTTTCTATTTTCCATAGCGTCTAACTGAGTCTCGTAAGTCCAAGTTTGGTATGTGCTTCAATCATACTCCAGCTTGGGGAGTGTTGAGTTTTTTTTTTATAAATATGTGTCTATATATCATGGCCCATTAGGGTTAGTCTTAGTTCCTTGTACTTGCCTCTTCTCCTATATTTAGGAGAAAACTTTTTCTTCTATCAATAAGAAATATCTCATTATCTCCAATTTACTTTCCATAATCCCTATCAATTCTTCTATGTTAAACCACTCTAGCACCTCCACTATTGATGAAGTGTGGAAATCTTAAATTGCATGTACATACAATGAAATTGGACACTATTTGAATTAAACATATAATTAAACAATGTGTCCACCTTTTTTAGTAACTACATGGTTCACTTTG